>CM066314.1:117874500-118189500 GCA_033807775.1 Saussurea involucrata
TTCAGCGACAATACCCATCGCTGATACCCTGGCCACAAAATCCTCTCCTTCTAAAAAAGGAAACAATCATCTACCCCACTTGGTTCTAAAAGGATCAAGAAAACAAAGGAGCAACCCCAGCAATTTCATGCTGAAGACTCCTCAGCTCTTTCTGCAGAGCTGAAGGAACGTTCAGTGGTACGCTCTGCCACACCTGAACAACCCATCCATTCCATCCCAACTTCAGCGTCTCTAAACGCTGAGGTTACAAACTTGGAACCTACCCAACCTCCTTCAGTCTCTCAAAAGACTGATGAAGTGATTTTCAGCGAATCCAACGCTGAACTCAGAACCCAACCTCCATTCTTATCCTTCGCTCCTCCCTCTACTCATTTGGTCTCTCCTCCAGTTTTTGCTGGAGATGCCATCATTTCTACGGAAACTAAAGCTGATACTCCAGGAATGATGAAGACAGGACCTGCAGGACAATCCATGGGAACTTTTGAAGATGACATGGAACATTTTTCAGGAACCCGTAATTTTGACGAGTTCATCAATCCTCCTGCAGGTACACACCAACCCATAAACACTGTCACTAAACCCCAAACTTCTGAGCTTTCCTATGTTCACAAGTTCTTATATGTTACAGGTCCTAATTTGGGAGACATCAACGCCTCTCTGAAGTCCGTAGAGACAAAGCTGACAGGTCTCACCACTACTCTTTCAAATAACTCTACAGCTGTAACAAACGCTGGAGAGAATCTTACAAAGCTGACAACGGTGGTGGAGAAGAAGGCTTCCACAGATGACATGTAGCAGGTTGATAAAACTCTCAGCGACTTCGCCAAGGTGCTCGCTGACATCTACACAGACTACACCTCTCTCAAAAATTCAGTTTCATCCATGTCCAGCGAGGTCACAACGCTGAAGACATCGGTTGGACAACTAGAGGGAGATATGTCTACTGTAAAGACTGACTTAGGCTCTGTAAAGACCGATGTTAGTTCGATGAAAACGATGATCGAGCAGCTACTACACAAAGCGAATACTCCTGCTCCTGCCCCTGTCCCTGCATCTGACAATTTCACAACGGCGGATCGCACTGAGTTGGAGAAGATCAATCCTGCTATTTCTGGCCTTCGAGACAGAATAGCAAAGATTGAAGTTTGTATAGGTATCTCTGGCCAAGACGACAGAGAACCTGCCAACGCTGTTGAGTCAACTCATTCCTCCCCCACTCATCATGAGAAAGAGGGGGGAAGAGCGCTGAAGATCTCTCCAAGAGCGCTGAAGACCTTTCCCATGATGAATCTATCAGGGGAGAGAAGAAGGATGCTGAAGAAACCACCGCTGGACCTCAGGGAGATGAAAACCCTGAGGAAACCGAGAAGCTCGCCTCTGTATCTGAGGGGGAGCAACTCGAAGAAGAAGCTGATAAAACCGAATCTGAAGCAGAAGATGATGAAGCCGTCGACATCCCTGATAATGAACCATCCTCTTCTCCAAAGAATGATGATGATGATGACGAAGATGACGATGACTTCTTTATCGTCAAACCTGCTCCGAGGATCAAAGTTCTTAAGGGAATCTCGATAAATGAACCTTCAGGCAAAGGCAAAAGGCAAAGGCAAAGGCAAAGGCAAAGGCAAAAGATGACAATCTGACGATCTTGCTTGAAAAGCCGGTTTGTCAGGTACACTAAACATCTCTCACTCCATCCCTCCTCTATCATACACTATCAGTTCTACTACCCAAGCCTATACACTTGAACAAATTTTCTCTCTCTAATTCTACCCAAGTTCTTACTTGTAAGATCGCTGTGTTTCAGCTAGTCCTCTCCCCTGTTTGAGGATATCGCTGAAGGTTCCACAACTGCAACTTCACCAATAATACCAGTTGCTGCTGAAGAAATAATCCTAGTCTTGGATTTAATCTCTGAGACTGAAGAACCTGAAGAACAGCTACCCTCGCACAGACGCAGACCTTCCTTAGCTCCTCAAAAGCTAAGTGAAGAGGATCATAAAAGAAGAGAAGAGATAATAAAGCAATTCGAGGATCAGCGAATCATTCTGAGGCATGATCAACTTCCTTCAGTTCCTCAAAAGTTCAGAATTTCCCAAAAGGAATACAAGGATCACCTCAGAGCTGAAAGGTTAATCGCTGAAAGAAAGGAAGCTGAAGAAAAGGACAGAGAATACGCCATCCAGCTTTCTAAACGATCAGTGAAAGACCCCAAGATGAAAAGAGTTCCTATTGAAGTTCAACGTCAGCTCTAGGAAGACGCCAAGAAGATAACTGAAGAAAAGAGAATTGTGTCTCAGTCCACTTTAGCCTGGTGCAATGAAAAGGTCAACTACAGACTCTCTCCTGCCAAAATCAACAAGGTATTCATCTCTGGAAGAACAACCCTTGTTTCAATCGCTGAAGTCGAGATATTCAAAGAAGATAAGAAGTACGAAAAATTCAATGCTGAAGCCATAACGAAGTACGGTCTCTCTGAATGGTTGGAGATCAGGTTAGCCATCCAGAAGTCTCAGTCGAAGTACAAGGAACATGTTGAAAAGCTGATCAACAAACAAATCGACTTAGTCTACTCCTGTGTGGATATTCCTCCTCCTCCTCCTCTCGAAAGTCAGAAAAGAAAGGCCTCAGCAAAGAAGAAGAAATCTAAATCTTCAATTGATGGCCCTGTCATACGAAATGAAACAGGTATTGGTTTTTCACGTGCTGAAGTCCTTGGTCCTGATCCTGATCTTTCCATGCTTGACACATCTCTTCCTCCTGGTGAGACTTTCATCCCTGGCAAAGTCATAAGCGAACCCTACGGGATATTTTTCCATGACTACGATGGTGGAAATCATTTTCAATGCATCTCAGAACTTCACATCACTCCCATCGAACAGCTGAGAGACCTCATCTACTGGTGTGACTTCAGGAATGACCCTCAGGCACGACATCTGAAACCCTTGATTTTTGAAGAAGCGCTGATCAGAAGAAAACAAGGTGTAACCGTTCCTGACTGGATGATTCCCACCACATCAATGACCCTTGATGAACTTCTCATTAAGGAAGAACCCTTTACAAACTGATATGATCGCCTATTTCTCTATTGTATCAGTTATTCTTTTGTACTTGTAATTTATTTCGCTTGTACTTGTAATCTTTCCATTTCTCTTTGTAACCTGATTCAAAGTTTTTAAAGAAAGATTTCAGCGAATGTACTTTACTCCATCAGTACTGAAAAGATCCCAGAAAACAGTAAAAGGGACAAATATTTTATGAGTTCTTTTTATCCTTATGTTTTCATTAAATAGCAATTTTCTTTGTTGCTATGTCATAATCAAATAGGGGGAGATTGTTGATCCAAACCCTCAGTGATTTGATAATGACCCTCTCTTATATAGTTAGTGAAAATTGTAAGTAATCAATATGTATCAGAGTTTCACTATCGCTGATAAGTACTAAGATCTTACAGTACCACTGATAGGAACTCTCGCTCTTTAAATTAAACATTCAGCGAACACTGTTCACCATTAATGCTCCGAGTCTGTTCAGTCATTATGATGATCGCTGATAAGTTAGTTGTTTACTTATGATCCCTGAAGACAAGTTTCACGTCAACAAAGGTTCTACGCTGAAGTCGAAGATCAAGCTCAAGAACCAGCGACAAGTCTCCTAATGAACTGATGCGGATCAGCGAAGACTCAGATTTGTCCACTCAATGTGAAGTATCAAGTACAAGACTTCAGCTATCGCTGAACTTTATCATTCGCTGAATAGATAATGATAATGCTTTGAATCAACGAAAGCTGATCATGAAGTCCTCCGTACAAAGTACTTTTGTCTTAACCACCCTTGCACGACTTCGTACGAAATGTCAGAAAAGAACCTCCGACTGTCTGAAATCGTACAACCACTCTGATACTACACTGTTCATCCATGCGGCTACTAAGGTTGTCAACAAAGGTCAATGACATGCAACCAACCAGCTGACGACACGTGTAAAGTGTATACGGACTTGCATTAAATGCATGCAGTATATAAAGAGATGAACCCACTTCATTTGAAGTAACTTGCTAACTCTGGACAAGTTCAATCTCTTATCTCAAGATAGGTTATTATTAGTAATTTCCTTATCTCTCTTAGTGCAAGAAACCTTAGTGTTCCAACTTGTTTAGATTTAGGTTTATCCTTAATCTTGTTTCCGCAACAAGCTGTAAATTGTTAATGATTTATCAATAAACAATTTAGAAAAGTAAAATATGTGTGTTTGTATTCAACCCCCCCCCCACCCCCCCTTCTACAAACTTGTATAGGCCTTCGGGACCAACATGTTCTTCTCATCTTCGTTCATTTGGGCATATGTCTTAGGTGTTGGTTGTTCTTGGGTACCATCGGCTTGAGATGGAACAACTTGCATTGGAGTCTCCAGAGGACCTTCGATAAGGGCTTGCCAGATGAACTCGTAGTTGTCCTTGGACTCGATGAAGATTAGAAATTTGTCTCGTCATTGTGCGTATTCTCCTCGATAGAGAATCGGAGGCTTGGAGTCGGTACCGATTGCAAGAGCATCGCGAGACCTAGTGATATGCACTAAGGTGATCTTCAGACAGTGTAGATTTGATTCAAGGTAGTGACTTAACGCAAGGAACTAAGAGTGAGTGTCCTAACGCAAAATCTAAGAGTGACAGGTACTAACAGGTAAGGTTGACTAACTCAGCAAAGTACCCGGATAGGAATCCGGATAGTAGTGTCCGGATCAGAAGTGTCCAGATCCGGATGTGAAGTGAAGTGTCCGAACAAAACAAAGTTACCGAATAGAATAAGTTACCAGATAAAATAAGATTACCAGATAAACAAGTAATCGGATAAAAATGGTTACCGGGAAGATGGACTTACCGGATGAATATATGATCCAGATAAAAAGGTGTAACATCCTGAATTTTCAATAATAGTAATTTAATGAGAATTGGGATTTAATTGTATTTTGGTTAAAACCTTGAATTATATTGTAAGTTTATAATTAATTGGGGTTAAAATACAAGGGATTAAAGTTTGGTGTCAATTGTGGAAATAATGAAACTAGAAGGTGTAAATGGGTCATTTTGGAAAGTATGTATGATAACATAGGTGAAAGATCAGATATTTCCTCATTTTGTGATATGGGTCGGTTTAGAAGATAGAGAGAAAGAGAAAAGAGAAAAGAGGAAGAAAGCAAGGGTTTGTTCATCAAATTGGTAAGGAAATCTGATTATGTTTTCTGATTAACTTGTTGTGAATGAATGATGATGGACGAATCTGTGTATTGGATTGATTTACAGAATCATAAACAACAGATTTGAAGAATCAGATTGTGCAAAGTGGGTAAAACTTCCTTAAGAGGTGAGTTCATTTGTTGTTTGCTTAAATCAGTGTTTTCATGTTAAATTGAACCTTGAAATAGCTGTATAAATTGGTTATGAACTGTATGGAATGGTCTGGAATGAGCTGAATAGAACAGATATGTATCTAGATCGAATTATAAGCTGCAGGTCGAAAGAATCCGGATAAAATGAAGTATCCGGAAACCGTGATGATGAATGTGTCTGGATGCAGCAAGATACCGGGTAAGTTCGAATTGCTTTAATTTTCCGAATGAATATAGTTACCGGATAGTATCCGGATTGAGCTAGTTCCCGGATGTTGTCCGGATTAGATGATTGTTCAGAAAATGTAGTTATCCGGATTATGCATGCATCCGGTAAAGTATTGTTATCCGGAAAGTCCATTTATCCGGATAAGTTTAAGTTGTCTGGAAACCCCTGTTGTCCGGACACTTTTGAGAAGTTAGAGAATTGCAGGTTCTGTTAATCATGGAAAGGTATGATTTAGGAATTGAAACATAACTAGTATAGCTTGGACATACGTACAACTGAGTAGTAGTATGTTAGGCTTATAGGCTGTGCTAGTTTGATACTAGGCAGGGGTGTAGTAAGTGTAATGGATCCATAGCCACTAGAGTTTGGTAATCACATGGAATAGGCGTGTGGTAATAATTGTTATTCCAGTGATGTGTGTAGTACTAATGGTTATGTGCACGTGGAATAGATGAAGTTAGTCATTATTCTGATGTGTGTGGTACTAATGGTTATGTGCACGTGGAATAGATGAAGTTAGTCATTATTCTGATGTGTGTGCGAAACCCTGGAATAGGCGTGTGGTAATAATCGTTATTCAAGTGTGTGTGTGTGTGTGTGTGGAAATTGTGGAATAGGCGTATGGTAATAATCGTTATTCCCAATTTCTAAGGAAGAAAATGGGATTGACATAAGTGCTTGTAATCTCTACTTCCTTTCCGATAAATGGGCATGTGTAATTGCGATTTATTGGGTAAGAGCATTAATCTAGAATCTGAGAAAGATTCGTAGTGTGGCTCTGGAATAGGATATGAATGGAAGTGGGCATGTGTATATTGCGATTTCTGGAATAAGAGTATTAATTTAGAATCAGTGAAGATTCGTAGTGTGGCTCTAAGACATGATATGATGATGGAATGTGTGTCAGTCATATTCATGGGATTGGATGAAGATAGTGTTAACGGAATAGAGTTACACGTATTGTAAGAAAAAGGGTAATCATGTTTGATATAACTTGTTACATTGATTTTGCAAATATTATTATGGAAACGAATGTTCTCACTAGACGTTGGCCTAATCGTTTCAAATGATGTTTTCTTACCAGGTACTAGCTCGGGAAGGTAAAAAGGGATGTGGGACGATCATTTTGGATTAGCGGAAAAGTCAATTAACAGAAGGAGTTTTTGAAGGATTGCTTAGATAACTTAGTTAATCTGATTATAGTGGCATAATTAGATTAATAGGTTATTTGGATAATTCTGTACTTGTAAATATACTCCTAGTGGTTATTTCACTTGATATATATATGAAAATGGAAGTTTATTTTATCATAACTTGTTGAAATTTAAGGTTCAAATTAGCCCGGATTTTGGGGCGTTACAAAAGGTATTACCCGGGAAGAACTTACCGGGAAAAACAAGGAACTAAAAACTAGTTACCGGGGAGCGTGGACTTAACGGACCGGGTACGTCTGGATACTAAGAGTAATCCGGATATGGTGTCCGGACAAACTAGCGCCCGGATAGATTTAAGAATTGGAAACTTACCCGGATTGAATGCAGACTTCCGGACAGAGCGGTTGTACGAGAAATTCGGAGCTGCAAGCAATTAGGGTTGCTTGATTTCGTTTCTGAAAGGTGTGAAAACTACCAAAACACAAAAACAACGAATCCCTAATCGATTTCTAAGCAAAATAACTAATTTTGATGCAAATATTGTGAATTTTTCAAGAACAAAGAACACAAATTTTCTTAATAATCACTCTAACGATCAAATCACACTCTAAAACTTTGTAGAAACCTTAACGAGATTAGTAGAAAGTAGTTTTAATGAGTGGAATCTAACGATTTTAGCAAAAAACACAAGAACGAAAAACTTAGAAAAAGTGGCAGTCGACAAAAACTTATCGGGAAACTTTGAAGAACCTTGAATCGATCTGTATGTCTGCTCTGATACCAATTGTGGATCCCAGATTAGTGCAAATAACAAACAAATCAACAATCAATAATAAGAACAATTAAATATTTCAAGTAGTCATCCATCTATTTCATTGAAAGGTATCAACCGTTTAGAGAGTTTTACAATTAGGAGTAATGGAATGATTAACCTAAAACAATGTTTAAAGCTAACTATTTATACCTAGGCCTATGACTACCAAGGCCCAACCCCATTAATACAAGTTAATCCCATTTGTAATCTTTTCTTTATATCACTTTCTATTTTATTGGACATTTATGGTACTAACATTTGGAGATTTGCTCGTTTAGGGCATTTGTCATCAACTAGAATAAATCTGTTAGCTAGTTTTGGATTATTAGAATAAATATGTTATCTTGTCAACTTGGCAAACAACATGCTTTACCTTTTCAAATAAATGAATTTCAATCTATTTCTCCATTTGATCTTATTCATTCTGATGTGTGGGGAACAACACCACACCCTACTATGGGGGTGCTCAGTACTTTATTATATTTATTGATTACCACACACATTTCACTTGGGTTTATCTCATGAAACACCGCTCAGAATTACCTCAAATATACGTTACTTTTGCTCGCATGATATTAACCGAATTCTCTAAGCCTATAAAGATTCTTCGAGCAGATAATGCAATGAAATATAAAGAATCCTCCCTCGTCCCCTTTCTTCAATCTCAGTGTACTCTATCTCAGTACACTTATCCAGGTATCTCTCAACAAAATGGTCGTGTCGAACGCAAACACCGGAACATCCTTGATACTGTCTGTACACTATTAATCTCAGCTCAGTGCCCGGAACGTTTTTGGGGTGAAGTTGCCTTCACTGCTGTCTACACTATCAATCGACATTCGACTCCCATTCTTCATCAGAAATCTCCCTATGAAGTACTTCATGGATTGTCTCCTGCTTATGAACTACTAAAAGTGTGGGGTTGTGCGTGTTCGTTCAGTTGCAGCCTGATGAGCGTACCAAATTCGAACCTCGCTCTCGCTTATGTTGTTTTATTGGCTATGGAATTAAACACAAAGGTTACCATTGTTGGGATCCAATCTCACGGAGACTTCGTATATCTCGTCCTGCTACATTCTGGAACATAACACATTCTCCTTGTTGTCCAAATTCTAGGTAACATCCACTTCCTCTACATCATTCTTCACCAACACCTCTATCTCTTTGGACTCATTCCAATTAGATCCCATACCTATACATGAGTATCAGATTTACGTCCCACCCTCATCTGATTCCTTTCCAAATGTGCCCCCTTATCATGATCAATCATCTGTGCCATCTTTAACGTCTACTACTGAGTCGTCTGCCGAGTCTATGGATCCTAGCTATTCTCAACCGCAGGACCTACGACGGTCAGATCGGGTAAGACAAGTTCCTCCCCACCTTCGTGATTATCATTGTTATGCTACAGTATTATCCAACCATGAACCTACTTCCTACAAGGAAGCTTCCTCTAACCCTATTTGGCAGCAAGCACTTACTGAGGAGCTTCAGGCTCTTGACAAATACAATACATGGGAGATTGTTCCTCTCCCCCCCCCCCCCCCCCCGGGTAAGTCTCTTATTGGTTCTAAATGGGTCTTCAAAATCAAGACGAAATCTAAAGGATCTATCGATCGATACAAATCTCCGTCTTGTGGCAAAGGGTTTCAATCAAGAATATGGTATCGATTACGAGGAGACTTTTGCTCCTGTGGCCCGTGTCACCTCTGTTCGTAGTCTTCTTGCCATTGCTGCTACTAAAAGATGGCCACTTTTCCAGTTGGATATCAAAAACGCGTTTTTAAATGGGGATCTTTCGGAGGAGGTCTACATGAAACTCCCTCCAGGTGTCACTTCTACACAAGGCCATGTATGTCGTCTTCGCAAAGCCGTTTATGGACTCAAACAAGCACCTTGTGCTTGGTTTGAAAAATTCAGCACTACTGTTATTTCATTGGGTTTCTCTCAGAGTAATTATGACTCTGGCCTGTTTACTCGAACCATTGAGGCAGGTACCATCCTCCTTTTACTGTATGTCGATGATATGATTATCACAACAGTGACTCTACAGGCATTGCTCAGCTAAAACAATCTCTCAGTTCATGTTTTGAAATGAAATATATTGGTAAGCTCCACTATTTCCTTGGCCTTGAAGTCCTATACAACACCTATGGCATCTATCTCTGTCAGGCCAAGTACATTTCAGAACTCTTGTCTAAAGCTGGTATTACTGACAAAAAAGTTACATCTACACCTCTTGAGCATAATCTACACCTTGCTCCTAGTGCCAGAACTCCACTGCGGACGTTACCGCTCATCCAGCAAGCAGTTAGCCTTCCTCTACAATTGTGAGACCCTACATTATATCGTCAGTTAGTTGGATCTCTTGTCTATTTGACTGTTACTCGTCCAGATCTCGCCTATGCGGTACATACAGTCAGTCAGCTCATGTCTGCTCCGTGCTCTTACCACTATGCAGTCGTTCTTCGCATTCTTCGGTATCTCAAAGGGACCATGTTTCATGGTCTACACTTTTCATCTACATCGTCCTTGACTCTTTGTGGATTTTCTGATGCTCACTAGGATGTAGATATAACAGATCGTCGCTCTACTACCGGATACTGTTTCTTTCTTGGTGACTCCCTTATTTCTTGGTGCAGCAAGAAACAATCTCTGATAGCTTGATCTAGTACCGAAGCTGATTATCGGGCTTTGGCTAACACTATGCAAGAACTCGTGTGGTTGCGCTAGTTACTATCTGACATGGGGGCTCCTCAAACTTCTCCGACACCATTGTGGTGTGATTACAATAGTGCCATTCAAATTGCCCACAATGATGTCTTTCACGAACGTACGAAACATATTGAGATTGACTGTCATTTTGTTCATCAACATGTGGTTCGCAAGACTGTTCAACTTTTCTCTATTTCTACTATCGACCAGACTGCAAACATCTTCACCAAAGCTCATCTCCCGGGACGGTTCCGGGATCTTGTTTCCAAACTCAACTTGGTTCACTCTTCCCCAACTTGAGTTTGAAGGGGGTAGGGTGTTAGAGTTATGGTACATATGTAAATATATAAGGGCTAGTTTTGTATTTCTTTGTATCTCGCTAGTATATATAGTTGTCAATGTTTTCCTTATCAGTTTAGTTTTTCCTTTGTAAACCTAATTCAATATATTCGATAAAGTTGCCTTCGGTCGTATCAAACTCTGTCATAATCGTTCTTGATTGTTCTTCATTCGATTCATATATCATTTGTAAAACGGTAAAAACGTATTTTACTTCTCATATTTGCTTACTTTTATTCAAACATTGTCTAACCTCTTGTGGTCCAATTATCGATCGGATAGTACTTTTGGCTTGGAGCGTCCGGTTAATGTTAATACTTGTTGGAATTTTGTACATTGCACTTGTTATATCTATCTTTAGTTTTGTAGATAAGAGATATGTTATAAATTTGTGGATTGGTTCGTGGTGTGTAATAAATCTCATGGATGGATATTTAAATTGAACGTATGTACAAACGTAGAAATCATTATGATATCTTGAAAGATTTGAGATTTCAAAATTAAATAAATCTTGATGAAACTTTTATATCCAGCCGCATTGCGCGGGTACTCAACTAGTTTCAATAATAGAAAAGGAACAATAAAATTAAATCGTCTTTAACATAATTAATTTTTTAATTTAAGCAAATCTTGATTTGATTTGTTTATATTAAAATTTTAGTTACATTAAAAGTTTAAATCAATAAAACAATTTCTTTTTCCATAATTGGTGTAAATTAATAAAATTAAATCAAGTTTAATATAATTTTTTTAAAATTTAAACAAATTAAATCATACATTATATCTTGTTTTAATTATTTTAATATATATATATACTAGCTATCTACCCGTGCAATGCACGGGATGCAAAATTCCATGTAACCAAGGACAAAAAATCAATTCAATTTTTTGTTGGAAAAACGTAGAGTTATTCAATATTTTACATTGTTAAGTAGAATTTATCGTCTATCTTTAAAGAGTAGAACGTTTCAGAAGAAATTTTGTGTGCTTGACATTTTAAGAGTAGAACGTTTCAGAATGAAGATATGATACGAAAAAGTACGAGAGAATTATCTGGAAAGATTTTCTGGGTTTGGAAGCTCTCAACAGTGCACTTTAATGGAGTAAAAATTTAAAGAAACACTTTCTCTTAGATTTACCAAATATCGAATAAATCGAAAATGGCTGAACAATAGAATCTGTTTGAAGAAATGAACAACAGGTTAAAAATCAGGCCATGTTTCTACCAATAATCTTGTTAAACGAGGATCGCTTGATATTAAAAATCAAGCTTCGCTCTGATACCAATTGTTGGTTCCCGTATTTGATTAACAAAGATTATCTTATCTATTAGTTCAAATAAGATGTGTTGCGGAAGCGTATTTGAAAAACTAACAGATATGTTTAAATAGAAACAACACAAAATACCAAATAAACAGTATATGAAGAACAGATGAATATCTCAAAGTTTACTGTATTTGATGAAGAACACTAGGAACAGATTTGACGATAATTGTGTGCTGGTGTTTTTGTGTGTTAGTTGTTGTCTGATGTTGGCTTGTAAAGTTGTAAGGAAGAACTCAACATGAGTCTTCCTTTTATACTACTACAAAATATCTATTCTAGACAAAAGGACTATTGCTACAGGAAAGAAGGGATGGCATGAACAGTTGGAAACCTGCATGCATTAAATGCGCTAATATCAACTTGCAAGGATTCCTATCAGAGTTTGACACGTGTTTGTTGTCGGACCATGCCTTGTACAAGTTGATGAACGGACCCTGGAACAGTAGCAAGATATTTCTGTAACAGTGGTAAGATATTTCTGCAACAGTGGCAAGATATTATAAATATCTTCCAAGTCTTCAGTCTGAACCGCAGAGGCTCTGTCAAGGGTGACAGAGGTTCTGCGGCTCGGTCCTTGGTGAGCATTCTTCTGTAGATCCTTCTTTGGTCCTTTATGAGTAGTCTTCTGTAAATTCTTCTTGGGACTTGATGTTCCTTGAACGATCTTGTTTGCTTCGGCAGAGCTTCTGTGGAACACCGCAGAGCTTCTGTGGAACTCTTTCATACTTGGCCTATTTTTCAATAATTCTAATATTATGAATATTTGGAGCTAACAAATGTCATGTTCCTAAAGAGTCTCAATGAAGAATGGCTCCAGTTGTATATGTCTCTGCAAACAAATCAGGACTTAGACTCCTGGATTCTGTCAGATCTCTATGGAACGTTGGCAGCCTAAGAGCCTCAGATTGCACAAGCAAAAGCTCAAATCAGTGCACCTCTTGCGCTGGTTAGTAAACCTACAGAAGCAAAAGAGGAGAAGGTGGTGGAAGAAGAGGAGGCAACTATGGCCTCTATAGCTAAATCGTTAGATCTTTTGACAAGGGAATTCAGCAGAGGATATCAGAAGAAATCTGGTAATGAACCCTACGGAAGAGAAGGGTCAAATGACAAGAACGACAGAGGTGTAGACCAACAGAGGTCAAATGACAGGAATGACAGAGGTGGTGACCGACAGAGGTCAGACGACAAAGCTGGCAACGCTCCACAGAACCAAGGATGTTACAATTGTGGTAAGCCATGCCACTATGCCAATGAATGCAAGAGAAAATCAAACCGCCCTCAGAGGGATTCTGCTTTCTACAAAAAGAAAGCAGAATATTATGCTCAGAAGTCACTCATGGTGAATCAAGAAAACTGGCAGTCAGATACATCCTCTGACGAAGGAGAAAAGAAGAACGCCCTGTTCTGTGGCATGGCAGAGGTCAGCTTCGACTCCGATAGTGAGGTATCCACTTCTGAATCTTACACTAATCAAGCAGAAGCTGATTTGCTTAAACTAAACATTGAACACGCAGAACTTAAAAAGACCTGCAAAAGTGTTCAGAAGAAGCTTACCTTCTTTGAGAGAGAAGCTAGACTTCTCACTCAAGAAAAGCCTAAAATCTTTCAAGAAAAGGAAGAAATTGAAACAAACTGGAACAAACACCTAAATCCTTTGAAAGAAAAGATTTCTGAATTTAACTCAGCCTTAAAAGCAAAAACTAAAGAACTTATGGACGTTGAGTGCGACAGAATGAATATCCTAGCTCTTAAACATTATTTTCAAAAGGAAAGAGAAGTCCTCTGTCAGGATTTACTCAAAAGAGATCTTTTAATCAAGAAATATCAAGATGCACATAAGGTGTACGAGAAAATTAATACACAAATAGGAAGACGGGGAATTGGCTTCTGTGATACAGATCCATACACTGGAAATAAAAGAAACAAGTCTCTGTCCTCTCTATTTCATATTGGAAATACAAGAAAACCTGGATTTCCAGACTCACAAGAGGAAACCTCTGAAGATGATAAATGTGTGGTTTGAAGACACAGATTTGTCACCTTCAATCTCTGTCAAAAGAGAATCCAAACCTAAATAATATCTGAAAACTCAAGATCAGATAGGTATCTTCAAGTTTGGTGACCCCGAGACTCAAACACAGGTTGCCTATGTCTGCATGATAAACTCTGAAAAGAAATTATCGGCAGAGGCACCTGAGTTCAAGCCTAACATTTCAGAAGAAAATCTTAAAGATATCTCTGAAAAGGAGTTGATGGAAATCGGGAAAAATAACTTTTACGAAAACCTCTGTACACCCTCTATCGAACACAATCTCTCTGATGAAACCTTAAAAGATACTTCTGTTGACTTGGAAAATAATCTCACTGAAAAGGATGAAACCGAGTATGGCACATGCTCTGAAAATCTAGCCTCTGTCGAAAGAAAACTAAGTGACTCAACCTCTGTATATGAGGACGATTCATCCTCTGACGAATCTGAGACTGACTCTAAGTCAGAGATAGTACCTTGTGACTCAGAGGATTTTAAACTACCCTCTGGAGTTCTTAACAGAACTATTTCTCCCAAGGAGAAAATCACAAGAGTTCCTATCTGTCCAGATTTTTTGGACATGTGTATACATGCCAAAACTTCTCTTGAGCTTGATAAAATCAAACAACAAAAGAAAACGTCCTCTCAAAATCCAACAAGTTCAAAGACTTCAAAACCCTTAAGGCCTACTAAAGAAAAACTAACATGGCAACAAAAGGGTAAATGGGCTGAAAATAACAAATCTTTTTCTTCTGTGATAGTGAAACCCGCAGAAGTTCACCACAGAAGGGGTCTACAGAAGGATGCTCTCAACAAAGGATTTTGCAAACAACAATCTAGCCTACATAGGTCTTCTTGTAATAGGAAGTCAAATGTTAGGATAGAATGTAATGCCTCTGTGCCCCCATTTAATGTTTTCAATGAAAAGTTCAAGCAAATCTCTTCGCACATTCATTATTGCCATTGCTTTGAACTCATGCATCAATTAAACCAACAATTCTCAAGTCCACACTGTTTCCTCTCTGCACCCAAAAAGAACACTAAATTCAAGGGTAAGAAGAAACAAAATGGTTCTTCAAAAGAAGCTAAAACCAAACCCAAGAATGCTAAGGCAAACTTGAAGACCCCTAACAAAGCTGGACCCATTTGGATATGGGTACCTAAAACTCTCTGATTGTCTTGCAGAAGCAGTATGTTCCAATATGGTATCTTGACTCCGGATGCTCGCGGCACATGACTGGCGACATAGGTCTACTATCCTCTTACAAAGATAAACTCGATGGAGGATATGTGACCTTTGGTGACAACAAAAAGGGGTATATAAAAGGCCACGGAGTCATCAAAAAGGAAAACATAACCGTATGCAAAGTTGCATATGTGGATGGCCTTAAGCACAATCTTCTCAGTGTTAGCCAACTCTGCGATACGGGTTTCGACGTAATGTTCAAAAGAACCTTCTGCTCTCTACAAGGAGAGGACACAGGAGTCGAACTTCTGCGAACCGAACAAAGAGGCGATCTTTACCTCATGAACTTCTGTGCCAGGAACAAAGAAGACAAGCTCTGCCTTGTTTCTTGTAAAAGAAAAGAAGCCTGGTTATGGCATAACAGGTTCTGCCACCTAAACTTTCATACACTAGATAAGCTTGTTAAACTTGATCTAGTCAAAGGTCTGCCAAATGTTAAATTTAATAAAGATCATTTGTGCACGGCTTGCGAAATGGGATAACTCAAAAGAGCTTCCCATAAAGGCAAGACTGATGTATCTTGCCCTAGGCCTCTGTACATGCTTCATGTTGACCTCTGCGGTCCAATCGCTACACAGAGCCTAGGTGGCAAGAAATATATACTTGTTTTAATCGATGAATATTCAAGATTTACATGGGTTGAATTTGTCAGAAAGAAATCAGATGTTCCAAACATTCTGATAAATTTAATGAAAAGAATCCAAGTTCTGTATGAGTGCAGGATTCAGAAACTAAGAAGCGACAATGGCACAGAATTCAAAAACTCTGTCATTGAAGCCTATCTTATAGAAGAAGGCATTTCACATAACTTCTCTGTTGCACGCACCCCACAACAGAATGGCGTGGTTGAACGAAAGAAACGCACACTTGTGGAGGCTGCATGAACTATGCTGACAGCATCTGGATTACCAATGTCTTTTTGGGCAGAAGCAGTATCAACCGCTTGCTACACCCAAAATCGATCAACCATTGAAAAGAGGCACATCAAGACCCCGTATCATTTGATCAACAAAAGGCGACCAAAACCTAGATCCACAATAAAAAATGGGATTCTCTCTCGTGGGTGCGATTAGGGTTTCACATGACGGCCATGGGTTTTGCGCCTGAATTCTCGTGGTTTGGTGGGTTTTCTCGATTGGATTCTGATTTCTATTGCTGCTTTGGTGTATACTTTTCACTTTTGAGTGTTTTGATTGGTTGGAAATCCATCGTGGGTATACATTCAGTTAAAACGGCGCTGTGATTTTATGTGATTGGAGCTTCTCTTCATGGGTCGGTGCTTCTCAATTTCTTTTCAATTGAATTGCTGATTTGTGAGGGTTGCACATGCTTTGATCGGTCCAATCCTAATTCTGATTTTCGTTTTTTAATTTAAAGTTTCGTTCTTGGGTTTTGGTTTTTTGGCCGGCGGTAAGTTTTCCGATTTCTCTTTGTTGCTGTTTTGTCGTGGTCATACTTCTCTATTGACGTGTTTCCTAGGACTTCGTTTTCTCTTACGGTATTCTCGACGTGGGGTTTCAGCATCCCGGCTAGTCCGGTGATCTTCGTTGCCCCACTAGGGTTTCGCTTGATTTAGGGTTTCAGCATCCCGGATAATCCGGTGACCTTCGTCACTCTAGTCGGGCTATCGTAGGGGAGAGCAGCTCCTCGGCTTCGTTGATAGGCTGTGTGTCGTGATGGACAGCAGTAGTGAATTGGTGGGGGAGGTGAAAACGGCGGCGGCGACGGTTTTGCATGGCAATCCCATGCAAGGTACGACTAGGGTTCCGGATTTGGTGACTAATTCAGTTTCGAAGGAGGTTGATGAGCCTATGGTTACGTCACATTTACGCAATCGGCCATGGTGTCGAATTTGGTCACGAAGGAGGGTGTTGTGTTTACAGCTGCGGATAGGAGTGTGCAACCAACGGTGACGGCTAGGGTTCTGCATGGTAATGGAAGCCTAGCTGGTTCTTCCTCTTCGAACAATGTTTCTCAATCAAATAGGAATGCTAGTGGGGGTTCGGTGTTCAATAGACTGAAAGGACCTAATGGGGAGGAGCTACAATTTGGCCATGTCTCAATCCTTAAACGCAAGGATAGCTCTTCGATTTCTTATGCTTCGGTTCTCAAGGACTCCTCGAGCAATATTGGTAAGTCCTTATCTTTCTTTCCTTTAACAGAAAAATCTTCAACGTATATTGATCTACCAATCGAATTATCTGAAAAAGCGGAAGCGGTGTATAAGAACACCCTATATGGCTACTTTCTTGGACCACGACTCTACTTCCCGACTGTTCAGAAAATTGTAAAGGCTCTTTGGGGTAAATTTGGTTTGCAGGATGCCATGATGAATGACAATGGCTTCTTGTTTTTTCGTTTTGGTGATGAAAACGGACTACAACAAGTCCTTGAAGGGGGTCCATGGATGATTCGTGGTGTCCCATTGTTTGTATTCCCGTGGGATCCACAGCAGGGTTTGGTTAAACCGGAGCATAAAACGTGCCCGTTGTGGGTTAAACTTCACAATATCCCATTGGTAGCTTTCAATTGGGAGGGTGTTAGTAGGATCGCAAGCGCATTGGGTGTTCCGAAAATGATGGATGAATGTACGGCCTCGATGTGTGAAAAAGCTTTGGGAAGACCGGGATTTGCAAAAGTGCTTGTGGATGTGTGGGCGGTGGGTGATCTTAAAAGGGAACTTCATGTAGCAGTGCCTAACGTGCATGGAGGGAAGAAAGTTCTTGTTCCAATTCGGGTGGAGTATTTATGGGAGCCAACTCAATGCTCCCATTGCCTTGTCTTCGGCCATAAAACATCTGCGTGTGTCAAAGCGGAAATAGCAAAAAAGAAAGGTAAGGAACTTGTGAATGAAGGAATCGATTCTGAGGGGTTCACATTGGTTACAAATCGAAAGAAATCTCAACCAAAGGAGATTTGGCGTAAAAAGAATGTTGGTTCCTCTTCTGGGGTTTTTCAAGATCGGGTTGATGGGGCTATTCCTAAGGCTGGTCGTGAGGATCCACAGGTAGTGGAAGACACTAATGATAAAGTGGTGATGGGTGAGGTGGTGGAAAATGATGGTGTAGGTGCTGGTTTAAGACAAGAGGCTCCAGTGGTTCAACCTTCGGTTTTTGTTGATAAGAGCTTAGAGGGGTGATCTTCACCTGTAGTGCCATTGCAAGTGGCCGAACCTAGTGCACCAATGGTGAATGTGGTTAAAGATGCTGTTAACATGCCGTTTCCGAAGCCTAAACTTCATGGGATTCTAAAAACCCCCGCTCCTTCGAAAGTAGAATTGCACCCTTCGGTGCTAATGGCTAAAGCAAAGCGTTCGGTTTCCATTGCTACCTCAAATTCATTTTCTAGCCTTTCGGATGAGGAAGACGATGACGATGAAGTTGATTTTGATGTTTTAGAGGATGGGAAGGTAGGGTTGGAGGGAAGTAGAAAGCCTATGGTGTCGGGTGTGTCGGATACCAACTCTATTAACTCATCATGTTGAAGCTTGGTGCATGGAATGTTCGGGGTCTAAACTCGACAATTAAGCAACGTGAAGTTAAACATTTTATACACACTAATATGCTTTCGTTTTGTGCTGTCTTGGAATCCCATGTCATTAATGCTAATTTGGATAATGTTATCTCTTCTACTATGAGTTCGTGGTCTTCGTTTGCAAATAATACTCCGTTGTCTAGGAGTGCTCGTATTGTTATTGCTTGGAACTCTTCGGTTTTTGATACATCGGTAATCAACTCTTCGGATCAAGTTGTGCATTGCAAAATCCATATAAAAGGTTCGAATTTGTCTTTTTTTCTCTCGGTGGTTTATGCGGACAATAATATGGTTCGAAGACGGGAGTTATGGAACGACTTGAGACGGTTTGCCGCAATTGCTAACAACGAACCATGGCTGGTGCTTGGTGATTTTAATACCACGTTGCACCCAAATGAAAGCGATGGTGGCTGTTCTCATCGGGATAGACGTATGGAGGAGTTTGCTGAATGTTTAGAGGATGTGGAGTTGTTCGATCTTCGGTACACGGGAATATTTTACACATGGGCGCAAAAGCCGGTACATGGAGGTGGCATCCTCCGAAAGTTGGATCGTGTTATGATTAATACTGCTTTTCATGACGGCTTTGTGAATGCAACGGCTCAATTCCTTCCTCGTGGGATCTCTGACCATTGTCCTATGATGGCCGTTTTTGAAGGTGGTCGTTTTAAAGGTAATCATTCGTTCCGTTTTGATAACTTCTTAACATCCCACCAGGATTTCCTTCAGATTGTCAAAGAGGAGTGGGATAAACCCGTGCAAGGTTCTTTTGCATTTCGGGTAACTTCGAGGCTGAAATCTATTAAATTCCCGTTAAGGGCCTTGAGATCCAAAGTTGGTAATCTTTCTAAGCGGGTGGCTGACTTGCGTGTGGAGGTGGAGGCGGTTCAAAGGGATGTTGATCGGGATCCCCAAAATTCGATTATCAAGGAGGACCTCGCCCACGTTCTTGTTGCATTTCAAGCGGCTTTACATGATGAGGAACAGTGCTTTCGGCAACGTGCGAAAGTACGTTGGGTGAAGGAGGGGGACCTCAATGCGGCTTTTTTCCATAGAGTGGTTAAGGAGAAAAAGAATCGAAGCCTCATCAATTCGGTTTCAGATATGCATGGTACTATGGTTTATGATGACAAAGTTGGATATGCTTTTGTTGATCACTTCAGATCCTTTCTTGGTGAGAGAGATGGTTCGGTCTCTCCAGAGCTTCCCGAGAATTTGTTTGTTAACAAGTTATCTATTCAGGATGCTAATTTTATGATCCGCCCTATCACCAAGGAAGAAGTAAAGAGTGCTATGTTCGATATTGGAGATGATAAAGCGCCTGGCTCGGACGGGTTTTCGTCTAAATTTTACAAAGCAGCTTAGGGAATTGTTGGGAATGATGTGGAATTGGCAGTGCAAGATTTTTTCTATCGGAGTCGGTTGGCTAGAGAGCTTAACCACACTTCGATTTGTTTGATTCCAAAGAAGCCGAATGCCTCATCTGTTTTGGACTTTCGTCCAATTTCTCTTTGTTATGTGATATATAAATGCATCTCGAAAATCCTTTCGTGGCGATTGAAAGACTGTTTGGACAAAATTGTGAGTCCGAACCAATCGGCTTTTATCCCGGGGCGTCGTATCACGGATAATATTATGATGGCGCATGAGATTATGGCTGGGTATGGGAGGAATGACGGCCCGCCCCGATGTTCGTTAAAAATTGATATTCAGAAGGCGTATGATTCGGTTGACTGGGGTTTCTTGTCCAATGTTCTTCAGGCGATGGGTTTTCACCCTATTATGTGGCACTGGATTATGGAGGTAGTTACTACAACTTCGTATTCGATCTTGGTTAATGGTGAATCCTACGGCTTTTTTAAAGGGGCTAGGGGTATTCGTCAAGGTTGTCCTCTCTCTCCTTATTTATTTACTTTGGTTATGGAGGCGTTCACTTGCTTATTTCGAAAGTATGTTGCGGAAGATTCAAGCTTTAATTTTCACAAAGGGTGCTCTAGATTGGCTCTAAACCACTTATGCTTTGCGGATGACCTTTTGGTCTTTTGTAAAGGGGATGTTGGTTCTGTCCTGGTAGTCAAAAGGGTTCTTGATGCGTTCTCCAAACTTTCAGGCCTCCGGCCAAGCATGAACAAGAGTTCTATTTATACTTCTAATGTGGATCCGGATACTTTAAATGGTATTACTTCGATCTTGCCTTTTCAAAATGGAGCTCTTCCTTTTCGGTACCTGGGGATTCCTTTGTCTTCTAAGAAACTTGCTACGTCTGATTTTCAGGGTCTTCTTGCTAAGGTTCGTGCTCGTATTTTGAACTGGAAATCTAAATTCCTTTCGTTTGGTGGTCGTATTCAATTAATCAAGTCTGTTTTGGAATCTTTGCAACTCTACTGGATGACGATTTTTACTATCCCGGCTTCGATTGTGCATGAATTAGAGAGACTTTTTCGGGATTTTCTTTGGTCCCAAGGAGAGTCGTCAAGGGGCCGGGCTAAGGTTGCCTGGGAAGATGTTTGTCAACCTAAAGAGGTGGGAGGTTTGGGTATTAAACGAATCTCAATGTGGAATCGAGCTCTTTTGGTTCCCCATATCTGGGATATTATCAGAAAACGTAAGTCTCTTTGGGTAACATGGGTTTATCATTACCGTTTGCGGGACGTTCACTTTTGGAATGCTCCTATTCCAACGACGTCCACATGGCTATGGAAACGGATTCTTGATTTGCGGGATCAGGTTAGGCCGTCTTTTGTGCATGTGGTTGGTAATGGCACGTTAACTAATGCTTGGGAGGATAAATGGCTTGATATGGGTCACCTTTCAGGCAAGCTATCGTATAGGATTCTTCTTGAGGGTGGTCTCTCCAAGCATACCACCGTTTCTGAGTTGATTGGCACTTTGGATAACGTTTGGCCGAATGCTTGGACCTCTCGGTGTTCTGCTCTTTCTTCTTATCAGGTCCCCGTGCTTTATCCAATTGTGCAAGATCGTGTTATGTGGAAATCTACTCGTACTAATCTTACACAGTTCACAGTCTCAGAAGTGTGGCGGACGTTGCTTGGAGTCTATGAAAAGGTGGCTTGGTATAAATTTTGTTGGTTTACTAACAATATACCAAAACACTCGTTTTGCTTATGGCTTGCTATTCGTAAGCGGCTTTCTACTCAAGATAGATTGGCGAGGTGGAGGCAAAGTGGAGAACCGATGGTCTGTTCGTTATGTAATGCATGCATGGATAGTCATGATCATCTTTTTTTCGAGTGTTCATATTCTTCTCAGATATGGTCGAGACTCAAGGGGGATGTGGGTAACAACTTGAAGGATCGCTGGGATCTCATCTTAGAAGATATGGTGATTGGGAGATGGAAACCGGGTATCATTAAAACTCGGCTCACTTTTGCGGCAATTGTGTACTATATTTGGAGGGAACGTAATGCAAGGCTCTTTTCGGATAACAAGAAGAACCCGAATCAGCTTGTGAATGACATACAACATATGGTCAATATGAAGATGCTGAACGCGAGGGGGAATATGGCGAGAGGGGATGGTGCGCGAAGATTTCAAACCGTGAACGTTTCTTGATGATGTCTATTGCTGTTGGTTGGCAAATTTGGGTGATTTGGGAGCTGCGTATTTTATTTTACATGTTGATTAGCTCTATTAGTCTTTGTTTGTTTTGGTTGTTAGTCTTTTGGTTTATTTTGCGGTGTAATATCGTTTGTTTCTTTGTGATGCCCTCTCCTTCATATTGGGTTTGTCCTTTATGGTGGGAGTGGCTCTTTGTTGGGAGGGAGTCCCTCTCCGTTTAGGTGTATTTTTCTTTTTTGTTTATATATTGCCAGGAGTGCCGTCTCCTCTCCAAAAAAACATCAATGTGAGAGAGGTGGGCAAGATAGAGGGATGACTTCCTAGAGAGAGAAGTTAGAGAGAGAAAGTGGATCTCAATCTCATATTGTATTCTTTCTCTAAATTCAATGAAGATCATGGAATTACACATTGTTACTTGATTAAATCTGGGATCACAATCAAGTTCTTTCATGTATTTGGATGCAAGTGCTTTGTCTTAAATGATAGAGAAGCAAGAGGAAAGTTTGAGGTGAAAGCAGATGAAGGCAAGTTCATTGGATACTCAGCCACCTCTAAGGCCTATAGAGTGTACCTTCTGCTATCATGAACCATTGTAGAAAGCATCAATCTGTCTTTTGACGACTCCTTTCAAAAGACTTCTGAACAAATCAGTTCAGAACTCGGTCTAAAGAAGGAATCCTCTGGCATCTCAAAGACAAGAGAAGAAGACTGAAATCTTCTATTTGAAGAGATGTTCCATGATGATATTGATCCCTCGGATGGAGCCGTCAGAGCCTCTGGAGAAACATCTTCTGCAAACCAGACTGAGTCAGGTATATCTCTAACTGGTCCATTAAATACTTCATCCTCTTCTGTGAATCATACAGATGCACATGCTGAGGGGGAGCGAACCGAAGCTGAAGATAATACAACCAAGGACTCAACCACAGAGGCTCCTGAAATACCTACTCCAGCGACGACAGAGGAATCAATACCAGAGGAAAACGAAGACTCTGTCTCCACTTCCTCAGAGGATCAAATTCCAACTTCAATCCCTATAGTCCCACAAGCTGAAATACCAAGCACAAGCACAGAAGTGCCATCTACAACAGAGGTTGCACCAGAACCACAGTGTGCAACTACAGAGGTTCATCTTGATGACTCAAATGACCATCTTCCAAGAACAACAGAATGGACGAAAAGCCATCCTCCAAGCCTTAATCGGCGACCCTTCTGAAAAGGTCAAGACAAGATCAGCCACTGCTAATTTTTGTTTCTTTACAAATTTCATCAGTGTGATCGAGCCAAAAAGAATCTCTGAAGCCCTAGATGATCAAAACTGGGTAGATGCTATGCAAGAAGAGTTTCTACAGTTTGAGAGAAATAAAGTATGGACCCTAGTACCTCTGCCACGAGGAAAACAAGCAATAGGGACAAAATGGGTCTTCAGAAACAAGAAGGACGAGGATGGGGTGGTCATTAGAAACAAAGCGAGATTGGTGGCCAAGGGATATCGCCAAGAAGAAGGCATTGATTACGATGAAACTTTTGCCCCTATCGCACGACTCTAAGCAATAAGAATTTTCTTAGCCTTCGCAGCCCACAGAGGCTTCAAAGTTTTTCAAATGGATGTAAAATCTGCTTTTCTGAATGGTGAAATCCAAGAAGAAGTATATGTCCAGCAGCCACCGGGGTTTGAAAGTTCCAAGTACCCAAAATACGTGTACTACCTCGACAAAGCTCTGTATGGACTGAAACAAGCTCCAAGAGCATGGTACGAAAGACTTTCAACCTTTCTTCTCAATAATGAATTCGACAGAGGTACGACAGATACTACTTTGTTTTACAAACGAAAAGGTGATGAGATTCTTCTTGTACAGATTTATGTGGATGACATTATTTTTGGGTCTACAAATGCACAACAGTGCAAAGATTTTGAAAAACTCATGCAGAGTGAGTTTGAAATGAGTATGATGGGAGAATTAAATTTCTTCCTCGGACTCCAAGTAAAACAATCATCAGAGGGAATTTTTATAAATCAGGTCAAATATGTCTCTGACATACTTTCAAAATTCAGTCTCTCTGATGCCTCTGTAATGAAGACCCCAATGGCCACTGGAAATAAATTATTCTCAGATCCAAATGGCACATATGTAGAGTGCAAGCTCTACAGAGGTATGATTGGGTCTCTGTTATACTTAACAGCAAGTAGGCCTGCTATAATGTATGCCACATGCCTCTGTGCAAGATATCAAGCTAACCCAAAGGAATCCCACTATATTGTTGTAAAGAGGATCTTTAGATACCTTAAAGGGACCAAAAATCTTGGGCTCTGGTATCCGAAGAACTCTGGCTTTGGTCTTAAGGCATACACAGATTCAGATTATGGAGGATGCAAGCTTGATCGAAAAAGCACCTATGGGAGCTGTCAATTCCTGGGAGGTAAATTAGTCAGCTGGACTTCGAAGAAGCATAACTGTGTGTCCACATCTACAGCAGAAGCTGAATATGTTGCTGCTGCTAGCTGTTGCTCCCAAGTTCTGTGGATGAAAACTCAACTAAAGGACTATGGCCACAACATATACAAAATACCCATCTTCTGTGATTCAAAAAGTGCCATAGCCATCTCTGCCAATCCAGTTCAGCACTAAAAAACAAAGCATATTGATATCTGATACCACTTTCTGAAGCATCATGTTGAACATGGCACAATCGAAATGCACTTTGTGTCCACCGAATACCAGCTTGCAGACTTATTCACCAAGGCACTAGACGAGAAAAGATTCCATTTCTTGGTGGGTAAGTTGGGAATGATCAACATGACTTGAAACCTCTGTAAGGAATATGAATTAATCTTCTTGTAAATATGTATATATTTAAAACTCTTATGTATGTAAATTCTTAATCATCAAAAGTTCTGTAACCAACAGAGCTTCTGTGGAATTGCTAAGAGCCTCTGACAATCTCCACAGAACCTCTGATGAGATTGACCTATGTCTTATGCACTACTTATCTCATTTGATCCAAGCATAGGTCAAGAGGGAGCAAAAGGAGACCTTGAACTGATCTACAGAGGTTGATCATTCAAGGGGGAGCCAAAGAAGATATGTCATCAATCAAATTCACAGAAGTGAAGGTTTTTGTCGAACAAGGGAGAGCCAAAAGATAAGTATCTCGTACAAATCCTTTTTGAAAACATTTTTCTAGGACACCAATTTCCAAATACGTCCTAGAAACACTGTTTAAGACATTCCAAACAAGAAATGATAAAAAAGATTTTCGAGCCTTCCGTTATGAGAAAATTAAGGTCATAGAGCCTCTGCTGAGCTCAACAGAGCTTCTGTAAGCCGGATCCTATATGACAGCAAATTTCATAACTGGAACTCTATCGATCAACTTCAATATCTTCCTTAAGGATTCGCACGTACAAATGCACACACAGAGATACTGAAAGAAAGTCTTGTGGTCAAAGAGCTCACTCCATCAAAGAGTCTCGGTCGCCCAACCTAGACACTCAAAAAGGAGTATCTCGCACAAAATCTTCTCCAAAACAGTTTTCTAGGACACTAATTTCCAAACATGTCCTAAAAACAATGTTTAAAACAATTAAAACTTTGGATGATCAAAATGCTTTATAAATCTTTAGTTATGAGAAATTCTTACTCATAGAGTCTCTGCTGGCTCCAACAGAGCCTCGAAGCCTCTGTGAATGCAAATTTTGCACTAAAGTTATATCGATCCTCTCCAATGATTTTTCAAACATTTTTGGTAAAGGTGTAAGCATAGAGGAGTCATTAAAGGTAGGTTTCAGAATCACAGAGCTCACTCCACTACAGAGCCTCTGTTGATTATGACACTTTACTCTTTATGGAAATTCTGTAAAAAGAAGTTATTTACCGCGAGTGACAGACACCACACAGTAGAAATACCCATGCGCCAAGCATTAATGAGCCACGCACGACGTCTAATCGTGCTCTGACACATTCGACGTGGCAGATTTTCATTGGACGTGCGTGCCACACGTTTCTTCTGAAACTTGTGCCCCGCTGTAAAACTCAAGTGCGGACCCCAAATGTTTATTGAATTCACTTTTACTATGGAATTCTATTCGTTTCTACCCTCACTATAAAACCCCGTTCCCATTCTCTCTTAAACCTTTTACGAACTTACTCTCTTCATCTTCTCCGGCGAACCTTGCAATAACCCGCAACTTCTATTTTCTACTATCTTTCTTGAAGATAATCTTAAATGGCTTCTACTTCCAACGCTCTGGTGAACTCCCCGTCTCATTCCGAGCACTCCCAGAATCCTGAAATAGCAAGAAACCTAGAACAGGATAACTCCGGCGACACATCAGATTTTGCTCCGACAACCCATCTTCAAAACTTCATCGCACATGAACACTTTGAACGTGTTCTCCCATTAAAACCCAATAACCAATACTTGGTTCCCTACAAAACCGCTTTTGGGGAAGCACATGCCATCCTTCTTCACATTCTGGAAAATCATTCTAACCAAAACAGTCCACCAAATCCCTGCCAGATATCTCAATCAATTCGGGCAAAGCAGCAGATTTGACCCAGAAGATAGACAGATAAAGGGCTACATCTCCAAACCAGACAAATCTGAGCACCTTGAACTCAAGTTCAACAGAACCATGTTCTCACTTGAGTTCAGTCTACCAACAAGAGGTCTTCTAGGGATAAAGGCATACGCAGAGGAACCCACAGACACAGAGCTCTGCAGGTTTGTTGAGATGTTAGGGTACAACACAACCCTAAGAAAAAGGAATAATTTCAGAAGAAATCGACTTCCCCCTCTGTGGAATACCCTCTTCTCCATTCTCAACAGATGCCTAACGGGAAAAGTGGGTAGTCCAGACCAGACTTCTCATCAAATCTTGGCCATTATGTACGGAGTGTACTACGATCTTCCTCTGCACTACACCACCCTCATGATGCAAGAAATGGTTAACACCATCGACCGCATAATATCCTCCCAAAAGGCCAAAGGACGCTCTGCAGAAGCTCTACCTCCTCTGCAATATCAACGTATTTTGGGTGTACTTCTAGAACCTCTGCTCCTTCTACAAAAATGGCCAATGGAGGGACCAACGGCCAGAATGTATGCTATGACAAAGAACACCCCAACAGAGCACGAAGACAGATATCCCTTCTGCAGACCTCTGCCAACCAAACTTCTGGGATACGCTACAGACGAGACCCTTAAGATAGATTACATACGCGATCATAGGACTCCAGAACCGAGTCCTGTGACACCCCCGCGTCTAGGAGCCTCTATAGGAGATCAGGTAGTTGAGCGAATGGCAGATGAGGAATGGGCAGTGGCCTTGGCTAAGCATCAACAAGTACAACAGAACTTTCATGCTCTAAGAGATACAATTCTCTCCCCTACTTCCAAGAGCAAATCCTCTGCCAAGAAGAAGAACAAAGCTCACAAGAAAAGGAAAACGACAGAAGGAACCTCTACCAGTGCTGCTCAAACTCAACAATCCCCTCCTCATGCAACAGAAGTTGGATCCTCTACACCTCCCCCTCCTCCAAAAGACAAAAAGAAGACAAAACATAAGTCTTCTAAGGAGGGTGCCCCCAAACCAAAGAAAAGGATGAGCAAGAAGAAATCCAATAAACCTCACACTCCTCTGCAATGCATCGTAGAGGAAGCAGAAATGGTCGAAGAAACCCGAGACCAAACTCTGCAATCACCTTCACCCATCAATTATGCAGAACATCAAGGTGATTTTTCTGTCTTCCTCCAACAATCCGGAATTGCACACTCTTTAGACCCTTCTGGATGGACCGCAGAAGCCCTATCTCATCATTCAACAAGAGTTCCAAACTTCAGAATCTCTTCTGACTTGGATGATGATGACCAAACCCCACAGAATATTCAGTCGAAGACTCCATAAGTACTACAGAACCCCTTCACCCAACCCGGATTTGATATGCTAAGAGCAAGCCCATAAGATCTGGCTAAAGCTACCACCAAAACCCCACCAATCATAGTCTCAAAAGTGGATTCTGATGAAGAAGAGGTAAACTAAGGAAACCTACACCCAGATCGTAGGCATTTGTCCTCATACCATCCCCATGTACAGAAATTGGTTGGGACTCATCCCTGCTTTGACTCTCTAGGAAAAAGCCCAGAAGCTAGAACATAAGTCGTGAGCCATAGAGTAGAAAAAGAGGCTGAGAGAATTGATGGTGAAGAAGTGATAGGATGCCCAATAGAGAAAGAATCCAGAACTGATGCCTGGAATAGAAGGGGCACACAACCCCAACCAACTCCCAGTGCAACCCACACTTTTATTACCGCCAATCTAGTGGCAGAAGGTAATATTGAACAAGAGCCGCATAGCTTGAACCCACCCCAAACTGACCGGGCAGAGGAAATTCCTTCCACCTCTGTACTACTAATAGCCGAGGAAACCATTCCAAGGGAGTACTCTCCAAAGGACCTGCCTTTAGTTTGTGATTCCTCGCCCCGGATCACATCTGACACTCATGCAGAGGAATTTGTTTCCTCTGGCACACGCACACACGTAAGTCTGTTAGAGCATTATTGTATTCAAGATTTATTGTAAAGTCTTGTAATGATCAAACATTGTAAAATCAAAGTAAAAGTCAAAATAGTCAAAGTCAAAGTTGTTTAGTTAGAAAGTCAATGTAATTAGAAATACTTGTGTTGTAATTCATAGGTATAAATTGGTTTAGTTTGCTTAGTTGTTAGGCAAGTCTCAAGTAAGTGATTAGTGAATGATCATAATTGTAATATCAAGAGAGTATTTCTAGAGAGAGAACCTAGAGAGAGAAATCTTAGAATTCTTATGTAAAACTCTAGATTCTTGAAGATCAATGGAAGATTTCATGATTACCTAATAGATCTGGTGTTTACATTTGGTATCAGAGCTTTGTGAGATCGAATTATGTGCAAAATTCCTCCAAATTCATGAAGATTTGAAGATTTTTTGAAGATTTTTGAAGAAAATCTCCATTTTTGAAGATTTCAAGATCACAAATGGGTCATGCAGAGGAATTTGTTTCCTCTGGCACACGCACACACGTAAGTCTGTTAGAGCATTATTGTATTCAAGATTTATTGTAAAGTCTTGTAATGATCAAACATTGTAAAATCAAAGTAAAAGTCAAAATAGTCAAAGTCAAAGTTGTTTAGTTAGAAAGTCAATGTAATTAGAAATACTTGTGTTGTAATTCATAGGTATAAATTGGTTTAGTTTGCTTAGTTGTTAGGCAAGTCTCAAGTAAGTGATTAGTGAATGATCATACTTGTAATATCAAGAGAGTATTTCTAGAGAGAGAATCTAGAGAGAGAAATCTTAGAATTCTTATGTAAAACTCTAGATTCTTGAAGATCAATGGAAGATTTCATGATTACCTAATAGATCTGGTGTTTACATTTGGTATCGGAGCTTTGTGAGATCGAATTATGTGCAAAATTCCTCCAAATTCATGAAGATTTGAAGATTTTTGAAGAAAATCTCCATTTTTGAAGATTTCAAGATCGCAAATGGGTTATGCAATTTTTGTGTGTTTTTGTGTTTGATTTTGATTGCAAAGTGTTTCTCCATCATTATAAACAAGATTTGCATCATCAATTTCACAAAAACACATCAAGAATTAATCAATTTGATGATTTTTGAAATTTTTGTGTTTTTGAAAAAAAGTTCTCAGTGGAAATTTTTTAACATTAATTTTGCAATTTGGTATTGAATTGATTAATTTTTGTACAAATTCGTGTACAAAAACAGTTTTAGACATGATTTGATCAAAAATTTCGAGGTTTAATCCATAAAAATCATTTTTGAAATTTTTGATGTTCATCATGTTCTTGGTGATCTTCAATTGTTCTTGATTAAAAATTTCAAACCTGAGTTTTTGATCCAAAATAATTGTTGAGATGTTTTTAAGAATGTGTTTTTAGTTAAGTTTGATCCATAATTCAAAGTTTTAAAATTGTTTGTTGAGTTTGTAATCTTGCAGGTTTTGACAGTAAGAAGAAGAAGGAATAACAAAAGTCAAATCTGAAAAGTCAACTAAATTTTTTTATGCATAAGGTGTGTGCGTGTATGAGAGTGTGTTAGTGTGTGCATGTTGACGTGGTAATTGAATGTGTGAAGAGTGTGTGCTGAGCGTGTGTCATGCGTGTGTGAGAGTGTGTTAGTGTGTGTAATACATGTGTTAAAGTGTGGTGTGTGTCAGTGTGTATCAAGAAAAGTGAGCTGTGTGTGTGTATGGTGTATCTGGATAAAGGAATTCGCAAGCTATAGTATCCAAACTTTTCGCATACTAGGTTTCACATCCTACTCACTGGCCGAAGGAATTTGCATGATACAGTAATAGAGTTCGTATGCTTAGTATCCAAAGAATACACATGCTACAGTAACACAACTGAAAACTTTTCGCATGCGTATTAGCTATTGTTCGCAACAAACATACAAGTTGTTGTTCGCATCCTCCTTCTTCAGAACTGTTCGCAAGCTTCCTGATACGAAAAGTTTAAAATTTTCGACTTCGCCGGAAAAACGGGATCACCGGAATTGTCGCCGGAGTTCGTATAAGGAAGGTTCTCGCATCAAACGTGATACGAGAAGTGTAACAATTCGCATCAAACGTGATACGAGAAGCGCAACAATTCGCATCCAACGTGATACAAACAGTTTTAGTCGTCTGAAAACAGTTCTCGCCGGAAAATCGTGTCAATCGCCGGAGTTTGGTTTGATTCATCTCGGTCATTATTCTTAGTGCATGAGATTGATTTTTTTAGGAATTTGTTGTTTGATGTTCCAAAAACACAAAGAAACGAAAGGAAATCGATTTTGACGTAAAAAGAAGCAAGAAATCGAGTTTGAAAAACTGTAGTTCGTCAATGTGGGTGATGATGAACAGTACTAACGGCGTAACGTTAGTCTGCCGTTAGTTTTGTGACATTTTGCTCCTAATTCCGTTAAAGTCCAATTAGTTTGTTAGATTTCTTTCAAATTTGGTCCTTGTGTTAGTTGTGTCGTTAGTTTCGTTAAGTCAGTTAGGTAGTTTTAAGACCTGTCACTTTTAGTCTCTGTAGTTTAGTTTGAGTTTATTACAATTTTGGTCCCTGGACTTAGATGTTTCAGGTTTCGTCAAGTTTAGTCCTTGTAGTTTAGTTTTAGAATTTTACATTTTTCATTAGTTTTAAAATTTTACATTTTTAGTCATTTGAGTATTATTTTTCAGTTTTTGTCATTTTTAGTCCTTATTTTTGTTGAGTCTTAGTATTTTTCACTTTTAGTCCCTATATTTTGTATTTTTGACATTTTTAGTCATTTTTGTATCAAATTTTTGTCATTTTATCTGCTTTTATTAGTAACTGACATAGTTTCCTTTTATTTTGCAGGTTTATCAATTAAAGTCCATCATTTCCGCGTAAATTTTTCAGAATTAATTTTTGGAAGACAAATTTATAATTTGTTTTTCAAATTTTATTTTTGAAAAAATTTCTGACTTTAATTGTGTTTTTCTGAATTTTAAGAGTGTGCACATAATTCAACTTCTAAGAGAAGTTTCTTTTGACGATCACTCTATTAGGTAGTATTATTTTTTGTATTTTTCATCTAATTTTTTTTGTGTGTGTTTCTTTTCAAAATGTTTGTCAAGATGAATTATCTAGAGAAGTTAAATGAGAGAAAATGGACTTTTTCTGAAGCTAAAGATGAGATCAAGCGTCTTGAATGTTTATCCGATAAGTACATGAGATATTTTAGTGAAGAAGAAAGAAAAAATACAAAGCTCAAGTGTGAGAAAGCTTCTTTAGAAGACAAAGTTTCTTCTCTTAAGTCCGAACTGAAAGATTTGAATGGCAAGATTGTAGTTCTTGAAGATACATAAGAGAAGAACAAGACACTTGACATCTCAACTCATCAAGAAAATATAAAAGAGCTTCAAGGGAATATAAAAGCATTGGAGGAAGAAAATGCTGATCTGAAAAGACAGGTTTTAGTCATATCTTCTTCAAATGAAAAATCTATCTTGAAAGAACAAAATGCTGAACTTACAAAAAGAATTACTGATCCTGAAGTTTATATTGCAGGTCTTGAAACAAAGAAAGACGACTCAAGTCTGCACGATAAAATCGGGAAACTTCAAGAGAAAGTAACAACTCTTCAAAGAGAGAATACTGATATGCAGAGTAGGGAAGAAAAGAGGGAGAAGTGGAACATGCATTTACAAGTTCAATTAAAAGAAGTTCAAGATAAAAGAAAAAGTTTGGACAGTGAAAATGCTGAGCTACAAAGAAAACTGTCTATTCTTGAAAAAGAGAAAGTTGTCAAGAAGCTTGTGTTTGACAACACAAATGTTCAAAAGAAAGCTCTTGAAGAAAAGAAAGCTATTGAGCTTAAATATATAAAACTTGTGAAACAAATCTCCGATTTTGAAAAAGTTTTATATCTTGAAAAACAGAAGCAAGAGAAAGAAAGAGCTGATTTTGAAACTGAACGAAAATCTTTTGAGATTAAAAGTTCTAAGCTTTCCATGAAAATATTTGACTTAGAAAATCTTTTGGAAAGGAAAGAAAAGATTTTGTGGGAAAGAAAAATCTCTTTGAAAAGGAAAATAAAACTCTTAAAAAGAAAAACATGGAAACTTTCAAAAAGATAATTGATAAAAGAAAATTCTTGGAAAAAGATTTTGAATCGGAACGCAAATATTTTGAAGATGCGATTCTTAATCTTACCAAAAGATTATCTGGTTTATCAGCTGGCATTATGAAGGATCAATTGATCAAATCTGATATTCAAAAGAAACTTGATCTAATTTTTAAAGAGAAAAATGTTTTGATAAACAATGTCAAAGAACTTGAAGACATATTTTTTAAATTTGATGTCTCAAAGCAGGTAAGTCCTGATACTATCTTTCAGACTCCATTAGTTGATTCAAATGATTTTGAATGCTCTTTTAAAACTGCTTCAAGTTCAAGTTTTAAAAACTATCCTTCTAAACAAATTAATAGATCAACTGATTTCTTTAAAGATCAGATTCGTTCTACAAATCTCTTCTATAATCCTCTGTTTGATAAATTGGATAATCATCCAAAAGTGCCTAAAGTTAATACTTCCAAACCTGAATAAGTTCCAGTCTTCAAAAAGGTGAAGATGGAATGGAGAGTCAAAGGCACAACACCTCCAAAGAAAGATGTACCAAAATCATCTGCTTCCACATCAAATGCCAAGAAGAACAATACTCCGAAAGGTAAATTTTCTGCTTAACCTAATCCTATTCATTCCGCAAATCATCTGATTAGGTTGGCACATAAGAAAATTTGTTGTTCTTTTTGTGGATCAAATGATTTTGTGCATAAAGATTTTACTTCTTATTGGTACGGTACTTACAGTATTCCTTCTAAGAAATCTACACCTAACACACTAGGACCCAAGTGTCGTTGGGTACCAAAATCTGCTTAATCTGTTTTGTAGGTTCATCATGTGTTGTGCTGATTTCGAAATATATACCACACGCATGACTGAAAACAGAAGAGAAGTGGTGAATTTTTTTTAAGAGTACATGTGCCATTAAGGGGGAGCAAAGAAATTATGGATTCTAAACATCTCAGTTTAGAACCCGTTCTTCAACGACTATGACTTCTGAGTTTACTTCAATCCTGGTAATTCAGAACTCGTTTTAATGATTAAGGATATTTTAATCCAAGTCTTGTTTCTTGTGCAGATTTGTCAAAATAATAGATCTTTTGCACGTGTTAAGGGGGGACTTATTAGTTTTTTAAATCATTATATCATGATTTCAGGGGGAGCTCAAATATTTCTGACTGTACGTATCTTCTGACCTTAATCTCGGATTGTTTGAAAGAAGAACGACTTTCAAGCATGAAAAATATTTTTCCTTAAATGTTCAAACCACTTCTCTATTCTCAAACATATTTTATGAATTTAGAAGTGTGATTTTAAATGTTTTTCATGGAGATCTCGGATTATTGTAACATCACTTCTGACCGTGTGTTTCCAAAGATTAATACTTGTGTATTATCTTTTCTATACTTTAAAGTATTCATACACATCGGTTTAGCTTCATATTGAATTTGTTATTACCATGTCTCAAAATGAAATAATTTTTCGATGGTAATACTCCTGTTTGTACTTCATTTTTGTTGAGCATCATATTTTTTTTTCCAGCGTGAAAACTTAAAAGTTTCATTCAAAGATTGTTTATATTTGTTCATATAAACAAATTTCAATTTTTTGATACCCTAAGCCTTACATGAATATCATTCATATTTGATCTGATTAATACATTGTCAGATTCTCAAACAAGTCTTTCGAATTCATTTCATTCGTTCAAATATCCTTGTTTTGAGAATTCTTCATTGTTCAAATGCTCAAATATTAATGATTATTACTGAGGAGCATACACTCTGATGGCAATGTTAATCAAATGCCGAAATTCATATTTGTTCAAGCTAAACTGTTGAACAACTCAAATCAATTTAGGACAATTTCATGGGATCAGTGTGTGAGCATAAAGAACTTCTATGGAATCACGTTAACCAGTGTTTCCTACCAAATAAGTTATCCTTGAGTGATTGAGGGGTGAGGGGTCGAAATCAAAGAGTGGGGGTGATTACTCATCCGGTTGAGTATCTCATTATGCTGAGGTAAAATGTAAATGAGAGTTTGGGTAGAAGTGAGCGGATTAAAAACAGAAAGAGGGTGTGAGAACAGAGTTAAAAGAATAAGAGAACTCTGCACCATCCATTTTCTGAGCCGGGAAGCCACATTGCTGATTGGTTCACATTCTTTGGTGACCATCATTGAAACAGACACTTAGCCCATGCTAACTCTTACATTTAACCCCACCAGCTACTCATTTCTTTCTTAACAAAGGAATGTTTAATTTTTCTTGGGGACGCAACATATAATCTATCTGATCTTCACTCGGAAGGTTTAGATATTGAAAAAGAAGGAAGTTTGCCCCACCTTCGCTCTTCATTCATGCACATTGAGTCCGTGGAAACTTGTTGCTGTCTCAACAGTTTACACACTTTGAGCCTATATTTCTTTTCAAGTATATGTTGCTTAAATTCATTTCTACACAAGCACGTTCACACAAGGAATATGTTTTCTTGTCATAACGTTCATAGAAATTCCTTTATGGTTTTTCGATGATTGAATGGAAGCCCTGGGGGAGTGAACATCAAAAAGCTCCTTTACAAAGTACATCCGTTGTACTAAGTGGGTCCGTGCTACTTACAATCATTTTAACTGATTCATCCGTTGTTTCAGGGTTACCACATTCTTTTGTCTGAATTTGAAAAGATTCGGATAAATTCTTTTGGAATTGACGATCAGATCAAGAAGGAGGAGAATGTTACTTGTGGTGTATAAAAAGCGTGCAGAATTTGATGAAGGTTTTGATGATCATGATGCTCACAATCATCAAAAAGGGGAGAAATAGTATATTGAAGAACAAGGGAGAAATTATACTGTGAAGAAAAGGAAGTTTTGTCAATGGCATATTAAGGGGGAGAAATGATAAGCTAAAGTCAAGAAGACATTCCGAGATAATTCCGAGGTGTTTCGAGAAAGTTCGTTATTCAAAGACAGTTCAAGATCGAAGAAGATGAAGATACAAAGTCCAAGAAATCACTCAAAGTTTGAGCTCAAAGCTTCAAAGTTTTCAAAGCTTCAAAGTTTAAAGTTGCAAAGTTCAAAGCTGCAAATATCTGAAATTCGCGTTCAAGACTTAAAGACAATTTGTTGAAGATTGTATTGAAGAAGATTGACTTTACATTGTGAAAGACACATATTTTTTCATGTTTGACTGAAGACTGATCAAAGACGAGAGTTTGAAGACTATCAAAGCATCAAAGTTCAACGTGAACTTGTGAAGATTCAACTGTTTGAAGAGTGCCAAAGCTTCAAAGTTTAAAGCAGTCAAAGTTAAAGTGTTGAAGATCAAGTGCTAAAGACTGCTGCCATATTTTTTAAATCTTGAATCCAAAGGGGGAGAATGTTAGAGCATTATTGTATTCAAGATTTATTGTAAATTTTTGTAATGGTCAAACATTGTAAAGTCAAAGTAAAAGTCAAAATAGTCAAAGTCCAAGTTGTTTAGTTTGAAAGTCAATGTAATTAGAAATACTTGTGTTGTAATTCATAGGTATAAATAGGTTTAGTTTGCTTAGTTGTTAAGCAAGTCTCAAGTAAGTCATTAGTGAATGATCATAATTGTAAATCTAGAGAGAGATTATAGAGAGAGAATCTAGAGAGAGAAAGTGCTTGGAAATCCTATGTAATATCTAGATTCTTGATGATCAATGGAAGAATTCATGTTTACCTAATAGATATGGTGTTTACAAAGTCCAACCGGCCCTTCAGAGGGGCCTAGAGTGCACGCAGACGAAGGGATTCTAGAAAAATCCCCAAGTCAACTTAAGGATACTCCTGTACCCACCTCTGGAGTGGATCAGGACAATGTCCTTAACAGAACCTCTATAGAGTCTGAGGCCGATAAAGCCTCTGCTCGAGGATTAGAGGGAAATCCTTCCGTCCTCAACATCAAAACAGGGACGAAAGAAGGTGTCCAAGGAACAGGAACTCACTCTGGGGATGAATGTGTTCCCCCAGATGTTACACCAAGTCCACATGTATCAAGGGATGAGTTCCAAACCCTTGTCACCTCTGTGGACAACACATTGAAAGAGTTGAAAAGCTCTTTTGATTCTTTTGCAGATACAACTTCCAGGGCTCTCAATAATCTAAACACCAAAATGGACAACTTGTCCACAGAGGTGCAAAATGCCTTAGCACAGATGCAGTCAACTGCTACAACCTCTGCCACCTCTGCTGCTGCTAACTTCGAGAAAGCTATTACCTCGGCTTTCCAAAGCTCTATGAAAGCCCTACTTGAACAACTGAAGACATCTCAAACGCCAACTTCTGCGGGCATTACTCCTGAAGATTTAAAGAAGGCCCTTGAGCTTGTTCAAGAACAAACAACCAGACAAACTCTGGCCATGCATCCTCTGACTACATGACTAGAGCACAACTCACAGAACTTGGGCAATGGATACTTGATCAGGTCACCGAGTTCATCAGAGCCTTCACAGCTGCCAACGCAAATTACATCAAAGACTTTCAGAGGAGCGTCGGCAAAATTCGCTTCACCACAGAGGCAGAGGTCCATACCGTACCTGGCCTCTATGACGACCTATGCGCAAAGATGATCGCTGTAGGTGCCACACGGCCCAAAAAGCCAGAAGCTTCTGGCAGAGCAGAAGGTACGAAAGATAAGCGTCAGGATGACTCTGATGATGACTCTGATGATTCATCAGATCATCCTGAGGGGGAGAAACCAAGGGAGAAAGCTGCAAGCAAAGGTCTACTAGAACCACCAATATCAGCAGAACCGCTAAACAAAGTTCCCCCAGCTCAAACCTAAGGAGGAAACCAACAACAGACCACAGAGGCAACAACCACCTCTATGGAAATACCCTCTGAAGAAACCCCAATAACAACCCAAGTACCTGAAACCAATCAAGATCAACAACAGAAGTCCACAGAGGCAACACCCACCTCTGTGGAAACAACTTCTGTATTTGGAAAAGATGTGCCAATCCGTGAAGAATTCCAAATCCTAACATCCTCCGAAGTAGATCAACTATCCCAATCACCAAAACCAAAATCACCAGAAGAACTCCCTTCCCCAACACCAGAAGCCGAGAAGACAAAACCCCCATCTCCCACACCCAAAACCAGAACCAAAACCATTGCTCACAAAAGAAAACATGTTAAATCCAGATCCGTGCAACAAATGTGAAATCAAAATAGTAAGCAATACGAACAATGATTTCAACTGGTCATCCCTTTCATTAACTTTCAGAGAGAATATTACAATAAGAGTTGAAAGCTAAAAGAGATGATTAGCTTGTTTTTCCAAGCTAATCAACATTAAATACAATGGGCCCGTGGTTAACAAACCCACGGTCCGTTCACTAAAAGGCTCAAAATAAACTATTACAATACAACCCTTGAACTTTAAATCAACTATTAAAACCTGGCCTAACAATCTCCCCCTTTGATTTGAAGTTCGAGTTCACGCTCTAGCTCTTGCCAGTTGAATACGTAACGTTTGCGCAATGCGAAGTGAACCTCAAAGAATCTGATAGCACGACGATAGTCGATGCGGTCTTCAATCATTTCCAAAGCTTCCCGAGCAGTTGTTTCATTAGGATTTGGGACATACGAATGCTTTGGATTCTCAGACTCGTGTTGAATAATCTTTCGAAGAACATCTCTGACTTTTAAAAGCGTGCCGTCACAAAATCTGTCTACCTGACTGAAACGCAGAAACTTCTTTTCGTTATGTTCGTTGTTGTAGACTATCCCGAATTCAGGTTGTAGAAGCAGAGAGTTCTCGGGATACATCTTCAGTTCAGGAGCTTTCAGATTTGGTTTTATCAGATTGACTTTCTTAGCCCTGTTCTCGACAGCCATTTGAAAATCCGTTAAGTATGACCTCATGATAGTACGGACCAAGTGTCGACGAACGGCTTCGAGCGCCTTTGTAATCTCTAGCGGTCGAACGGTTCTTGAACGTAAGTCTTTCAGTAATACCAGAAAGTCGAGCGGTCGGAGGTTCTTGAAGTCGGCTTCAGAGAATCTCCATTCATTACCATCTTCGCGGCGAATGGTGAAGACTGGATAGACGATCCTAATGATGCGGCGTGAATGGATGTTGAGAACCTCTGTGATCTGATGCTTTGTTCTGACTTGACTGACTGGAAGGCACCGCTGCATTGCAAGTATATAACGCCGTTGGTATTCGGGGTCGAGGTTGTAAATACCAAGGCAAAAGGTTGGCTTGATCGGGCGAAGTTTGTGGACAAACATCTTTTTCAAAGATTCCTCCAGATGAGGGATAAGTACCTTGATCTTCTCCCAGCGGTTTTGTTGCTGTTGAGGAAGGGGAGGAAGATCAGAAGCTGTCGTAGGAGGAGTAGTTGCCGGTTGATCAGAAGTAATAGACTCGGGTCTAGTTGATGATGTTCCGGCGGGTTGAGCATAGTGAACGGGAGTTGCTCCATATAAATTTTGGAGCAGGAACTGATCGTAGTCAATATTGTCGTCCTCATCAGTAGGGAAGACCAAATTTACCTGGAGGTTTACGGCACTGGCGGCTTTTTTGTACCATGCGTCTTCGGTCTCTGGGTTGGTCTCACATTCTAGATCTATCATGTCCAGTATCGTTCTGTCTGACGAGCCAAAATCGACCAGTTCCTGTGTTGAACCCTCGGGCTTTTCAACCGTCGGGTCTTCTTCATCTGAAATATCCATATCTATGACCATATCTGCTAGTGGCAACTCGGCTTCGGGTGCTTCTGATGTAGTTTCCGCAGTTGGGGGTTCCTGTTGAACCACTGTTGAAGGTTCGGCAGTCATGATCTGGACGGTCTCGGTTTGGCATAGACGCTTCTCCCCCTCACGGTGATCAGGATCATCCTGGTCATCGTGCTTGCGTTTGAGACCGCCGGCTTGACTCTTACAAGTGTCTTCTAGTGAGCGGACTCTCTCAGACAGCGTGGCGAGCGCTTTATTGTAGTCGGTGAGGGTCGAGTCAATGGCGTCAAGGCGTGATGTGATGGATGAAGATGGAGCAGTGACCTGGGATCGGAGAACTGAGATCAGGTCTGCTTCAGTCGAGGCGGTTGTATCGGATTCCTGGAGCAGTTGGGCCAATAGCATCGTCTTTAAGGTATCCACCGAATAGATAGGTTGATCAAATGTCGGTGGATGTGGTGGTGCGGTTTCGGCTTCAACGATCTTTGCTTTGCCTTTGATGGCTTTGGCGATCTCGTCGGTGACATGCTGTTCCAGTGCCTCGCGGACAGCCTTGAGGGTGCTGTCCAGGGACCCTTGCGACACAAAGTCGGGGTGAATAACTCCGGGACCACTTAGGTTACCCGTTGAGGCGTCTACCACAGGGGTAGAGCCACCTACGTTCACAGTTGGCGTGATGTTAGCTGTGGTAGGATTTCCCGCCGATCCTTGTGTTTCACCAAGAGGTGAAGACACTACGGTAGTTCCGGTCGAGTCACGAAGAGTTTCGACTTGGTGTTGCTCACCTTCGAGTGTCCTAGCCGAAAAATGTTCAATATCGAAAGGCGCTAGACTCGATTGTGCACGAAATGAAGGTGAGACCGGGGGAGGCTGGTCTCTTGTTTCAACACCAGAACCCTCCAAATGAGGGACCAGTGGATGTTGTGCTAAATCCCCGTGCAAGACTGAAACATTCGTCTTTTGAGAGACGGATGAGTGGATAAGGAGGTCGTGCAATTGCTCCGGTGGGTCCACGGAGGCTACTTCAATACCCTGTCCCAACTCATGAGTAAGGATAGCAGATGTGGCAACCCGGATATCACGTGGCTGGGTTCGCTCAGGAGCCTCTTTATCTTTACGGCTCAATCTTTCTTGGTTTGCTTTTGACCTTAACTCCCTCCTTCTCACAGGATCTATGTCCCGGGGAAGGTCCCTCCGGCGCTGGCTGGACCATGGGATTCCCTAACCCTCGTCTATATGCTATCACAGGTAGGGCTTTAGGTATGTGCATAGCTGGGGTATTATCCTGCTCCCCCTCAAAACATACATGGGGATTGACTTGCTCCCCCTCGAAGTGACGGGTTGTTGATCCGCCATGGAATATCTTTAAGAGACCCAAAGTTAGTAAACAAGATGAATAAACAAGTTCCGACACGTACCTTTGCATTTAATGGCTCAATCTGAGATAGATTGAGGACTGGCAGTGAAAAGACAGGTACATAACTGACAGACTCAGAGGTGTCCGGATAACATATTGGAAAACGACAGTTTTCGGACAAACCATTGTATCCGGACAACAGGTGTCCAGACAGCAACAGTTTCCGGATGGCAAGATAGTTTCCGGATAAAGTTGAGCATTCCGGACAAGTTAGGACTGTCCGGATACTCTGGGATTTTCACAAAAATTGCTTTGGCCTTGTACATTTTGCCAAAATAGGACCGTTTGGAATTAAAAATGAGCCTTCTCTCGCTCCCCCTCGAATTGAGCTTGGGAAGTAACTTGCTCCCCCTTGGATGATGCAGAGTTGTACAATGGAGAGTTCGACACACAAAAAACTTGTTGACACTTAAAGAGAAAAAGATGTGTCGCTCCCCCTCAAATGATGAACATGACTTAAAAAACACACGGGAGTATCCACACACAAAAAAACTTTTCAACATATTTCAGAAAAAATGTGTGTGACGCTCCCCCTCAACAGTAGAATAACATACTTGATAGCTGATTATGCTCCCCCTAAACACATGAGCAGCTTATTAAAGCACATGTATAGACAAACCTCACGTCTTCTTAATATTGTTCCTTGTAGATCGTGAGCAGCTCCCTCCTTGCGATCATGTGTGTGGAGCATCCAGTGTCTAAGGACCACACATGACCGTCCTGCAAAACAAGTGTAGCGGACCTTCGGTACCCAGATTTGCCTGGGTCCGGGAGGGTTAGGTTTGGCACCGTTTGGGGAAGCTTGCTTTGTCCCAGCTTTCCCGTTAGGTGTAGGATTTACACCGGTGGAGGGAACTGGTTTTGGCACTTGTTTCCTCTTCGGTGAAGAATTTACACCTTTAGGAGGAACAAATTTTGTAGCAGCTTTCCACCTGGGTGCCGGTCTAACCTCAGTGGGAGAAGCCCGTTTTGGAATGGGGTTGGTCTCCCGCTTGTGGTTTAACCTCTGATTGGAAACCCCGTTGTTTATAGTATTTTCTTTTGTTATTACGGGGTTTGCGTTTGGGTGTCGAATTATACATGTGATATGACCCAAACCAATAATTGTTATGGATATCATCAAAGTCATTCCAACCACAGCTAGAGCAACATAAACAATCATGCGACAATTGAATCAACTGTTGAGTGGAATAAATTTTCATCGGAAAATTAACATCTCTTTTAACAAAATCATTCCTATGATTCCAAGCACAATTGTTTTTGTTCATTCTAGGGTAAAACACAGTATTGAAAGACTTTGATGCTGCATCGTCGATAGATTCCTTGGCTGGCCACTTTGGTTTTGCTTGTTTAGCGTGACCGGTTTTATCCGAAACAACAGGGACAGAATGGTCAGTGACTTTTGAAGAAACAATATTGTTGGTTGGAAAAGGTCCGGTCTCTTGCCTCGGCTGTGATTGCCTTTTAGAAACTGGTTTAGAAGTTGGTTTTGATTGAGAAATCTTGATCACAGCTAGGGCCTATGTGTTAGAACATTGACCTTTTTGAAAATCGACCGTATGATTCACCACAGGGGATAAAAAATCAGTGTGACTTGGAAGAGGTTTGTCAAAGGGGAATGACTCAAACTCTTCATCACAGTTACCTTCGGAGTTCATGTACTTTTAAAAATCTATCTTGGGAAGTACTGGACTAGGATCAGGTGAGGAAGACGAGGAACACTTTGTGCTTTCGGTTGTGTGCTTTGGAGAATTCGGTGCGGAAGCGTATGAAAAATCAGAATTTAAATTCCTTTTAACACACTCATCTTGAGAAGCTTCATTTTCTTGCAAAGAGATATTTCCTATAAAGTCTTTACACGAGGATGTGTCAGATGAGTTAGAAGAAAGTTCAGGTGAAAATTGCTTCGCAGTTTGGTGCAAGTCAAACTGCACTTGGAGTTGACTATTTATCATATGCTCTTTCATCATTTCTCTTGTCATTTCAGAGAGTTTTGAGGAGAGCGTATTGATTTTCCACTGAAATTTTTCCTTTTCCTCACTTGACACACCGTCGGATTTCTCAGATTTGAGTTTCTCAATCTCAGAGATTAGCACTTTCTTTTCGTTTTGAAAATTAGACCTTTCTTTCTCAAACGACTCCTCCAACTCGACAATCTTTTCTTCCAAGATGAGAGGGGAAACATAGAGTTTAAACTCATCCGTCTCAATCTTGGTTTCAGGTGCTAGATCCTCATCCTTTTTGGAGGAATCCTTGGGTGTAGCTACCTTGTAGGGGTCGAAGTAGTCATTGGAAAGGTACTTTTTGTCCTTTTGATATGAGTAGTTTAAAGGTTCATAACAAAATGGGAGTTGAATTCCTCGTTTGTGTGTGTGCTTATGTTCCTCGGTGTCCTCCTCTTTTTCGGGTTCAAGAGGACCAGTCCATTGAATTGCGTATTCTGGATACTTTTTATCTAATCCAAAACAAGCAAAATCATACAGAGTGGGTACATGCCATCTTCCCTTTTTCAAATAGTGTGGGTTATCATATCCGATTCCCCACTCTTTGTTAAAGTATGTGAACTCTTTAGGTTTATTCAGAAAGATGGTTTGATCAGTTTGACCCCTTTTGTGGAGTTTGCTTTCAAGATCAAGGATTTTAGTCACAAACTCCTTGTTTTGAATTTGAAGAGAAGAACATTGATAAACAATTTCTTCTTTCTCATTCAAGCACTTATCAAACTGAGACTGAAGATCAGATAACTTGGCCCTTAAGTCCTTAGGTGCTAATGAAAGATTTTTGCATTTGTCTTTTAGATTAGCATTTTCAGACTTATATTTTTCAGTTATTCTCCTTTGAACATCTAGCTTTTCAGATAGTGATCTAATCTCAAGCAGTTGTTCATTAGAGGTGGCCTTAAAGGAATCTACCCGTTCAGCAAGAGGTTTCATTCGGTCATAAAGTTCTGAAAAGATATGTTCACTTACCTGACACGGCTTTGTCATGTCTTCTTCAGCAGGAGACATCTTCAGTTGCATTGGAGTGATCGTCAGACGATTGTTCGATTCAAAGTGGAATAGTATCAAAGATACTTAAATGTCCCCCTCCTGCGACTTAGCACGGGGGTCCCGCTACCGGATTGTGGAATCCGGGTGGTTTTCGGATAAAGAATCCGGAAAAAATAAGCTTACCGGGTGAAGAGCAAGTTACCGGGTCCGGATAACTTGAGTTGTCCGGATACAATGAAGTTTCCGGGTACAATGGATTGTCCGGATAAGATATGTCCGGAAAATCTGGGTTTCCGGATACAAATGTTACCCGGATTGTATAAGGAAAAGTGACTTACCCGGAAAATGAGGAGTCCGGATGGAATTGGAGGTACCCGGATGGAATACTTATCCGGACGACTTACCCGGAAAAGTGACGAATCCGGATGGAATAACACAAACGTCCGGACACTATCAACTTGTCCGGAAACCGCGACTGGTTTATCCGGACTCTGCGGCTGTTAGCTTAAACCGATCGACTTTTCGATTAGGGTTGCCCAAAATCGATCCTGGAAGATTAGTAACAATGCAAGATACGAAAATAACACTAAGCCAATCGATTTCAATGCAAAAGTAACAAGTTTTGATGGTTAAAAATCGAATCTTTTATCAAGAACACTACCAAAAACTCTTGACCTTAATTTGCTAAATTAATCACTCAAACGATTGAATTGGAATGCGAAAATTTGCAGAATTGCTCACAAGTATAATGCTAACACAACCCAATAAATAAAATTGAACAATTTGGGCAGAATCACAGATTTGAAAAATCAAGAAAAGTCAGACGTGGAAAAGTCAAACTAACCAGAAATCAATGAATGAGACTTTGAATCGAATCCGTCTGTCTGCTCTGATACCAATTGTTAAATCCAGATCCGTGCAACAAATGTGAAATCGAAATAGTAAGCAATACGAACAATGATTTCAACTGGTCATCCCTTTCATTAACTTTCAGAGAGAATATTACAATAAGAGTTGAAAGCTAAAAGAGATGATTAGCTTGTTTTTCCAAGCTAATCAACATTAAATACAATGGGCCCGTGGTTAACAAACCCACGACCCGTTCACTAAAAGGCTCAACATAAACTATTACAAAACAACCCTTGAACTTTAAATCAACTATTAAAACCTGCCCTAACAAAACATCTGAGCAAAACCACAGAAGCCTCACCTACAAAACCCACATCACCAACCAAGCCCTCAGAAGCACAAGTGACAAAACCAACAGAGGCAACCCCCACAAAACCTACAGAAGTACCTCCGTCAAAACCCTCAGAACCCCAAAGGACAAAACCCACAGAGGCAACCCCATCTCTATAAGAAGATCTACAGCCGAAGGCAAAAGACAAAGGCAAAGGGATAATCACAGAGGAACCCAAGAAGAAGAAGCCAAAGCATCAACCAGCAGAAAAATTGATGAAGAGCTCTTTTGATGCATATATGACACCAAAGCCAGAACAAGAAGACTGGGCTTTCGGTGCTACCCCTCTGTCAAACATATCAATTATAGATCCGAAGGCAAAAGTCACAGAGGATCGAGTGGCCCAAATCCAGAAACAAAAGGATGTTCTACGCAGGTCCATGCCTCCACCCGGTGCACCTCCACAACATATGGAAGAGGTGGTGTACAGATATCTGTACAACAGAAGTGCCAGAGATCTTCTGCCACCAACCATTCAAGATCCCAACTTCCATGTTGACCTCGAAAATACCTTCACAAGAACAACACCCAAGCCAAAACACCAAGTCTTCTCAGAGTCCAAAATCGACAAGGTCATATACTGTAAGTTTTCTCAAACCAGAACCACTCCTATGGTTTCGTATAACATCTATAAGGTCAAAAGGGAGGACAAAACCGTGACCCAATTCTCAGATGCTGATCTGAGAAATCTAAGTCCCTACGACCTACCCGATCTTCTCAAATGGACGAAAGAGAACTTCACTACAGATGCAATTCGAAGGGCATACAGGGTGATCAGGAAAGCCATGCGAGAAAACTTCTGCTATACAGCCTTGTCGACTTCCAATTAGGACGAGATCTCGGAGTAAGAAACCTAAATCTCCGACCACCAGAAAATGACTGCCCATCCTCTGCCATACCAAACTCGATAATTACATCTCCAAGAGTTGGGTTAGTTTATCAATATCCTTCTGGGAAGTCTAGACTGTTCGTAGAGATGGACTGTCAGAAGTATGCAACAAATACTTTGATAGAGTTCAGTGCAAGCCTCGTGGAGCATAGAGGAACGGAGCTCATGAATCAAGCTCTCGCAGATAGACTGATAGAGGTCATCGACCAAGTAATCAACTTCAGAACCCTCTGCATCAGTTTCTATCAAGAGCTTCGAGAATTAAGATTCGACAACAGAAGTTTCAATGACTTCAAAGACGCCAACGTCTGATATCCTCTACCAACCTCTGCAAATCTTTCCTTTCATAATGTAATCAAATGTAAGTGCCTCTGGCATAATTCTGTTTGAAAGAAAAGTAAAATCTTTTGAGGTATTTTATTTCACCTCTTGTTATGTACTTAGCCAAGAAAACCTTGCACTTTTCAATTTTTTATTTTTCAATACTTAGGGGGAGATTGTTAGCTCCAATCTTTCTGTTTATAGAAGTATTGAAAAATAGGCTAAGTATAGAAGTCTTCGACAGAGGCTCTGCCGAGTCACCAAGAAGACCGAAGCATAGAAGTCTTCGATAGAGGCTATGCCGAGTAACCGAGAAGACCGAAGAAAAGAATCGCCAGAAGACTCTTCAATGCGGACAAGGCCACAGAGCCTCTGTCATACTTGACAGAGCCTCTGTGGTATAAAAGACTAAAGCTATATACAAGGACAATCGTGCTTCTCACGATTTCTACTGTACGAAGATCCTGAAGATCATTCGTACAAGGCATGACCTGACAACTCCACGTGTCAAACTCTGAGAGGTCTTAGCCTTAGTAGAAGCCAGCGCATTTAATTAACGTAGTACCTGCAACAGTACCTGAATAGTGTCTTTGTACCTTCAGTCCTTTTTGTCTAGAGCTTGTCCCCTTTAGAAGTAGTATAAATAGAAGACTCATGTTGAGTTCTTCTATTAAGCTTTGTACAACACACACACACACACCATTAGAACAGAATTCTTGTTATATCATCGGTGTTCTTGGTGTTCTATTTATATCAATATACAGTGGGTTATTGAGCTATTTATTTGTGTTATTTACGTCTCACATATTTGATATAGCGTTTTCTTCTACCTTATTATATCTTTTAGTTCGTTAAAAACGCTTTCGCATTATATCTTGTTTGAACTATTAGATAGAATCATCATTGTTAAGCAAAACAGGAACCAACAGCACCTCCACCTCCACCAGTAACCGCTCAACCATCCTACTCGGTGGATGATCTGAAAACCATGCTCCTTGCCCAACTGCTCCAACACACCAACTCTGACTCCTCAACCGAAACAGATTTGATTTCCATGCCCCGATCACAGGTATCCGCTCCACCATCTTCCATCAACACCGGATTGGACCATCTTGACTCGACCTTAAAGGACGTTCAAAACGCCCTTTCAACCTTGTCTGACAGGGTTGCCTCACTCGAAGTCACTTGCAAAAGTCTAGTTGGCGGACTCAAACGCTCGCACGATGACCAGGATGATCCTTATCACCGTGAGGGGGAGAACAAGCGCCAAAGACTATCCGAGTCCGAACCAATCACCATCGACACTACTTCAGCGGTTCAACCGGAACCATCATCTATGGCACCATCAGAAGACCAGCCACAAAACCAGTTAAGTCTAGTCGACGTGGTTGTCGATATGGACATTTCAGATGAAGAAGACCCAACGGTTGAAAATCCCGAGGGAGAAAACTAAACACTGATCGAATTCACAGCAACAGAATGGCCAGAGTTTGAAATGAAAGATCTAGAATCAGAAGTAGACCCGGATACCGAGAACGCATGGTACGAAAAAGCTGCCAGTGCAATAAATTCCTAGGTAAACCTGATTTTTCCGACTGAAGCTGATCGTCACCTTGACTATAATCAGTTTCTTCTTCACTCCATTCAGAGTACCCCAGCATATGCTAAACTGTTACCCGAAACTTCTACAACAGCAGAACCGACATCTCCTAAGATCGATACAGCTCATGATCAACCATCACAACCTGTACAATGGGAGAAGATCATAATTTTGATTCCCTACCTGGAAGACTCCCTAAATAATCTTTTTATACACAGGTTAAGACCCCTTGACCTGACCTTGTGTCTAGGATTATCAAAGTTCGACGACGCCTACAAGAAACAATACCTAGAAGTCATGAAAAGGTGTCAACCGGTCAGTCAGGTCCAAACAAAGCATAAGATAACTGAAGTCAGAAGTGCCAGAGATCTTCTGCCACCAACCATTCAAGATCCCAACTTCCATGTTGACCTCGAAAATACCTTCACAAGAACAACACCCAAGCCAAAACACCAAGTCTTCTCAGAGTCCAAAATCGACAAGGTCATATACTGTAAGTTTTCTCAAACCAGAACCACTCCTATGGTTTCCTATAACATCTATAAGGTCAAAAGGGAGGACAAAACCGTGACCCAATTCTCAGATGCTGATCTGAGAAATCTAAGTCCCTACGACCTACCCGACCTTCTCAAATGGACGAAAGAGAACTTCACTACAGATGCAATTCGAAGGGCATACAGGGTGATCAGGAAAGCCATGCGAGAGAAACTTCTGTTATACAGCCTTGTCGACTTCCAACTAGGACGAGATCTCGGAGTAAGAAACCTAAATCTCCGACCACCAGAAAAGGACTGCCCATCCTCTGCCATACAAAACTCGATAATTACATCTCCAAGAGTTGGGTTAGTTTATCAATATCCTTCTGGGAAGTCTAGACTGTTCGTAGAGATGGACTGTCAGAAGTATGCAACAAATACTTTGATAGAGTTCAGAGCAAGCCTCGTGGAGCATAGAGGAACGGAGCTCGTGAATCAAGCTCTCGCAGATAGACTGATAGAGGTCATCAACCAAGTAATCAACTTCAGAACCCTCTGCATCAGTTTCTATCAAGAGCTTCGAGAATTAAGATTCGACAACAGAAGTTTCAACGACTTCAAAGACGCCAACGTCTGATATCCTCTACCAACCTCTGCAAATCTTTCCTTTCATAATGTAATCAAATGTAAGTGCCTCTGGCATAATTCTGTTTGAAAGAAAAGTAAAATCTTTTGAGGTATTTTATTTCACCTCTTGTTATGTACTTAGCCAAGAAAACCTTGCACTTTTCAATTTTTTATTTTTCAATACTTAGGGGGAGATTGTTAGCTCCAATCTTTCTGTTTATAGAAGTATTGAAAAATAGGCTAAGTATAGAAGTCTTCGACAGAGGCTCTGCCGAGTCACCAAGAAGACCGAAGCATAGAAGTCTTCGATAGAGGCTATGCCGAGTAACCGAGAAGACCGAAGAAAAGAATCGCCAGAAGACTCTTCAATGCGGACAAGGCCACAGAGCCTCTGTCATATTTGACAGAGCCTCTGTGGTATAAAAGACTAAAGCTATATACAAGGACAATCATGCTTCTCACGATTTCTGCTGTACGAAGATCCTGAAGATCATTCGTACAAGGCATGACCTGACAACTCCACGTGTCAAACTCTGAGAGGTCTTAGCCTTAGTAGAAGCCGACGCATTTAATTAACGTAGTACCTGCAACAGTACCTGAATAGTGTCTTTGTACCTTCAGTCCTTTTTGTCTAGAGCTTGTCCCCTTTAGAAGTAGTATAAATAGAAGACTCATGTTGAGTTCTTCTATTAAGCTTTGTACAACACACACACACACACACACACCATTAGAACAGAATTCTTGTTATATCATCGGTGTTCTTGGTGTTCTATTTATATCAATATACAGTGGGTTATTGAGCTATTTATTTGTGTTATTTACGTCTCACATATTTGATATAGCGTTTTTTTCTACCTTATTATATCTTTTAGTTCGTTAAAAACGCTTCCGCATTATATCTTGTTTGAACTATTAGATAGAATCATCATTGTTAAGCAAAACAGGAACCAACAGCACCTCCACCTCCACCAATAACCGCTCAACCATCCTACTCGGTGGATGATCTGAAAACCATGCTCCTTGCCCAACTGCTCCAACACACCAACTCTGACTCCTCAACCGAAACAGATTTGATTTCCATGCCCCGATCACAGGTATCCGCTCCACCATCTTCCATCAACACCGGATTGGACCATCTTGACTCGACCTTAAAGGACGTTCAAAACGCCCTTTCAACCTTGTCTGACAGGGTTGCCTCACTCGAAGTCACTTGCAAAAGTCAAGTTGGCGGACTCAAACGCTCGCACGATGACCAGGATGATCCTTATCACCGTGAGGGGGAGAACAAGCGCCAAAGACTATCTGAGTCCGAACCAATCACCATCGACACTACTCCAGCGGTTCAACCGGAACCATCATCTATGGCACCATCAGAAGACCAGCCACAAAACCAGTTAAGTCTAGTCGACATGGTTGTCGATATGGACATTTCAGATGAAGAAGACCCAACGGTTGAAAATTCCGAGGGAGAAAACTAAACACTGATCGAATTCACAGCAATAGAATGGCCAGAGTTTGAAATGATAGATCTAGAATCAGAAGTAGACCCGGATACCGAAGCGCATGAATTTATTCTCCTTTTGCTCATTGAGGTAAACAATCCCGAATTCTGGTTCCAGAAGCATAGCGTTCTCGGGATACATGTTTAACTCAGGTGTTTTCAGATTCAGCATGATCAGATTTACCTTCTTCGCCTTGTTCTCGATAGCCATTTGGAAGTCCGTTAGATAAGACATCATGATGGTGCGGACCAGGTATCGACGAACAGCTTCGAGCGCCTTTGTAATCTCTAGCGGTCGGATGGTTCTTGTATGTAAGTCTTTCAGAATAACCAGAAAGTCGAGCGGTCGGAGGTTCTTGAAGTCAGCTTCTGAAAATTTCCATTCGTTCCCATCTTCACGTCGAACAGTGAAAACTGGGTAGACGATCCTCATAATGCGTCTTGAATAGATACTGATTACCTCTGTGATCCGAAGTTTGGTTCTGACCTGGTTGACTGGAAGACACCGCTGCATTGTGCTGATATATCAGCGTTGAAATTCTGGGTTAAGGTTGTAAATACCCAGACAGAAGGTCGGCTCGATCGGGCGAAGCTTGTGGACGAACAGTTTTACAAAGATTCCTCCAGATGAGGGATAAGTACCATGATCTTCTCCCAATGGATTTGTTGCAGTTGAGAAGGGGAAGGAAGATCAGAAGCTGTCATGGGAGGAGCAGTTGTCGGAAGATCGGAAGTAGTAGACTCGGGTCTTGTTGATGATGTTCCGGCGGGTTGAGCATAGTGAACGGGGGATGTTCCATACAAATTTTGGAGCAGGAACTGATCAGAATTAATGTTGTCGTCCTCATCAGTGGGGAAGACAAAATTTACCTGGAGATTTACGGCACTGGCAGATTTTTCGTACCATGCATCTTCGGTCTCCGGGTTCGCTTCACAATCTGGATCTATCATGTCCAGAATCGGTATGTCTGATGAGTCAAAATCAATCAGTTCCTGTGTTGAACCCTCGGGTCTTCTTCATTTGATATCTCCATGTCTATAACCATATCTGCTAAAGGCAACTCGGCTTCAAGTGCTTCTGTTGTAGCTGCCGCAGTTGGGGGTTCCGGATGAACCACAGTTGTAGCTTCAGTCTGGATCAGGGAGGCGGTCTCGGTCAGACGTTGTCTTTTCTCCCCCTCACGGTGATCAGGATCATCCTGGTCATCGTGTTTCCGCTTCAGACCGCCTGCTTTACTCTTGCAGGTATCTTCTAGTGAGTGGACTCTCTCGGACAGCGTTGTGAGCGCTAGGTTGTAGTCCTTGAGAGTCGAGTCAATGGCGTCTAAGCGAGTGGTTATATATGAAGATGGAGCAGTGACATGTGATCGGAGAACTGAGATCAGGTCTGCTTCAGTAGATGCGGTTGTATCTGATTCCTGGAGCAGTTGGGCCAATATCATCGTCTTCAGGGTGTCCACCGAATAGATAGGTTGCGGTTGAATCGGTGGAGGTACTGGGGCGGTTTCAGTTTCGACGAGGTGGCCTTTACCTTTGATAGCGCGCATAGCCTTGGCAAGTTCAACGGCTACATGTTGTTGCATCCGTTGATCCATATCCTGGCGGACAGCCTCAAGGGTGCTGTCTAGGGACCCTGGTGACACAAAGTCTAGGTTACTAACTCCGGGACCACTTAGGTTACCCGTTGAGACATCTACCGTGGGGGTAGAGCCACCTACGTTCACAGTTGGCGTGATAATAGCTGTGGTAGGATTTCCGTCCGATCCTCGTGTTCCGTCAGACGGAGACACTACAGACGTTCTGGTCGGGTCACTTAGAGCCGCGACTTGGTGTTGTTCCGCATCAAGTGTCATAGTCAAAGAATCTTCAATAACAAGTGGATCTAGACTCGATGGTGCACTGAAAGAAGTCGAGACCGGGGGTTGCTGGTCTCTTGGTTCAACACCAGTACTCTCCGAGTGAGAGACCGGTGGAAGTTGTGCTATTTCCCCGTGTGAGACTAAAACATCCATCTTTTGATAGACGAATGAGTGGCTGAGGGGGTCGTGCATTTGCTCCGCTGGGTCTACGGAGGCTTCTTCAATACCCCGTCCCAACAAATAAGACGGGATAACAGATGTGGCTACCCGGATGTCACTCGTTTGGGGTCGCTCATGAGCCTCTTTTTCTTTACGGCTCGTTCTTTCCTGGTTCAACTTTGAACGCAGTTCTCTCCGCCTCGCATGATCTAACTCCTCTACTTGTTCTCCCTCAGATGTCCTAATAATAGTTTCGGTTCTAGTATGAGGAGGTGAGTCAAGAAGGATTCCAACAGTGAAGTCTGGGTTGGGTCCAATACCGTGAGGTATGTGTTTCAGGTGTACGGTACGGTCGGTATCGGATTCCGTGGAGTCAAATTCCACGTCTTCAACATGGTGAGGTGGGGAAGCGGGTTCAGCAACATATGGTTCAGTCGAACGATGAAGTGCGGGTCTAGATTGGGTTTGGCTGGAACCGGGTCGCGATCCCGCTGCACCACCTACACTTGCTCTCCTTCCTCTCATAACTAACACACCCCGCCCGACAGCACCTGCTTGTCGGGCCCTTCCACCTCTCATCCTCGGACCCTCACGTCCCTCGGGTCTATCTCCCTGGGCAGGTCCCTCCGGCTTTGGTGGGACCATGGGATTACCTAACTCTCCCCTATAAGCAACTACCCCTGGTGCATTGGGATCAGCGACGGCTAATAGGGCTTTAGGGATGGGCATGGCTACCGCATTGGATGGGTTGCGGATAACCATGAACTGAAGATGGCGGATAGGGCGTACCGGATGAGCAGCACGTCTGGGTATCACTGTATAAGCGTCCATGTGTTGACGCACTGCTAGAGATAGGAAACGCGGGTACGGGAGAAACTTCTTCTGTTTGGTTCCTCCGATGTGTCGGATGGTGGTAACAAGTTCACGCCAGATGATCATGGCGAAGTCGACATGGCAGTTGTAGAAGACGGCGTGAACTAGACGTAGAAAGTCACCGGTGCACTGATCTATACCTTTCCATCTGGATGATAAACACCTGTTCAGTATCGTAAACAAGGTGTACCAGATGGGGGCTAGGTATTTCCTGTTGAACGCTAAAGGTCTGGGAAGATCATGGTTGTAGCCGAGCGCGCGAATTTGGGCGCATAGCGTGTCGTCATTTACGGTAGGATCGTACCGTTCATGACTTGTGGCGTCGGCTGCCGGAAGAGAAAGGAGGCGGCGAAAGGAATCAGGCGTCAGAGTGAACGGCTGGTTGTCTATCATTGCCGTTATCGTCTGTGAAGTACCGGCCGTGCGGACCTGTGCCGTGAACCACACTTGAAGAACGTAGATCAACGGGACGTCGGTAGTGCGGTTGAGGGCCTCACGAGTAGGGTGGTCCATGAGGATATCCAGTATAACCTGGTGGTTAGGGTTGGGTCTGAAGAGCGCCGGATCCAGGTAGTGATTGTTCGCCTCCATCTCGGTGCCATGGTCAGGGTCAACCAAGGCAGCATCTGCTTCGTCGTTTATGATTTCCTTTTCTTGAGGTATATGCTCTTCTGGAGGTTGTTGTCGATTTTGTTGACCTGCCATTGCAATATCTGTAAAAGAAACGCATAGTTAGTTACTGAGATTGATGAACAATTGTTGGCGCATACCTTTGCTGTGATTGGCTCAATCTGAGACAGATCGAGGACCGGTAGGAACAAAACAGGTACTGAAATTGCCAACAGGGGTGTCCGGACAAACATGGGAATGCCAAGTTTTCCGGACAGAAAGAGGTTACCGGATGAGAATGGGGGTGCCCAGATAAAGTTGGGACTCCGGACAAGGGAGTCCGGGTGTTATAGGAGTCCGGGTAATGAGAGAGTCCGGATAAAGATGATTAATCCGGACAGAGGTTCCCGGGTACACTATTTTTCCGGATAACATTAGAGTCCGGACACCAAACTACCCGGTAGTTGAACTTACCGGAAACCCTAAGGTTTTCGGACAACTAGGTCTCCTGGTGATGGTAGTGTCTGGATGGTTCATCATGATGTTGAAGGTGTCCGGACACGACGAATGTGTCTGGACGAAGACTCAATCTTCATATTGGCAAACAGGAGATCCCAATCAAGTGGTCGGTGCGTAAGGGTTGTCCAGAAGCAAATATTAGCGTAATGGAGTATTGACAACCCTTGAATCGCATCCATTGAAGCTAAACCGACGAAAAAACCCTTGAGGGTTTCGGTCACAGTTGGATCGACCCAATCAGAGGTCGGTTTACGGTGCAAAGTGTATGAAACGCGAAGATATATGAATAGCAGTGACAATCGAGGAACATACCTGATTTTGGGAACGAAAAACACTGTGAAACTTCGATCCGAGAGGAGTCCGTGTGCGAGAGAGAGAGAGAGAGAGAAAAGGGTTCAGGGTTTTGCGATATCCGGATAAGTGAAGTATGAAAAGTCCGGATACCAATATATACCCGGGTGGGATCCGGGACTTATCCGACCCGGAGAACTATCCGGTCCGGATTCTGTCCGGAGAATGGAGGTGTCCGGATAACTCCAAAAAGTCCTGTTCCGTGGAATTTTGAAAGAATTATGACTGAAAAAGGACTTTCTCTCGCTCCCCCTCAAACTGAGCATGGGGAGTCCCTTGCTCCCCCTCGGATAGTGCAGTAAAGTGCAGTGGAGGGGTCCGGCACATGAAACAATTGTGAAGTCCTTTGTAAAGAAACCTGTGCCGCTCCCCCTCAGATGATGACTATAACACACACGCAGGAGTGCCTACACACACAAAAACTTTTGACATGTAAGAAAAAACTGTGTGTGACGCTTCCCTCAAAGGATGATGAAACTTACCTGATACCACAATGTGCTCCCCCTAAACACAAGAACATGTGGTGAAAGCACAGATATAGTGAAATGAAGTACAGACGACAGTATGAAATAAGAGAAACGCACGAAGAAAGAAAGAAAATACACGAAATCTACCTAATAAATACAGAGACTAAAATCTAACTGTGTAACCGAGACAAGTAGAATACAGGTGCGAGGAAGTGTATACTCATGAGGAGTAGACAGTTACGCGTAGATGTATGGAACTGGTAACGGGCACACATTCGGATTAAGTCTTCAGATTTAGCATGCCTAGCTTGAACACAAGAAATTTGAAACGTTTTTCGTCCAAGGCTTTGGTAAACAGGTCTGCTAACTGATGCTCAGTATTTACGAAATAGAGTTCGACTGTACCTCTTTCGACGTGATCCTTAATAAAATGATACCGAACGTCGATGTGCTTCGTCTTGGTGTGTTGGACCGGGTTGCTTGATATGGCAATTGCGCTCTTCGAGTCACAGTAGATCGGGACTTTGACATACGTAAAACCGTAGTCTTTGAGTTGCGTCCTCATCCAGATTACTTGGGAACAGCAGCTTGCGGCGGCTACATACTCTGCCTCGGCAGTTGATGTTGAACGTATTGTTGCTTCTTCGAAGCCCAACTTACCAGGCTATCTCCCAAGAACTGAATGTGTCCCGAGGTGCTCTTGCGGTCCAACATGCATCCCGCGTGATCCACGTCAGAGTAAGCGGATAGGCCAAAACCTGTCTCTTTCGGGTACCAAAGGCCAAGATCAGCAGTACCACATAAATAACGAAAAATACGTTTAACGGCATTGTAATGAGACTCTTTAGGATTTGACTGATAACGGGCGCAAAGAGATTTCGAAAACATGATGTCCGGTCTACTGGCAGTTAGGTACATTAAAGAACCGATCATTCCCTGATACAATTTCGCGTTGACAGCCTTTCCGTTAGGATCGGCGTCAAGCTTTGTATTGGTTGCCATGGGAGTTTTCATTGGTGAGGACTGGTCCAATTGGAATTTCCGAAGAATATCCCGAATGTATTTGGACTGGTTTATGAAAATTCCTGTCGACAGTTGTTTAACTTGAAGACCAAGGAAAAAGTTCATCTCACAAAGCATACTCATTTTAAAAAATCCCATGAGAGTGGCAAAGTTCTTTGCATATAAAGGACTAGTAGAACCGAAAATGATGTCCTCGACATATACCTGGACTAGAATTATGTGACCCTTTTCGTTCTTGATAAACAGTGTAGAATCAATAGTACCTCGAGTGAACTCGGCTTCTAACAAGAACTTTGATAGTGTGTTGTACCATGCTCGCGGAGCTTGCTTTAAGCCGTATAGTGCCTTGTCTAAGATGTAGACATGATCAGGCTTCGAGTCATCCACAAATCCGTCGGGTTGCGACACGTAAACTTCTTCTTGGAGGTCGCCGTAAAGGAAGGCTGTCTTCACATCCATTTGGAAGACTGTGAAGTTCTTGTGCGCTGCATAAGCAAGAAACGTACGGATTCCCTCAATGTGTGCGACCGGAGCATAAGTCTCATCATAGTCGATCCCCTCTTGTTGTCGGTACCCTTTGGCCACAAGACGCGCCTTGTTGCGAACAACGATGCCGTCTTCGTCCTTTTTATTTTTGAAGATCCATTTGGTGCAGATTACCGTCTTGTGCTTAGGACATGGAACCAGTCGCCATACATTTAGAGCTTCGAATTGATTTAGCTCTTCTTGCATGGCTATGATCCAGTCTGGATCTTCGAGCGCTTCGTGTACGTTCGTCGGCTTAATCTTGCTCAAGAAGTCGGAAATTAGACAGAAGTTGGCGAAAGCGCCTCGTGTACGGACAGGAGTTGGGGGATCACCGATGATCTGATGTAGGGGATGGGCCTTCGTCCATTTGGTGGAGTGCGGAAGCGGCTACTGGGTAGAGTGAGATGTGTCCGGATCCACATATGAACCTGATGGAAGGTCTTGAACTTGTTCAAGAGTAGCATTCGTGTTTCTTGGAGGAAGTGGGGGAGGATTCGTCGATGCTTGAACAACTTCTGGTTCCGAGGAGTTCAGAGGTTGAGCATCGGTTGTAGTAGATGACGAATCAGTAGGAGAGATCTTCGAGAGTATGGGTTCCTCCGGGGGGGTTACAGTATCAGGTGCATGCGTATCTGATGATGACGATTGAGTTGTCTCTATAGATGTTGACGGCGTACTCGTAGAAGGAGGTAGACCGGATAGAGCAGTCGAATCCTCATTGCGAGCAGCTTCAAGTCGCGGTTGCGCTGAGACAGGAGCAAAAGAGTTAAGTATGTCATCATAGAAATATTGAAACAGTAAAACTAAATCAGAAGAGTCAGCATTCGATGAAGATTAATGATTCGGATTTACTGTAGCTTGTGTAGATCCCGAACTCGAAGGTCCGGAAGCTAGCACTCCAATTAAACCGGGTTCTAAACTGGGTTGTTCAGAAGCCAAATCTGCGGCTTCGTCGAATGTCACGTTTATGCTTTCAACACGGATTTGGTCCGTTTGTTGTAAACGCGATACGCCTTAGCCGTCATGGAGTAGCCGATGAAAACTCCTTCGTCCGCCTTGGAGATGAATTTACCGAGATCATCCTTGTCGTTCAATACATAGCACGAGCATCCGAAGGCGTGAAAATAGCCGATGGTTGGAACGTGATTATTCATGATCTCGTACGGCGTCTTGTTGAACCGCTTGAGAAGGATATAGCAGTTTTGCGTGTAGCAAGCCGTAGACGCCGCTTCAGCCCAGAGATATAGCGGTAGATTTGCTTGGGAAAGCATTGTGCGGGCAGCTTCAACGAGAGTACGGTTCCGTCTTTCCACCACTCCGTTTTGCTGAGGAGTGCGTGCGGCAGAGAAGGTGTGTGTGATGCCCACTGACCTTAGATAGTCATCCACCTTTTGATTCTTGAACTCCATCCCGTTGTCAGTTCTGATGGACTGAACGTATTGAAGCTTGTTCTTCTGGACGGTCTTCAGGTGATCAATAATGAGCTCCGAAGTTTCGTCCTTCGAGCGTAAGAACATCACCCAAGTGTAGCGTGAGTAGTCGTCCACCATCACAAGCACGTATTTGCACTTATTGATGCTCGGAACACGCATTGGACCACACAAATCCATATGAATGAGTTCGAGGGTCCGGGACGTGCTCGGAGTTGCCTTCGGCGGATGTGATGCGCGCTTCATCTTTCCCTTTTCGCATGCCATACAGAGACGATCCTTCACGAACGGAAGTTGGGGCACGCCTCTGACGTGTCTGCCTAACACCAGTTGATTGATACTTCTGAAATTGAGGTGTGAAAGACGTCTATGCCAGAGCCAAACTTGATCAGAGTCGGCTTTTGACAAGAGGCAGACAGGTTTATCGGATTTGAGTGCTGCGAGGTCAATGGTTTAGATATTGGTCTTTCGAGTCCCAACCAGTAGCTCTTATCCGTCGTTGTTGAGGATTCTACACCTTGTGGCTTTAAAGCTGACCTCGAGATCCTTGTCGCATAATTGACCGATGCTGAAGAGATTGTGACCTAATCCTGCGACGTGGGATACCTTCTTGATGGTGATCTTGTCTTGGACGATGTCGCCGTAGCCCACGATTGGCGACTTTTCGTTATTCCCAAATCTCACGTCTCCGCCGTATTCTTCTTTGTAGTTCGTGAGAAGCTCCCTCCTTCCGGTCATGTGCTTAGAGCATCCAGATTCTAAGTACCACACATGACCGTGCTGCAAAACAAGACTAGTGTTGTTTATGTACCCAAATTTGTTTGGGTCCTGGAGGGTTAGGTTTGGCACCGTTTGGGGAAGATTGCTTTGTCCCAACTTTCCCGTTAGGTGTAGGATTTACACCGGTAGAGGGAACTGGTTTTGGCTCTTGTTTCCTCTTCGGTGCAGAATTTGCACCTTTAGAGGGAACATAATTTGCTTTCCACCTGGGTGCCGGTTTAACCCCAGTAGGAGCACCTCGTTTAGGAATGGGGTGAGTCTCCCGCTGTGGTTTAACCTTTTGATTGGTACCCCTTTTGAAATGGTGTTGTTGCTTATTATTATGGGGTTTGCGCTTATGAAATAGGTTACCAACAAAGTAAGGCGCATACCAATCATTATTGTGAATATCATCAAAATCATTCCACCCACAATTAGAACAACATAAACAATCATGCAATAACTGAATCAATTGATTAAGAGAGTTAACTTTAACGGGAAAAGAAACATCAAAATGGTTCCAATGATTCCAAGCATAATTGTCTTTGTCTATTCTAGAATTGAAAACAGGTGGGGAAGACTTTGACGCATCCTTCTTGACAGATTCCCTCTTTAGCCACTTTGGTGTTTCTTTATTAGCGCGACCATTTTTATCTGAAATAGCAAGGATAGTTTGATCAGTGACTTTTGAGGAAACAGGGGTCTTAGTGGTCGGTCGTTCGGTCTTTTGCTTCGGCTGTGATTGTGTTTGAGAAGCTGAGGTATTTTTAAGAATCTTGACCACAGTCGGAGTCTTGGATTGAGAGCAGTCACCCTTTAGAAAATCGACCGGACGATTAACCACTGGAGACAAAAAATCAGGTTGACTTGGAGAAATAGTAGTGTTGGCAATCAATGGTCCGGTCGCTTGCCTTGGATGTGATTGCCTTTTGGAAACAGGTTTCGAGGTTGGTTTTGACTGAGAAATCTTGATCACAGCTGGGGCCTTTGTTTGAGAACAACTATCTTTTAAAGAATTAACCGGATGATTAACCACGGGGGATAGAAAATCAGTGTGACTTGGAAGAGGTTTGTCGAAGGGAAACGAATCAAACTCTTCTTCACTGTTACCTTCGGAGTTCATGTACTCTGAAAAGTTTATCTTGGGAAGTACTGGACTTGGATCAGGTGAGGAAGGAGAGGAACTCTTTGTGCTTGAGTGTTTTGTGGAATTTGGTGCGGAAGCTAAGAAAAAATCAGAGTTTAAATTCCGTAAACACTCTCATCTTGAGAATCTTGATCGTCTTGTGTTGAAAACGTTTTTCCTAAGAAAGCTTTACACGAAGACGTGTCCGCTGAGCTAGAGGAAAGTTCGGGTGAAATCGTGTTTTCAGATTGGAGTTGGTCAAACTGCTCTTGGAGTTGACCTTTATTCACTTTCTCTTGCATCACTTCTGTTGCCAAAGCGGACAGTTGTGATGTGAGTCGATTGATTTCAAACCGAAGGATTTCCTGTCCTTCATCAGACACATTGTCGGTTTTGACCGATTTTAGATTCTCAAGCTTTGTAAGTAAAACTTGCTTTTCCATTTGAAACATAGACCTTTCTTTCTCAATGGACTCCTCCAACTCGACTATCTTTGCTTCCAAGATGAGAGGGGGAACATAGAGTTTAAACTCATCCGTCTCAGTCTTGGTTGCAGGTGTTAGATCCTCATCCTTTTTGGAAGAATCCTTGGGTGTAGCTACCTTGTAGGGGTCGAAGTAGTCATTGGAAAGGTACTTTTTGTCCTTTTGATACGAGTAGTTTAAAGGTTCATAACAAAATGGAAGTTGAATTCCTCGTTTTTGTGTGCGTTTATGTTCCTCGGTTTCCTCCTCCTTTTCTGGTTCAAGAGGACCAGTCCATTGAATTGCGTACTCTGGATATTTTTTATCTAATCCATAGCACGCAAAATCATATAGAGTAGGGACTTGATATCTTCCCCTTTTTAAGTAGTGTGGGTTATCATATCTGATTCCCCACTCTTTGTTGAAGTACGTGAACTCTTTGGGTTTGTTCAAAAAAATGGTTTGATCAGTTTGACCCCTTTTATGGAGTTTGGTTTCGAGATCAAGAATTTTAGCAACAAACTCTTTGTGCTGACTTTGAAGAGAAGAACATTGATAAACAATTTCTTCTTTCTCATTCATGCACTGATCAAGCTGACGCTGAAGATCAGATAATTTGGCTCTTAAGTCTTTAGGTGCTAATGACAGAATTTTACATTTATCAGTTAAATTAGCACAATCAGACTTATATTTCCTTGTTTTTCTCTTTTGAACATCAAGCTTTTCATTTAGTGACCTAATTTCAAGCTTTTGTTGTTTAGAGGTGGCCTGGAAGGAATTTACCTGATCAGTAAATGCTTGCATTTTATTCAAGAATTCGGGTCGGCAAGAATCACATACCTGACTTGTAGGAGCCGTTTCTTCTTCGGCGGAGGAGTGATATCCCATGAAGGCATCAGCAACATCAAAATTGCCTTCATCATCAGATCTTTCCAACCAGTAGTCGTTTTCAGCAAACATAGGTTCTCCAGCCTCCTTCTGACGAGACAATGCAAGCTTGGCCTCGTAGTAGTGAGAGTTCTTTACTGTTGGCTGGCGACAATCCTTCGCAAAATGATCAAGTTTCCCGCAGTTGTAACACTTTACATGTTCATCTCTCTTCTTCCCTTCTTCTTTCTCTGACTTTCCCTTCTTCTCAGACTTGTCGCGCTCACTGACCTTCTTCTTTCCTTCGTATCGATCTTTGTAGTCCTGGCGCTTGTTGGAGGAGGTGGAGTAGCGCTGACTATTGGATGAGGGCTTCTTGTAGTACCTTTATTGTTCGAAGGATTTGGTAAGCAAAGCTATGGCCTTTTTGAATTCTGAAACCTTTTCATCATCAGAATCGTTGTCTTCCTTATCTTCAGCTTCTGACTCAGAATAACTTTGCTTTGGAGCACGTCTTGAGTGACTTCCCGATGATTTTCCTTGCTTGGAGGAAATGAGAGCAATAGGATCGGCAAATGGCACTGGTTCAGTCTTTTTCTCGCCTAGGAGCTCATTCACTTCATCCTCGTCTTGAAGAAGTGTTTCATACAGTTCGTTGATGCTGATATTCTCAATCAAATTGTTGTGCTTGACATGAGACGCATACACCTTCCATTCAGATAGCAGATTGTTAAGAAACTTGAGCACGTTTTCAGTATTAGAACGAACAATCTTGTTCTTGTTCAGTTCATTGAGAAGTAGGAAAAACCGTTCATAGGTCTGGGTGAGGGATTCACCGTTGCGCTGCTTGAACCCATCGAACTTGGTTATCGCTCAGGGGTTTAGCTACTTGAGAAGTAGCTTTGTAACCAAGACCACATTTATCACTTAGGGGAATCTGAGACTTAATTATCTCAGTGATCTTTGTTGAGGAATTATACCATCCATCAACAGTAGCTTTCTCAGCTTTTAATGCAGCGATAGCTTCTTCGCGCTCGATTTTGACTAGCTGATTTAGGTGAACTTGATCTTTAAAATCTTCTTCATATATAGAAAGATTTTCTATTTGAAGGTGACAGTTTTTAAGCTGTTCAGCGAGATCAAGGTTTTGATTTTCAACTACAGTTTTGCCATTCATGGCTTCATATAAACTTCTAGTCAAGAGATCGATCTTACGAAGACTATCAGCTTCATCAATATTTGCAATATTGGTAAAGAAAGAAGGTGATACCTGAGTAGCAGAGGTTGAAGTAGAGGGAATGTCAGAGTTGTCTTCCTCATCTTCAAGTTTCGCCAGAAGATAGAGATTGGTTTCATCATCTTCAGAGTCAGATGATTCTTCCTCATCAGAGTCAGCCCAATCATAGTCAGCCATCAGGCCTTTGCCTTTCTTCTTAAAGCTTTTCAGCTTCGCATACCTTTCTTTCAGCTTGGCGTATTTGTCATCTCTATTCCTGGGAATAAAGGATTTCTTGGGAAACGCTGAGTTTCTCGAAACTTTCTTTGACCTGCACTCGTTAGCGAAATGTCCTATCTTTTCACAGTTAAAACAAGTAGCAGTAGCCTTATCAATAGGAGCTGATAGTCTTGGCTTGTCAGTAATGGAAAGAGGTTTGTTCTTTCTGAACATTTTCTTTTTGGCGAATCTCCTGAACTTTTTAGTGAGGAGAGCCAAAGATTTATCATCATCTGAAGAGTCAGAATCCGATGACCTTTCAGAGTTACTTTCCAACTCAGTGATAGTGACCGAGGGTCGCTGAGTGGAAGGTTCCTTTGAGATTAAAGCGACAGGGGTGCTTTTGGAATCTTTTACAAGATTCTTCTTAAGATGACTCGATTGCTCATGATTCAGCATTGTGCCATATAAGGTAGAAAGGGTCATTGATTTTAGATCCTTTGACAGCTTGAGACACATAGAATAACTGTCCCAGCTTTCAGTTAAACATTCTAAAAACTTTGTCAGCACTTCAAAGTTAGAATATTTCTTACCAACAGTTTTCAGATCTATTATTAAACAGTTAAAACGCTGGTCTACTTTAGAGAGAGTTTCATTCTTACCACAAATGAAGATTTCATACTGTCTTACCAGGTTGATCTTTCGAGAGTCGTGGACTTCAGAAGTACCTTCATACTGAACATATATTGTGTCCCACATAGCTTTTGAGGTTTTCAGGTTCATGACGGAATGGTAGACTTCGTCAAGAAGAGCCATGGAGAGTATGGATCTGGCTTTAGTGTCGATAGCCACTTTCTTCTTATCTTCATCAGTCCACATATGAATTTCTTTAGGAATCAGCCTTTCTGGAATAGCAGGTCTATTCTCAGCGGCTGGAACTGCATCATCAATTCTTACAGGAATATATGGGCCATTTTCAAGATAATAAGGCATAGTAGGGTCTACACCTTCTAAGAAGAGAATCATCCTATTTTTCCATAGATTAAAGTTATCTCTGGAGAATCTAGGGGCTTTTGCAAGAGAACCATTGTCAATATAGTTTGTGTTTGTGTTGGTAGCCATTTTCAGAAATAGCAAGGAAGAGAAATCTTAGTATAGATTAGATCTTGTTTATGAGATTAAACAAATCTGCTCTGATACCACTTGTTGGTCCGGAAGGGCTATACAAGTTTGTAGAAGGGGGGGTTGAATACAAACACACAGATTTTACTTTTCTAAATTGTTTATTGATAAATCATTAACAATTTACAGCTTGTTGCAGAACAAGATTAAGGATAAACCTAAATCTAAACAAGTTGGAACACTAAGTTTCTTGCACTAAGAAACAGAAGGAAATTACTAATAATAACCTATCTCAAGATAAGAAAGATGACTTAACCAGAGCTAGCAAGTGACTCGTCCAGAGTTTTCGAGTGCTTCAAAAAAGAAGTTGGAGTCCTTCTTATATACTGCATGCATTTAATGCATGGCAGTTTACACTTTACATGTGGCAGCAGCTCATTGGTTGTATGTCATTGACTTTTGTAGACAACCTTAGTAGCCGCATGTTTTTTTGGAAAGGAGGCGGCACTCCTGGCAATATATAGACAAAAAAGGAAAAAATACACCTAAACGGCGAGGGACTCCCTCCCAAGAAAGAATTCCACCCACAGTAAAGGACAATCCCAATACGAGGAGAGGAACCCTACAACAAAATCAAACAATTTCGACAAAAGATACCAAAGAGCTAGCAACCAAAATAAACATAACGACATATAACCAGCCCACACAACACTAACAAGAAAATCACCCACACAAGTTCCCCCAAAAAAAGGAGTGACACCCAAAGACTTAATGCGCCGACACATCATAAAGAACCTATCATCCTCGAGCTCTATCTCTCGTAGCCGTAGAATGGCCACCCAATCCCACCATACGCAACATAACAATCTTCTTAATCTCCATAACGAGCTGATGATCAGTCCTTCGTCTAGTCGTGAATAGTCTATTATTGCGCTCCTGCCATAAAAAGTAAATAGTAGCCGCAAACAATAACTTCATACGAACTTCACCCGGATGCCACCGCCTATGGTGAATATCATCAAGAATTCCTCCCATGAGTCGGAGACCGAGGTGGCATGCATTTCTAACTTCATGACTCTCCACACACTAGCCGAGTACGAACAAGTGAAAAATAAGTGATTATGCGAATCCATACCTTGATTGCACAAACTACATGTCATGTTATCATTTCTCCACACTTGCATACGATCTTGAGTAGGTAGCCGCCTCCGAAACGCAAGCCATAAGCAAAAAGAATGTTTCGGGATATGCTTTGGGAACCAACACACCTTATGCCAAGAAACTTCCTGATACGGCCCATCAAGCGATTTCCAAACTTCCGACACCATAAATGGAACCGGATGATTAAGATTATTTCGCCACATAATCTGATCATGGATATGCGGCTGAATATTAGGAATGGGCACAACATCCAGATCAGAGCACCGTTGCACCCACCTCACAGGCCAGTTTTGCATGGATATAAGAACATCCGTGACCTTAGCGTTCGGCTCATAACCGCTATCACGAATTAAACGATACGAGAGATATTTAGCTAAGTACCCCACTTCTAGCCATGTATCCTCCCATGCATGTGTGGAACGACCATCCCCAATAATATGCATAAACCTCGGTCTAACATGCTCTCGGAGAGCCAAAAGTCTACGCCAAACCCAAGTAGACGAAGCAGTAATCGGCAAGGTCCAAAAGGAAGCACCACGAAGACGGTATTCATAAATCCAAGACACCCAAACCGAATTCCTCTTCCTCAAAATATCCCAAACATGTGACGTAAGCAACGCACGATTCCATGTCGATAAACGTTTAAGGCCCAATCCACCCATTCTCTTCGGCTTGCACACATCAGCCCATGCAACCCTAACCTTTCCCCTCGAAGGATCACCTCGACTCCAAAGAAAATCACGAAACAACCCTTCTAATGTATGAACCACTGAAGAAGGTATAGTAAAAACCATCATCCAGTAGAGCTGTAAGGATTCAAGAACCGACTTCACAAGCTGCAAGCGACCACCAAAAGACAAGAACTTCGATTTCCAGTTCAAAATTCTTGCGCGAACCTTTGTGAGAAGAGGGCTGAAATCAGAAACTCGAAGGCGCCTAGAGGAAAGCGGGACACCAAGATACCGAAAAGGGAGTGTGCCCCGTTGAAAAGGCAATACAGCCGTAATATCATCCTTAACCAACTCATCCACATTCGAGAAATACACCGAACTCTTTGCCATACTCGGTTTCAACCCCGATGCCTTAGCGAAGTCATCTAAAGCACGTTTTAGAACCCGAACCGAGGCAACGTCTCCCCTCGTAAAGACCATAAGGTCATCAGCAAAACAGAGGTGCGTAAGGGCGAGCCGAGAGCAACCCTTGTGATACCGAAAATCAGTCGCTTCCATAATTCTTCGTTGCAGAAAACACGTGAAGGCTTCCATCACAAGAGTAAACAAATATGGTGAAAGAGGACATCCTTGCCGAATGCCCCGCTTGCCTTTAAAAAAACCATAGGTCTGACCATTCACCATAACCGAATAAGATGTGGTAGAAACAACCTCCATGATCCAATGGTGCATAATCGGATGAAATCCCATCCCTTGTAAAACCTCGGAGAGAAAGCCCCAATCCACCGAATCATACGCCTTTTGGATATCAATTTTAAAAGAGCACCTGGGAGGACCATTTCCACGATCATATCCAACCACCAACTCATGTGCCATAAGAATATTATCCGTTATCCTTCTTCCGGGAATAAAAGCCGATTGGTTAGAACTAACCAGAGTATCAAGAAAATCCTTGATTCTCCAAGAGATGATCTTAGTAATGCATTTGTAGATCACATTACACAAAGAGATAGGTCGAAACTCCGTAACCCGAAAGGCACTAGGAACCTTAGGAATAAGGCAGATAGATGTGTGATTTAACTCCCTAGCTAGTCGACCACGGTAGAAAAAATCTTGTACCGCAAGTTCAACGTCCTTACCCACAATATCCCAAGAAGCTTTGTAAAATTTGGACGAAAAACCATCCGAGCCCGGAGCTCTATCATCACCAATATCAAACATAGCACGCTTAACCTCTTCCTTAGTGATTGGACGTATCATAAAATTAGCATCAGAAATAGACAATCGGTTGGGAAAGAAATCCATGGGCAAGATCGGGGTGACTTCGGTATCATGTTCCCCAAGAATGGTGCGAAAATGTTCAACAAAAACATTCTCAAAACCCGCTCCAGAGAACACCTGGCCATCCGAATCCATCACCGAATCAATACGGTTCCGCATGTTTGAACAATGTAGTATCAGAGTGGTTGTACGATTTCAGACAATAAGGAGGTTCTTTTCTGACATATCGTACGGAGTCGTGCAAGGGTGGTTAAGACAAAAGTACTTTGTATAGAGGACTTCATGATCAACTTTCGTTGATTCAGGGCTTTAACATTGTTTATCAGCGAATGATAAAGTCCAGCGATAACTGAAGTCTTGTACTTGATACTTCACGTTGAGTGGACAAATCTGAGTCTTCGATGATCCGCATCAGTTCATTAGGAGACTTGTCGCTGGTTCTTGAGCTTGATCTTCGACTTCAGCGTAGAACCTATGTTGACGTGAAACTTGTCTTCAGGGATCATAAGTAAACAACTAACTTATCAGCGATCACCATAAGGACTGAACAGGCTCAGAGCATTATGGTGAACAGTGTTCGCTGAATGTTTAATCTAAAGAGCGAGAGTTCCTATCAGCGGTACTGTAAGGTCTTAGTACTTATCAGCGATAGTGAAACTCTGATACATATTGTTTACTTACAATTTTCACTAAGTATTTAAGAGAGGGTCATTATCAAATCACTGTGGGTTTGGATCAACAAACCAAAGTGAAAACTGGCAACAAAGGTGAATCTTCAAATGCTGCGAAGAATGCTGAACCTTCCACTTCCTCTACCACCACTGACAAATCTAGGCCCAAAATGAAATGGGTACCTAAGTCAAACTAATCTTCCTTTGTTTGCAGGTTAAGAAGGGTATCTGGTATCTCGATAGCGGATGCTCTAGACACATGACTGGTAAGAAGAACCTGCTCACTGAGTATAAGGAAGAGAAGGGTCCCTCAGTGACTTTTGGTGGAAACAGAAAAGGCTATACCCGAGGGTTTGGTGTACTCTCTAATGGTACACCAACCTTTGGAAGAGTTGCATATGTTGAAGGACTGAAGCATAATCTTCTAAGCATAAGTCAGCTATGTGACAAGGATAACAAAGTGATCTTCACTAAGGAATCCTGCTTTGTCAGTGACAAAAAAGGAGAAGATAGCTCTCAGCGGTTATCATATGGAAAATGTTTACGTTATTAACATGGACTCTACAACCACTGAGAACTCATGTTTCTTCTCAAAAGCCTCATCTGATGTCAACTGGCTACGGCATAAGAGGCTCTCTCATCTCAACTTCAAGACACTGAATACTCTCTCTTCTAAAGAGTTGGTCACTGGTCTACCTCAACACTCATACGCAAGGAGTTCTTATGTTCAGCGTGTGAGAAAGGCAAACAGACCAAAGCAAGCTTCAAGTCTAAGCAAGTTTCCTCAGTGTCATCTCCTCTACAACTTCTCCATATGGATTTGTTTGGACCTGTTAACAAACAATCCATCGCTGGAAAGAAATATACATTGGTCATAGTTGATGAATTCTCTCGCTATACCTGGGCAATGTTTCTCCGTTCTAAGAGTGACACCCCTGAAGAACTCATCACCTTTGTTAGGAAAATGGAAGTCCTGAACAACATGACCGTTCGCTCTATAAGGAGTGATCATGGAACTGAATTCAAAAAACGGTTCTCTTGATTCCTTCTTTGAATGTAAGGGTATTTCTCACAACTTTTCTTCAGTGAGAACACCACAACAAAATGGAGTCGCTGAAAGACGAAATTGAACTATCATCGAAGCCGCACGTTTAATGCTCATCGATTCTCACCTGCCTACTCAGTTTTGGGCAGAAGCTGTCAACACTGCTTGTTTTACTCAAAACAGGTCGCTGATCGTCAAAAGATTCAAGAAGACAGCCTATGAACTTTTTTCACGGGAGAAAGCCTTCTATCAGCTTTCTTCACATCTTTGGATGTCAGTGTTTCATACTGAACAACAGAGATGCCCTTGGAAAGTTTGATCCTAAGGCTGATGATGGAATCTTTCTTGGATATTCTTCAATCTCTAAAGCATTCAGAGTCTTCAATCGAAGAAGACAGACTGTCGAAGAAACTATCCACGTCACCTTTGAGGAATCCCGCTCAGTGACTCTAAACCTTCTGCTGATACTGAAGAACTAAATCAATGGATGTTTTCTCATCTTGGTGATTCAGAAGACATTCCCACTCCTCCATCTCATACTCATTCCGCTGAAGATGATGATCCTACCATCATCCCAAGCATGCAGAATAGTGAAGCTGAATCCTCATGGGTTTCAGTTGTTCCTTTAAACACTATGCCTTCCTCTGAACTTTCTGTCTCAGAAATACCATCTACTTCTCAGCAATCTGTATATAAAATGACATATACACCTCTTCCTCTCTTAGCTGATATACCAGAAGTTGCTGAAGACTCATCCTTAGCTCCTCAAGTTCAGGTTGAGTCAGCGACTTATGCTCCTGCTCAACGATGGACTATAAATCACCCTATTGATCAGACTATTGGTGATCCAAACGCTAGTGTTCAGACTCGACGAAGTGCAGGTAATATTTGCTTATTTGTTAACTTTATTTCTCTGATTGAACCAAAGAAAACAGATGATGCCCTCCAAGATCCAAACTGGGTCAGCGCTATGCAAGAAGAGCTGACTAAATTTGAAAGAAACAAAGTTTGGAAGCTTGTTCCTCGTCCATCTAACAAGTCAGTAATAGGCACTAAATGGGTCTATCGAAACAAGTTGGATGAACATGGAACTGTAACTCGCAACAAGGCTCGACTTGTTGCTCAGTGATACAGACAATAGGAAGGTATAGATTACGATGAAACCTTTGCTCCAGTGGCAAGACTAGAAGCTATTCGTCTCTTCTTAGCTTACATTGTACACAAAGACTTCAAAGTTTATCAAATGGATGTTAAGTCAGCGTTCCTAAATGGAAAGCTGAATGAAGAAGTCTACGTGGAACAACCTCCAGGATTCTCAGATCCTAAGCATCCAGGTTATGTATATAAACTGGATAAGGCACTCTATGGCTTAAAGCAAGCTCCTCGTGCATGGTATGACACTCTCTCATCTTATCTCCTTATCGAAAAATTTGAGCGTGGAAAAATCGACAAAACTCTATTTTTCAGGAAAGTAAAAGGTCATATTATTCTTGTTCAAATATATGTCGATGATATTATATTTGGTTCTACTAACCCTGACTTGTGTACTCGTTTCGCTGATAGAATGAAAGCTGAATATAAAATGAGTATGATGGGTGAGCTAACATATTTCCTTGGTCTACGGATAAAACAGAATGAAAAAGGAACTTTCATTAATCAGGGAAAGTATGTTAAAGATATGCTGAAGAAAAATTGATTTAACTCAGAGCTCAGCTATGAAAACCCCTATGGCACCGCCGCTGACACTAAACATGGATCCTTCTGGAATAACTGTTAATGTCACGACATACCGTGGGAGGATCGGCTCTCTGCTGTATCTCACAGCTAGCCGACCTGATATTATGTACGCAACCTGTTTGTGTGCACGATATCAAGGTGAACCTAAGGAATCTCATATGATCGCTGTAAAGCGAATCTTTCGTTACCTTAAGGGTACTCCTAACCTAGGTCTTTGGTATCCCAAAGACTCAGGGTTTGATCTAATAGCCTATTCAGATAGTGATTTTGCAGGTTGCAAAATGGATTGGAAAAGCACCACATGAGGCTGTCAGCTCCTGGGTGGAAAGCTGGTGAGTTGGACAAGTAAAAAAGCAAAACTCAGTGTCCACCTCAACCGCTGAAGCTGAGTATGTAGCTACTGGAAGCTGTTGTTCTCAGGTCTTCTGGATGAGAAATCAAATACTGGACTGTGACTTACAACTCTAAAAAATTCCAATCTATTGCGACAGCACAAGTGCCATCGCTATAGCCAATAATCCAGTGCTACACTCAAAGACCAAACACATCGAAATCAGGTATCATTTTATCAAAGATCATGTGATGAATGGTGATATAGAATTTCATTTTATCCCTACTGACTTTCAGTTAGCTGATCTATTTACCAAACCTCTTGATGAGACAAGATTCAACTATCTCATCAGCGAGCTTGGAATGCTGAACTTTGAAGAATAAAATCTTCAGCAGTTCGCATTTGATCAGGGTTAATACGAACTAATATAACCCTTTCTATCATATTCTCTCTGAACAAAATTGATTCGCTGATATCAAGGTATGTTCTCTCTTACTCGCTGACGTTCGGTTGAATGCAAGATTTCAAAACAAATTGCATCGCTGAATATCTCTTCCTTTCAGTGATACTTTTGAAGTTTCTAAATCTAACACTGATATTTCTTTTCAGTGCTTCATGTTTTCAAAAATGTCCCCGAGATTTTAAATCCTCAGAGACAATAAAATATGAAAGGACGTTTGTGACGTAATGAAACGGATAAACCCTGGCACGTTCTTTTTCTAACACACGATTGCACGTTTCGTTTTCCTCAACCAATCATATGCAAACACGTGTCCGTGTCATCATGGAAAACTTTTCCCGCTCATAGTTTTTCTCACTCTACTCTCTCTATATAAACCCTTTGAGTTTATATTTTTTCCTTTACACGAACAACTTCTCCTACAAGCAAGAAATCACTGTTGCATTTCGAACTCCTCGTTTTCCAGAAATTGTTCGTCTTCATCATATAAGGTTAATATTCTTATTATTTACCTTTTATAAACTTGTTTTTTTATCTTATTCTTGTTATTAACAGATCAAACAAAAGAAACCTTTTTAAAATGAAATCATTTTCTTTTCATGATTTTATAAACACAACCTTCATGGTTGTTCTTCAAGTTTAAATCAAAAATCTTAAACTTGTTCTTCAAATGTTTTTCCAGAATCTCCTTTTAAAACAGAAACTGGAAAACACATACTCTCCATGTTTTGTATTTATTTTTCAAGAAAAACCCTAATCTTCATTAAGGCATCTTTTGTCTGAATGAAATGGACAAAATTCAAAAACATCTGTTTGGAAAATCTTTCCACATTAAGACATTTTTTGTTAATTTTCTTCGTGCTTACATGTGATACACAGAAATGGCATCCTCTGAAGCTCCTTCTGCTAAAACCCCAACTACTGCTGAGAAACTGGTTCTCACCAAGGCTCCTCAGGTCAAGTTTAAACTTGAGAAAGTCACCTTCCAACACAACAACCACTATGCGCTTTTCGATTTTCCTCAGCGAAAGCAAGTCACACATTTGGATGATGCTGTGAATTTTCTCAAAACTTGCTGCTTATCTACAGCTCTAACTATTGTACACCTTGCCCATAAATTCCTTTTACCTTAATTCTGGTATACTGCCAGAAGAGCTCAGGTTCCTTCACCCAAAGACCCAACGAAACTACTTGATGTCATCCTCTGTGACACCAAATTTGGCACCACCAAAATCAACCCTGCAATTATCAAGCGTGCACTGAACCTCCCAGCCGCTACCAAAGAAAAACGCTTTGTTCCTCTCCCAAACCCTAAAAACCATGATGATAGGGAAACAATCACTGCATTCTTTGATGCAATGAAGTACGCATGGGAAACAGGGAGAGGTGAAAAACCCGAGAAGAAGCTGACCGCAATCAAAAAGTCCAAAATGCCAAGCGAGATGAACTTCATCTTTGCCCACCTGATAAGCTGTATGACAGCGAAAATCGGCTCTTCTGATCAAGCTGCTCAGCCTCAGCAAGCCATGGGATATGCATTGCTGAAAGGTCTCCATGTTGACTGGGCATCAATCATCTACGACGATTTGGCGTTTAGGGTGGACATGGCTGACAGACCAACATGCGTTCCATACCCCCGGTTCATCAGCGTCGTATTTCTAAAAGGACTCGGGGACAAATACCCAAAAGTGGGTGACCTGAGACTCTCTCAGGTTGGCCCTAAGGTGCTCGACTTCTGCCCAATGCCAAACGATACGTCTTTCTACTCTCTTATCTATTTTTAATCCTCCTTCTACTTCTGCAGCTACCTCAGCAGAAATCCCCACTGCTGATACCCAGGCTGCACCCTCCACTCCTTCTCGTAAAAGGAAACACTCTACTTCATAACTTGATTCCAAAAGGATCAAGAAAACCAAAGAGCAACCCCCAAGCCATCAACGGCTAAAGACCTAGCGTCTGACTCTCAACAGACTACGCTGGATGATTTCGTGGTACACTCTGCCACAGCTGAAAAAGCCACCCCTTCCATCCAAACTTCAGCGTCTCTAAACGTTGACGTTATTAACTTGGAACATAACCCACCTCCTTCAGCCTCTCTACAGACTGAAGTGATTCTCAGCGGATCCAACGCTGAACCTCGCTCCCAACAAATTTTCTCAACCTTCGTTCCTCCCACCATTTCTTTGGACACTCCACCAGTTTTCCCCTCGTTCTCTGGAACACCCATCATCATACATGATTCAGCTGCGGATACTCTACATATGATGATGGATGCAAACTTAGGATCTGCAGGCACCTCCATGCGCCAAGGCACTCTCGAATGCGATATAGAACACTACTCAGGTCTACGAGGTTTCGACAACTTCGCCAACCCGCCTGCAGGTATACACAAACCCATAAACACTCCTCTCTCTAAACCCCAAACTTCTGAGCTTTCATTTGTTCACAAGTTGTTTACTGTTACAGGTCCTAATTTGGGAGATATTCAAAACTCCCTGAAAGATCTGGTGACAAAGGTGGACTCTTACAACACCACTCTCTCCACCAACTCTTCAGCGGTTACAGACGCTGGAGAGAATCTCAAAACGCTGACAACCGAGGTCGCTAAGAAAGCCTCCAGTGCTGACATAGAGAAGGTAGAAGGACATTTTGGAAGTTTTGCTACTACAATCGCTGACCACTCCATCGTCGTCAACAACTCAGCTTGACGCAAACCACCCTCTCTACAAACTTCACCACGTTGTCCAATGAAGTCACATCATTGACGACAGTGGTTGGAACTCTTCAGGGTGAGGTGACTTCTATCAAGACTGAGGTTGGCACTGTCAAAGACCTACTCCAACAAGTCCTTGATCGCCTGAACGCCCCAACTTGCGCCCCTTCTCACTTCACTCAGGCCGATCGAGAGGAACTCCTAAAGATCGGTCCTACGATTTCTGGCCTAGAAGACAGAATCATAGTGATTGAAACCTTCATGGGTATCACTGGCTAATAAGACATTGACTCTCATGCTGATGCTGCTGATATTCCGATTACCTCCCCCACTCATCATGTGGAAGAGGGGGAGAAGAACGATGAAGGTCTTCCCCATAATGCTGAGGGAGAGACAACTGAAACTGCTGCTGCTGCTACTTCTACCGCACAACCTCAGGGAGTTGAAAACCCTGAGGGAACCAAGAAACCTCCCTTTGTATCTGAGGGGGAGCAACTCAAAGAGCAACATGATGAAGCTGTTGCTGATGTTACTACTCCTTATGATGACGAGGTCGAATCTGATGAACAAGCTGAAGACGATGAACCCATCGACATCGCTGATGATGAACCATCATCATCCCCTAAAAACGATGATGATGATGACGATGATGACGATTTCTTTTTCGTCCAGCCTATCAAGACCGCCCCAGCTCAAAAAGGGGTCATGATAAAGGAACCATCAGGGGAGACGACTAAGACAAAACCTGCAGCAACTGAAGCTGATAAAGGAAAAAACAAAGACCTCGCTGCAGAAAGCAATCTGTCTATCCTTCTGAAAAATCCAGTTTGTCAGGTACAATATCTCCTCTTCCCATATACTGCATCCATCCTCTATCCCTTCTCAATCTCAGTTCTCCTCTCCATAAAACCTATATACACTTAACCCCCACTCTTTTCTCTATCTCTTTCTTCCCATGATCTTACTTAAACGATCGAGGTGTTTCAGCTAGTCCTCTCCCCTGCTTGAGGATCCAGCTGAAGTCCCTACTGTTGCACCAACAATAATCCCAGCCACAAGAGCTGGAGACATAATCCCGGTCTTGGATTTAATCACTGAGACCGATGAACCTGAAGAACAGTTGCTCTCTCACAAAAGCAGACCTTCCTTGGCTCCTCAAAAGCTAAGTGAAGAAGATCAGAAAAAGAGAGATGAAATGATCAAGAAGCTTGAGGATCAGCGAATCATCCTTCCTCGTAACAAAGTTCCTGCTCCTAAGTTCAGACTTTCAAAGAAAGAATTCGCTGATCACCTCAGAGCTGAAAGGTTACTCGCTGAACGAAGGGAAGCTGATGAAAAAGATAAGGCCCTCGCCATCCAGCTTGCCCAACAATCGGTGAAAGACCCTGAACTAAAAAGAACTCCCATCGAAGTCCAACGTCAGTTATGGGAAGACGCCCAGAAGATCGTTGAAGAAAAGACCAAGGTATCTGATTCTACCTTGGAATGGTGCAAAGAAAGACTGCACTATCGATATCGGGCTGCCAAAATTCACAAGGTAATCATCAGAAGAAGATCGACCATAGGTGTTCCAGTTGTTAAGATCGATTTATTCAGAGAAAACGGTACCAAGGAAAACATCTATGCTGCTACGATCCAGATGTACGGTTTCTCTGAATGGTTGGAGATGCGAATAGCCATTCAACGATCTAGCTCACAATATAAGAGCCACGTCGAGAGAATCATAAATTCTCAGATCGACTTGGTTTCATCTACTGTGGATATTCCTCCTCCTCCCACAAATCCAACTCGACAAAGAAGGGCCTCTGCAACGAAAAAGATGATATCTTCAGACTCAGGTTCTCCTATCCGGAACGAAACTGGTATTGGTTTTTCTCGAACTGAAGTACTTGGTCCTGAACCTGACCTCTCAGCGCTTGACACCTCCCTACCCCCTGGTGAATGCTTCATCCCTGGAAAAGTCTTAAGCGAACCATATGGTATCTTCTTTCACGACTATGATGGACGACAACGCTTTTAACGTGTCTCTGAGCTTCCCATCACTCCTATCGAACAACTCAATGATCTCATCTATTGGTGTGGATTCATAAATGATCTTCTCGGTCAACACCTTAAGCCCCTGATCTTTAATGAAGCAAAGAACAAACGAGATCAGGGAGTAACAGTCCCTGACTGGATGATACCCACAACAAAGACCCTTGATGAACTTCTCGTTAAGGAAGAACCTTTTGGCTGATAGGATTTCCTTGTTATTCTTCTATCCTTACCAGCTTACATCTTTTGTACTTGTAAATTTATTTGATGTACTTGTAATTTTTCTACTTCCCTATGTAACCTTTACGAAGTTTAAAGAAAAATTTCAGCGAATGTACTTTACTCCATCAGTACTTAAAAGATCCCAGAAAACAGTAAAAGGGACAAATATTTTATAAGTTCTTTTTATCCTTATGTTTTCATATTTAGCAATTTTCCTCAGTTGCTAAGTCAATATGAAATAGGGGGAGATTGTTGATCCAAACCCTCAGTGATTTGATAATGACCCTTTAAACACTTAGTGAAAATTGTAAGTAGAAAATATGTATTAGAGTTTCACTATCGCTGATAAGTACTATGTCTCTAACAGTACCGCTGATAGGAAACACATGCTCTTTAATTGTACCATTCAGCAAACACTGTTCATCTATAAGCTTTGAGTATGTTCAGTCTTATTAATGATCGCTGATAGTTTAGTTGTTTACTTATGATCCCTGAAGACAAGTTTCACATCAACCATGTTCTACGCTGAAGTCGAAGATCAAGCTCTAGAACAGCGACAAGTCTACTAATGAACTGATGCAGATATTAGCGAAGCCAAGATTTGTCCACTCAACGTGAAGTTACAAGTAGAAGACTTCAACCATCGCTGAACTTTGTCACTCGCTGATAAAGTACTGTTCAGTATCGCTGATCATGAAGTCTTCCTCTACAAGTTACTTTTGTCTTTCCCCCTTGCACGTCTCCGTACGATTTGTCAGAAAGGACATCCCTTTTTCCCTTAATCGTACAACCAACTCTGATTCTACACTGTACACCATGCGGCTACTAAGGTTGTCTACAAAGGTCAAACCATGCAACCAATCAGCTGCTACCACGTGTAAAGGTATACTGCTTTGCATTAAATGCATGCAGTATATAAGAAGAACCCTACTTCAGAAATGAAGTGCTCGGCCATCTTCTTCTTTCTCTCTTAGTGTTAGAATATTACTCGTAGTATTCTTATCTCCTTCTGTCTTAATTCTAGTGCAAGAAGCTTAGTGTTCTTAACTTGTTTAGATTAGGTTAATCTTTAATCTTGTTTCGCAACAAGTTGTAAATTGTTTGATTATATCAATAAACAATTTAGAAAGTAAAAATCTGTGTGTTTGTATTCAACCCCCCCTTCTACAAACTTGTATAACCCTCCGGGACCAACAGGTTATGGTCTGGATATTGTTGATGGTGACAACTCTAGCGGTGTACCAAAGCTGGTGAACGTAGATTAACGGCACGTCAGTTGTGGCAGTGAGTGCTCGGCGAAGTGGATGGCCGAGCATGATGTCGACGACTACGCGATGTGTAGGCCGGAATTCGGCGGCGTCAAGATGGTGGTTGTTTAGATTGATCTCAATGCCATGGTCCTCGGGAACCAAGGCTTCGTCCGCAACGTCGTCTATAATCTCCTCAGGTGGAGGAACGTTCTGCTGTGGCTGCTCTTGTTGATCCACCATTTATAATACCTATAAAGCACAGTGTCAGATTATGGACGGGATAAACTTAGCTTCAATGCGTACCTTAGCATTTGAACGGCTCAATCAGCGGTTGATTGAGGACTGGCTGTAAAAGCAAGACATTGGGATTGCCAATGTGTGATAAATGCAAAGGAATTGGACTCGAGCATGGTTCGGATAAACAGGGTATCCGGACAAGCAAAACTTACCGGATGAAACAGGGGTTACCGGGTGTATGGACTGACCGGAGACAACGGAACTTACCTGGTATGCAAAGGTGACCGGGTGAGTCATGGTTACCGAATGATATACACTTACCGCATACATGATAGTTACCGGATATACACAACTTACCGGACGTCGAGCTAACCGGTTAGTTGAACTTACCGGATACAAAGTATCTGGACGACATGGGTTACCGGGAGGTCGAGGTGTCTGGGTGGGATGAATGTGACCGAGTGAGTGGAGGTGTTACCGGTTAATAAGCTAGTTACCGGGTAACATAAACGTGACCGGGTAACTAGGGTTTCCGGGTACGTGACTGTGGTATCCTAATCGACCCATCGTTCTAAACATAACCAAATCGAAGTAATCTATGAGGTTCTAAACATGATTGTAAGTCCCAAATGATCAAACAATGAAATAGACAGGACTTTAATTGGCTGGACAGAGAACCGACCCAGTGTGGGTTTTAAAAAAATTTGGTCGATTCAAGTCAGGACCAAATCGATGGTTCAAACTCTCATTAAAATGGCAATAAACAAACGATAAGGGATATGGAACACTTACCGATCACTTGGATTGCGAAATCAATGAAAGATAGCAAGATGTGTGAGTTTCCGAGCGTGAGAGTGTCGAGAGGTTTTAGAATGGGTTTGAGGTTTAGCTTTCCGGGTAAAGTAGAAAAGTGAGGGTTTCCGGCTGGTAAAATATATATATAGGTGGAACTTACCGGATAGGTGACCCGGTAACTTACCCGGTCCGGTAAGCTTACCCAGTAAACATAGTTACCTGGTAACTGACCAGGAAGTGTCCGGAAAGCCTAAAAGATGCATGGGTATTGTTTGAAAGAATTTCTCCTCCCCCTCGACCCTAGCACAGATATTACCCTGCTCCCCCTCAAAAGATGCATGGGTATTGGTTTTCTCCCCCTCGGAGTGAGAATGTCATTTACTTAGGAGACGTCAAAAAAACTGTTAGCTCCAATCTTTCTGTTTATGAAAGTAGTGAAAAATAGGCTAAGTATAGAAGTCTCCAACAGAGGCTCTGCCGAGACACCAAGAAGACCGAAGGCAAGAATCGATAGAAGACTGCTCACAGAGGACCGAGCCGTAGAACCTCTATCACCTTTGACAGAGCCTCTGCGGTATACTGAAGACTTGGAAGAAATCAACAAATATATTTCTACTGTTCCAGGATCCGTTCATCCACTTGTACAAGGAGTGCCCTGACAACCTCCACGTGTCAAACTATGATAGGGCTCAGTACCAAGTTGATATCAGCGCATTTAATGCATGCAGTACCTGCTACTGTTCATATGATCCTGTCTACTGTAGATCAGTCCTTATTGTCTAAAGTATGTCCCCTTTGTAGTAGTATAAATAGAAGACTCATGTTGAGTTCTTCTATTAACAAGAATCAGATTTTAAGCTACGCACAACACACACACCAGCAGATTTCTTGTTATGTTCTTGGTGTTCTTGATAATATCAAATACAGTAAATCTTTGAGATATTTATCTGTCTTTTACAAACTGCTTATTTGATATTGTGTGTTCTTCTACCTTAGTAATCTTTCAGTTCTTTAAATACGCTTCCGCAAATATATCTTATCTGAACTATCTGAAAGACTCATCATTGTTAAGCAAAACAGGAACCTACAATTGGTATCAGAGCAAACCTTGATTTTTAATATCAAGGGATCCACTCTAAACAATGTTTTTTGGTAGAAACTTGGACTTTTAACCTATTCTTCATAATATTCAAACAGTTTCTGTTTTTCTGCCATTTTCGATTCATTCGAACTTTGGTAAACTTATAGAATATGTTATTCTGGTTAAAACACCATATTAGTGCTCAGCTTAAAGCTTTTAAGCTTAGAAACATCATACGAAGCATCCACTTCACATTCTAAAAAATCTGCTGTTCATACCCTATCTTTCTGAATATTTTCTCTCTCTCAAAATGACAAATACAAACAACTTATTCACTGTTGGTTCTTTAACCAAGCCTCCTACTCTTCTTAGAGACGAATACCCTCAATGGAAGATACGAACGATTCACTTCTTTGAGGGATAAAGAACTCGTATACTATCTCCGAAATCCTCCTTTCGATCCAATGATAACAGTACCACGTACTCCATCCACAGACGACACACCAGAAATCCCTGAACACGAAAAACCAAAAGCTCAGGGTAAGTGGTCCGATTCTGATTGGGCAAAATATGAAGTGGCTCAGAAAACAAAAAGACTTCTGATCATGGCTATTCCCAACGACCTTTTCCAGTCCCTAGATGCATGTGAATCTGCATATGATCTATGGAAGGAACTGGAAAAACAACTAGAAGGGGGGCCAAAACTCAGAAGAACCGCATAGCTCAATACATAAACGAATACTATGCATTTAAAGCTCTGCCGACAGAAACTCTGCAGTCTACATATGATCGGTTCAACTCGCTAATCAACAAATGCAAGAAGTTCGGAATCCACAGATCAAGACTTAGATTCCTGAAGAAAACAATGTCATGTTCCTTAAAAGTCTAAATGGAGAACGGCTCCAGTTATCTATGCCTCTTCAAACAAATCAAGACTTAGATTCCTGGACTCTATCAGACCTCTATGGAACATTGGCAGCCCAAGAACCTCAAGTAGCACAAACAAAAGCCCAGATCATTGCACCTCTTGCACTAGTTGGTAAGACTACAGAGGCTAAAGAGAAACCAAAGAAAGAGAAAGTTGCAGAGGAAAAGAAGGATAAGAAGAAGAAAATCATGATAGTTGATAGTGAAGAAGAGAAGGAAGAAGAAGAAGAAGAAACAACCCTGGCCTCGATAGCTAAATCATTAGAACTCTTGATTAGGGAATTCAGCAGAGGATACCATAAGAAGTCTGGTAATGAACGCTACGAAAGAGAAGGATCGAACGACAGAAACGACATAAGTGGTGACCAACAGAGGTCAAATGACAGAGGTAATGGCCGACAGAGGTCGGACGACAAAGCTGGCAACACTTCACAGAATCAAGAGTGTTATAAATGTGGTAAGCCAGCCTCTACGCAAATGAATGCAGAACCAACAGAAGTGGTGACCGACAGAGGTTAGATGACAAAGCTGGAAACGCTCCACAGAACCAAGGCTGTTACAATTGTGGAAAGCCAGCTCACTTCGCCAACGAATGCAGGAGCAAATCAAATCGCCCTCAGAGGGATGCTGCTTTCTACAAAAAGAAAGCTGAATACTATGCTCAGAAATCCTTAATGGTGAATCAAGAAAACTGGCTATCAGATACATCCTCTGAAGGAGGAGAAACAAAGAACACCCTGTTCTGTGGCATGGCAGAAGTCAGCTCTGGCTCTGATAATGAGGTATCCACTCCTTACTCTAACTCTAATACAGCAGAAGCTGATTTGCTTAAACTTAACATTGAATACACTGAACTTAAAAAGACATGCGAAAGTGTTCAGAAAAAGCTCACCTTCTATGAGAGAGAAGTTAGACTTCTCACTCAAGAAAAAGCCAAAAAAAATTTAGAAGAGGAAAAAATTGAAACAAACTGGAACAAAAAATTAAATCCTTTAAAAGAAAAGATTTCTGAACTTAATTCTTCTTTAAAAACAAAATCGAAAGAACTTTTGGACGTTGAGTGTGAAAGAATGAACATCCTAGCCCTTAAATATTATTTTCAAAAGGAACGAGAAGTCCTCTGTCGAGATTTACTCAGAAGAGATCTTTTAATTAAAAAAATTCAAAATGCACAGAAGGTGTACGAGAAAATCAATACACAAATAGGGAGACGGGGAATTGGCTTCTGTGATATATAGATCTATATACAGGAAACAAAAGAGACAAATCTCTGTCCTCTCTATTTCATATAGGAAATACAAGAAAACCTGGATTTCCAAATCTTCTATCTGTAAGTAAAAGGCAAAAAGTCTCTGGGGAACCTCACAAGAGGAAACCTCTGAAGATGTCAAATGTGTGGTTTGAAAACACAAATTTTTCACCTTCAATCTCTGTCAAAAGAGAATCCAAACCTAAGAAGTATCTGAAAACTCAAGATCAGATAGGAATCTTCAAGTTTGGTGACCCCGAGACTCAAACTCAAGTTGCATTTGTCTACATGATGAATTCTGAAAAGAAGTTATCAGCAGAGGCACCTGAGTTCAAGCCAAAACTTACCAAAGAAAAACTTGATATCTCTGAAGAAAACCTCTGTACACCTTCCAATGATCAAAATCTCTCTGAAGAAGACTTAACAGATACTTCTGTTGACTTAGAAGATAGTTCCTTGGAAAAGGATGAAAGTGAGTATGGCACTCGTTCTGAAAGTCCAGCCTCTGTCGAAAGAGAACCAAGTGACTCAACCTCTGTTTATGAGGACGACTCATCCTCTGACGAATCTGAGACTGACTCCAAGTAAGAGATAGTACCTCGTGACACAGAGGATTTTAAACCATCCTCTGAAGTTCTTAACAGAACTATTTCTCCCAAGGAGAAAATCACAAGAGTTCCTATCTGTCCAGACTTTCTGAACATGTGTATACAAGCCAAAACCTCTATTGAGCTTGAGAATTTTAAACAACAGAATGAAATGTCCACTAAAACTCAAACAAGTTCAAAGATTTTGAAGCCCTTAAAACCTGTTAAAGAAAAATTAACATGGCAACAAAAGGGTAAATGGACCAAAAATAATAAATCTTTTTCTTCTGTGACAGTGAAACCTGCAGAAGTTCACCACGGAAGGGGTACACAGAAGGCCGCTCTCAACAAAGGATTTTGCAAACAACAATCTAGCCTACATAAACCTTCTTGTAATAGAAAGTCGAATGTTAGGATAAATTGTAATGCCTCTGTACCCTCATTTAATGTCTTTAATGAAAAGTTCAAGAAAATCTCTTCGCACATTCAATATTGTCATTGCTTTGATCTCATGTTTCAATTAAGCCAACACTTTTCAAGTCCAAAATGTTTCCTCTCTGTACCCAAAGAAAATGCTAAATTCAAGGGTAAGAAGAAACAAAATGGTTCTTCAACAGAAGTTAAAACAAAGACCAAGAATGCTAAGGCAAACTTGAAGACCCCTAACAAAACTGGACCCATTTGGATATGGGTACCTAAAACCCTCTGATTGTCTTGTAGAAGTAGTATGTGCCGATCTGGTATCTAGACTCCGGATGCTCGAGGCACATGACTGGCGACAGAGGTCTTCTAACCACATACAAAGAAAAACACGATGGTGGATCTGTGACCTTTGGAGACAACAAAAAGGGGTACATTAAAGGCTACAGAGTCATAAAGAAGGAAAATATAACCGTATGCAAAGTTGCATATGTGGATGGCCTTAAACACAATCTTCTAAGTGTAAGCCAACTCTGTGATACGGGTTTCGATGTGATGTTCAAAAGAACCTTCTGCTCTCTACAAGGTGAAGACACAGGAGTCGAACTTTTGCGAGCCGAAAGAAGAGGTGATATGTATCTCATGAACTTCTGTGCCAAGAACAAGGAAGAAAAGCTATGCCTTGTTACATGCAAAAGCGAAGAAGCCTGGTTATGGCATAACAGGTTATGTCACTTAAACTTTCATACTCTAGATAAACTTGCAAAACTTGATCTAGTCAAAGGTCTGCCAGATGTTAAGTTTAATAAATATCATTTATGCTCTGCCTGTGAAATGGGAAAACTCAAAAGAGCTTCATATTAAGGCAAAACCGATGTGTCTTGCCCCAGGATTCTGTATATGCTTCATGTTGACCTCTGTGGTCCAATCGCTATACAGAGCCTAGGTGGCAAGAAATATATACTTGTTTTAATCGATGAGTATTCAAGATTTACATGGGTTGAATTTGTCAGAAAGAAATCAGATGTTCCAAACATTCTGATAAATTTAATGAAAATAATCCAAGTTCTGTATGAGTGCAGGATTCAGAAACTGAGAAGCGACAATGGCACAGAATTCAAAAACTCTGTCATTGAAGCCTATCTAACAGAAGAAGGAATATCACATAACTTCTCTGCTGCACGCACCCCACAACAGAATGGCGTGGTTGAACGTAAGAATCGCACGCTTGTGGAGGCTGCAAGAACTATGCTGATTGCATGTGGATTACCAATGACTTTTTGGGCAGAAGCAGTATCAACCGCATGCTATACCCAAAATCGATCAACCATTGTAAAGAGGCACATCAAGACACCATGTCATTTGATCAACAAAAGGTGACCAAACATCAAGTTCTTCCATGTATTTGGATGCAAGTACATTGTCTTAAATGATAGAGAAGCAAGAGGAAAGTTTGAAGTAAAAGCAGATGAAGGCAAGTTCATTGGATACTCTACAACCTCCAAGGCCTACAGAGTTTATCTTCTGCGGTCACGAACCATTGTAGAAAGCATCAACGTGTCTTTTGACGATTCCTTCCAAATGACTTCTGAACAAATCAGTTCAGAACTCGGGCTAAAAAGGGAACCCTCTGGCATCTCAAAAACAAGAGAAGAAGACTTAAATCTTCTATTTCAAGAGATGTTCCATGATGACATTGACCCCTCTGCTGGAACCATCAGAGCCTCTGGAGGATCATCTTCTGTCAGCCAGATCAAGACAGGTATATCTCTAACTGGTCCCTTAAATACTTCATCTTCTTCTGTTAATCATACAGATGCAAATGCCGAGGGGGACCCAACAGAAGGTGATACAACAAAGGATACAACCATAGAAGCTACTGAAATACCAACTCCAGCAACTATAGAGGAACCAATACCAGAGGAACACGAGGACTCAGTCTCTACTTCCTCAGAGGAACAAATACTAACACTCATTCCAATCATCCCATAAGCAGAAAAACCAACCACAAGTACAGAAGCACCATCTACAACAAAAGGTGCACTAGAACAACAGAGCACAACCTCTGTAGATCAACTTGATGACTTCGATGACCATCTCCCAAGAACAACTCAATGGACGAAAAGCCATCCTCCAAGACTTATAATCGGCGATCCTTCTGAAAAGGTAAAAACAAGATCAGCCACTGCTAACTTTTGTTTCATTACAAATTTTATTAGTATGATCGAGCCAAAAAGAATCTCTGAAGCCCTTGACGACCCAAACTGGGTAGATGCTATGCAAAAAGAGCTTCTACAGTTTAAACGAAACAAAGTATGGACCCTAGTTCCTCTGCCACGAGGAAAACAAGCTATAGGGACAAAATGGGTCTTCAGAAACAAAAAGGATGAGGATGGGGTGGTTATCAGAAACAAAGCAAGATTGGTGGCCAAAGGATATCGCCAAGAAGAAGGCATAGATTACGATGAAACTTTTGCCCCTGTCGCACGACTCGAAGCTATAAGAATTTCTTAACCTTCGTAGCCCACATAGGTTTTAAAGTCTTTCAAATGGATGTAAAATCTGCTTTTCTAAATGGTGAAATCCAAGAAGAAGTATACGTCCAGCAGCCACCAGGATTTGAAAGCTCCAAGTACCCAAGATATGTGTATTACCTCGACAAAGCTCTGTATGGACTGAAACAAGCTCCAAGAGCTTGTTACGAAAGACTTTCAAATTTCCTTCTCAATAATGACTACGACAGAGGTACGACCGATACAACTTTGTTTTATAAAAGGAAATGTGATGAAATTATGCTTGTACAAATATATGTGGACGACATTATTTTTGGGTCTACAAATGCACAACCGTGCAAAGATTTCGAAAAACTCATGCAGAGTGAGTTTGAAATGAGTATGATGGGAGAATTAACTTTCTTCCCCGGACTCCAAGTAAAACAATCATCAGAGGGAATTTTCATAAATCAAGCTAAATATGTCTCTGACATACTTACAAAATTCAGTCTCTCTGATGCCTCTGTAATAATGATCCCAATGGCCACTGGAAATAAATTATACTCAGATCCAAATGATAAATCTGTAGAGTGCAAGATCTACAGAGGTATGATTGGGTCTCTGTTATACTTTACCGCAAGTAGAACTGACATAATGCATGCCACATGCCTCTGTGCAAGATATCAAGCTAACCCGAAGGAATCCCATTATATTGCTGTAAAGAGGATCTTCAGATACCTCAAAGGGACCAAAAATCTTGGCCTCTGGTATCCGAATAACTCTGGATTTGGTCTTAAAGCTTACACAGACTCAGATTATGGAGGATGCAAGCTCGACAGAAAGAGTACCTCTGGGAGTTGTCAATTCCTAGGTGGGAAATTAGTTAGCTGGACTTCTAAGAAACAGAACTGTGTATCGACATCTACGGCAGAAGCTGAATACGTTGCTGCTGCTACCTGTTGCTCCCAAATTCTGTTGATGAAAACTCAGCTAAAAGATTATGGGCACAACATATTCAAGATACCCATCTTCTGTGACTCAAAAAGCGCCATAGCCATCTCTGCCAATCCAGTACATCACTAAAAGACAAAGCATATCGACATACGTTACCACTTTCTAAAGCATCATGTTGAATATGGCATAATCGAAATGCATTTTGTGTCCACTGAATACCAGCTTGCAGACTTGTTCACCAAGGCACTAGATGAGAAAAGATTCCTTTTCTTGGTGGGTAAGTTGGGAATGATTAACATGAGTTAAATCCTCTGTAAGTAAAATTCTATCCTCTGTAAATATGTAAATACATTGTTTTTATTGTTTTTGTTGTCTGATTTATTTCTGAATGTAAATTGTCAATCATCAAGTCTTCTATACAAACAGAGCTTCTGTAGGATTGCTCAGAACCTCTAACAATCCTTACAGAACCTCTGATAAACTTGATCTATGTTCTATGCATTACTTATCTTATTTTGACCCAAGCATAGATCAAGGGGGAGAAGAAGGAGACCTTGAACTGATCTACAGAGGTTGATCATTCAAGGGGGGGCCAAAGAAGAATTACGATCAAACAACATCCACAGAAGGCAGGTACTACGCCGAACAACGGAAAGTCAAAATGTGAGTATCTCGTACAAATCCTTCTTGAAAACAATTTTCTAGGACACAAACTTCCAAATATGTCCTAGAAACATTGCTTATGACATTCTAAACAAGAAATAATCAAAACACTTGATGAGCCTTCCTTTATGAGAAATTTAAAGTTCCAGAGCCTCTGCTGAGCTCAACAGAGCTTCTGTAAGACAGATCCTCCAATACTGCAAATTTCATACGGGAACTCGATCAATCTTCTTGAATGTCATAAAGAAGGTCTTCAGTCAGAAAGTTCAACATACCACAGAACATTTGCTGACTATCCTAGGTATTTTAAGTCTACTCGCACAAAACCTTATCCAAGACAGTTTTCTAGGACACCAACATGCAAATAGGTCCTAAAAGCATTGTTAAAAACAATTAAAACTTTGGATGGTCAAAAACGTTTCATAAATTTTTAGTTATGAGAAATTTCAACTCATAGAGCTTCTGCTGGGTCTGACAGAGCTTCAAAACCTCTGTGAATGCAATTTCTACACTAAAAATCTATCGATCCTCTCCAATGCTTTTCAAACGTTTTTGGTAATGGTGCAAGCAACAGAGGATATAACAAGAAAGTCAGAAACCACAGAGCTCCTATCACTACAGAGCTTCTGTCATTTTCTGATACTTAGGGAAATTCGGCAAAAGCAATGGTAAAATTCTGCGAGTAAAATTCTTTTGAAAGTTAAAAAGCTCACGCGCCAAACATTAATGGGTCGCGCACGACGTCCCGTCGTACTCTGACACTGCTAACGTGTCGCATTTTCATTGGACGTACATGGCACATGTTCTTTTGGAAAGTTGAACCAGTCGTATACACTCAAGTGCGGACCCCAAATTTTATTCACTTCCATATATTTACCTCTTCAGAATTCTAACCGTTATCCTTCAGTATAAAACCCAAGTTCCAATCCTCTCAAAATGTTACGAACTTACACTTTCTTCTCCGGCGAACTTGTGCAAAAACTTGCAAATTCTTCATTATTCATCTTTTTCTTATCCAAGAAATGGCTTCCACCTCTCACGCTCAGAAAAACTCCCCTGCTCACACTCTGGCGAACTCCCCTGAACACTCTGAACACTCTGAAAACCCAGCAATAGCCAGAGACCTGGAAAAGGACAACTCCGGCGACGAAGCAAACTTTGCTCCGACCACACACCTTCAAAATTTCTTAGAACATGAACATTTTGATAAAGTTCTACCTTTAAAACCAAATAACCACTACCTAGTTCCATCTAAAACCGCTTTTGGGGAAGCACATGCTCTTCTTCTCCATATCTTGGAAAACCACATACTCTACCCTCTCCTAACCAAAACCGTCGACAAAATCCCTGCCAGATACCTAAATCAATTCTGGCAAAGTTGCAGATTTGATCCAGAGGATAGACAGATAAAGGGCTACATTTCCAAGCCAGATAAATCCGAGCACCTTGAACTAAAGTTCAACAGAACGATGTTCTCACTTGAGTTTAGCTTACCTAACAGAGGTCTTCTAGGGATAAAGGCCTATGCAGAGGAACCCACAGAATAAGACCTCTGCAGGTTCGTTGAAATGTTGGGGTACAACTTGCCACTCAGAAAAAGGAATGACTTCCGCAGAGGCAGATTACCACGTCTGTGGAATACACTCTTTTCCATACTCAACAGGTGCCTAACCGGAAGAGTCGGCAGTCCAGATCTTAGCCATAATGTGCGGGGTCTACTATGATACAGGAAATGGTTAACACTTATGATACAGGAAATGGTTAACACCATAGACAAAAAAATCACCTTCCAGAGGAAAAAGGGACAGAAGAAAGATGAAAATCAATCTGAGTTCTGAGATTAACGTGCTCTTGCATGGCGAATCGAACTTCTGGTAGCGCAGTTCTTGCTGGTGTGTATCTTTCGGAGAAGTTCAACCAATAAGCGTGAAGCATGATCAGATCGTACGGATTCAGAAGCACAAGATCGTTGTCGTTGAAGAATTCATTCCTGCCTTATGTTGGTTCAACAGTGTACTCATGGTATACGACTCTGTCATGTTGGAATTTCTTATGCTTGATGTCCAAGATTCTGCAGATACCGAAGTTTATGTTTATGGCTCTGTTCTGATTTGACTTTGTTTGAATGAACATCAGCCTTGATTCAGAAATGGTGTTTATTCTGATGGGATTGAGGTACGGGTTGATGGGTTTGGCATTTACAGGAATGATGTCCCTGTCAGCATAGAGACAACCAAAAAATTCCTCTAAGGATGGTTTCTCGGTGTGTTGGGTTGATGTTTCTGGGTTCTGTTCTGACTGAATTGGGTTATGGTCTCCATGCATTTCAGCCATGAGGATATCAACATGTCGTCCAGGCTCTTGTATAACTTGGGGTTTGACTTGAGGTTGGACTTGGCTTGGTTGTTCTTCAGCAGAGATTGGGATTGATCTCTCTGGTTCAGTTCTTGGAGATGTAGAAGGGGTGTCGAGTATGATGATCTCTGGTGGTTGTTGAGTTGACTCTTCTGGTGTTTTGATGGTACTGTCTTTGAACATGTAGTCGAATACAACCATATTCATCTCCGTCGTCTTTTCTGTTTTCCCCTTATCTCCTTTCTCAGCCTCTTCCTCTGTTACTTTCCCTTTTCCTTTGTTCTTTTCTGTCTCTGACCCCTCTGTCCCTTTCTCCTTCTCAGGCTCTTTCTCCTTTTCCTTCTCTTTCTCTGTCTCCTTCTATTTCTATTTTTCCTTCTCCCCCTTTTGTTGTTCTGTGGACTTGCCCATCTGATAGTCTGAATTACCTTCTCATGCATCGTGGAAGTCATCATCATCAGAGAATGCGATTCCAGTATTGGGTGAGGCAGGAACAACAAACTTAGGTCGTTTACTCGATGGTTCGCCTTCTGGTGCTCCTTCTGCAGGTCGTTTCTGTGTGACAGTCTGTAGGATTGCATCTGTGAAGATGGTGACAGCCTTTTTCAATGTATCTTCGACTTCTGTTGCGGCAGTTCTGATCTCATCTACTTGACTCTCAAAGTTAACTTTGTAAGTGTCAAGAGATGCTTGCACATGTCGTTCTGTCGCCTGGGCTTTCATCACAAACTTTGAAGAAATCGTCATCATCCGGCTAAGAACTGATTTGCTAAATTCTCCCATTTGGCCAACTGACATGGGTCGGTCATTGGGGTTTGGGTTGGAGATGTTGAGCGGAGTAGAAGATGATGTCGTGGCTTCTTTGATGGATTCCTTAACAGAGTTATTGATGAGCTCTGTCAAGGTTCTGACAAGGTTCTATTCATTGTAGCTGTATGATTCTCTATCATAAGTCTCTTCAGCTCTGCAAGCTCTGTCGAAGTTTTTGTTGTTTCCTCTGCTCTGACCCTTTCAGCTTCTGTTCTGGCTCTTTCGACATCAACATACTTCTGTTGTAACTCTGCATATTTATCTGTTAATCTTTGCAATTCTTCTTTAAGAGAAACATTTTCTTGGCGGAGCAGCTCCTCCTTCTGTTCTTTGATAAGTTTATACTCATTCAAGGAGTTGTTGATACTATCACAGAAGCTTGTGAGCTCAGCTTTTGTGACAGTTTCAACGGGGGTAACCCTGACTCCAACAGATGGATTCAGTTCAACCTTGAGTTCACAGGTGCCTCTCTGAAGAGTTGCGTTTATGTTGGCTCTTGGAGGACTTCTACCCGATCCTCAATGAACTGTTTGAACATAAGCATCTACAGATATTCTGATCTCGATATCCTCCTCCAGCTTAGTTTCTGGTGAAGGGAATCGGATGTGATGAGAAGAGTTTGGATCAAGCAAAATCTTCCCTTATTTAACTAAGGTCTCCCATTGTCCCTGAGAGACTACGTGAGATGCGAAAGATCTCAGGTCTATTTTGTGACAAGTCTATATGAGCCACAGAGGCATCATCGTGTGGAGGTGACCTATTGATGTTCTGGGGCAAAGGAACATCATTACCAAAAATAGATTCCCCAGGTATGTGCGTACCAGAGGCATGAAGAGTCGCCTCTGGCGGTTCTTGATGGTTAGGGTTCGAGGTGGGCACCTCTGTTTCAATATTCCTTTGGTCTTGATCACCAGGAATAGTTAATGTGGCAGCACTGGGAATTGGGCTTTGGAATCTCACATGTGTGTTCAAATTTTGAACATCTTCTTCTAAGCTCGCATTTCCCTCGGTTCCTAGGGATATAGCATTTTCCTCTTGTTCACTCCAACACATGTTCCTCACGCCTACCAGAAGAGGGCGATCTCTCTGCCACCTTATCTGTAGCTTCCCTTTCTTCCTCATGAACAACCTCCATAGTGGATGCTCTGTTCTGTACTTCCTCCTCCATCACTCTTGTTAGGGCAGGTTTTATAGTTGATTTAAAGTTCAAGGACTGAATTGTATTTGATTAAATTAGAGCTTATTAGTGAACGGGCCGTGGGCATGTTAGCCACGGGCCCATAGTATTTAATGTAAGATTAGCTTGGAAAAACAAGCTAATCATCCTTTTACTTTCCAAACAGTATTGTATTATTCTCTCTGAAAGTGAATGACAGGGATGACCAGTTGAAATCATTTGTTCTTATTGTTCATCTATTTCGATTTCATCATTGTTGCACGGATCGGGTTATAACAATTGGTATCAGAGCAGACAGACGGATTCGATTCAATGCCTCTCTAGTGATTTCCAGTAAGATTTTGACTTTTCCCGTATGTGTTCATCTTGACTTTTTCGAAATCTTGATTCTGGACAAATTGTTCAATTCTATTTATTGGGTTGTGTTAGCATTATACTTGTGAGTAATTCTGCAAATTTTCGCATTCCAATTCAATCGTTTGAGTGATTAATTTAGCAAATTAAGGTCAAAAGTTTTGGTAGTGTTCTTGATAAAAATTGGATTTTTAACCATCAAAACTTGTTGTTTTTGCATTGAAATCGATTGGATTAGTGTTATTTTTGTGTTTTGCATTGTTACTAATCTTCCAGGATCGATTTTGGGCAACCCTAATCGAAAAGTCGATCGATTTAAGCTAACAGCCGCAGAGTCCGGATAAACCAGCCGCGGTTTCCGGACAAGTTGGCAGTGTCCGGACGTTTGTGTGAAATCCATCCGGACATCTCCAATTCCATACGGACTCCTCATTTTTCCGGGTAAGTTCTGCAATCCGGGTAAGTCATTTTTCCTTATTCAATCCAGGTAACATTTGTATCCGGAAACCCAGTGTTTCCGGGCATATCTTATCCGGACACTCCATTGTACCCGGAAACTTCAGTGTATCCGGAATCATTTCACATCCGGTAACCTCAGTTATCCGGAAAGTGTGTGGTATCTGTTATCCGGAAAGCTTACTCTGTCCGGATTCTTTCTGATATCCAGACTCTTTCAGTTATCCGGACAATTCAAGTATCTGGTATCTTCTCTTATCCGGATACTTCTGCTTTGTTTATTGCTCAATTTGCATCAAATCTGATCCGGACACTTCCAGATCAGATCACTTATTTTGGATTCCTATCCAGTAAGTTCAGGTTAGTCAAGTCACTCGTACATCCTGCGTTAGGATTTCACTCTTAGTGTCTTGCGTTAGGTTTACCCTTTGAATCAATCTACACGTCTGACGATCACTCCGTTGCAACCGAAGATGTCTACTTCTCGTGATGCTCTCGCAATTGGCACTGCAACAAGCCACAGTGTCTCTACCCGAACGAGTACAGCCAATGGCGAGATAGGTTCATGTTAGGGCATGTTTTATTGTTGATTTAAAGTTCAAGGGTTGTTTTGTATTTGATTAAATTAGTGCTTATTAGTGAACGGGCCGTGGGCTTGTTAACCACGGGCCCATTGTATTTAATGTTGATGAGCTTGGAAAAACAAGTTAATCATCCTTTTTACTTTCAAACATTGTATTGCAAATTCTCTCTGAAAGTGAATGACAGGGATGACCAATTGAAATCATTTGTTCTTATTGTTCATATATTTCGATTTCATCATAGTTGCACGGATCTGGATTTAACAATTGGTATCCGAGCAGACAGACGGATTCGATTCAAATCTCATTCATTGATTTCTGGTTAGTTTGAGTTTTCCACGTCTGACTTTTCTTGATTTTTCAAATCTGTGATTCTGCTTAAATTGTTCAATTTTGTTTGTTGGGTTGTGTTAGCATCATAATTATAAGTAATTCTGCAAATTTTCACATCCTAATTCGTTCGTTTGGTTGGTCAATTTTGCAAAATAAGTTCAAAGTTTTTGGTAGTGTTCTTAATCAAAAATCGAATCTTTATCATCAAAACGTGTTCTTTTTGCATTGAAATTGATTGGATTTGTGTTATTTTGTGTTTGGCATTGTTCTTCCAGGATTGATTTTGGGCAACCCTAATCGAAAATCCAATCGAATTGAGCAAACAGCCGATTTGTCCGGACAACTCAGCCGTGTTTTCCGGATAGAATCAAGGTTCCCGGATAATTGTGTTAATTTCATCCGGGATCTTCCAGCCAACCGGACTCTCGAATCTTCCGGGTAAGTCATCCATCCGGGTAAGTCCCTTAATCTCAAACCTATCCGGGTATTATTGTTCCGGATAACTTAAAGTATTCGGAAATCTATTTTACCCGGAAACTTCGTAGTATCCGGAAACCTCACAGTATCCGGAAACTCCATTGTACCCGAAAACTTCACATCCGGAATCAGTTCACATCCGGTAACCTCAGTTATCCGGAAAAGTGTGTGGTATCTGTTATCCGGAAAGCTTACTCTGTCCGGATTCTTTCTTATATCCAGACTCTTACAGTTATCCGGGAAATTCTATTATCCGATATCCTCATCTTATCCGGATACTTCTGTTTTTGGTTATTGATCTATTTGCATCAAATCTGATCCGAACAATTCCAGATCAGATCACTTATTTGGATTCCTATCCAGTAAGTTCAGTTTAGTCAAATCACTCGTAGACCCTGCGTTAGGATTTCACTTTTAGTGCCTTGCGTTAGGTTTACCCTTTGAATCAATCTACACGTCTGATGAGCACTCCGTTGCAACCGAAGATGTCTACTTCTTGTGATGCTCTCGCAATTGGCACTGACATCAAGCTACCGTGTCTCTATCCGAACGAGTACAACCAATGGCGAGATAGGTTCATGATCTTCATAGAGTCCAAGGACAACTATGAGTACATCAAGAGAGCTCTGGATCTTGGCCCTATTGCCAAGCCAATGAAGGACATAGCTGCAACTGCAATTGCAATAGGTCGACGTGAGGAGAAGACTCTTGATGAGATGACAGAATTTGAAAGAGGCATGACTGAAGGTGAAAAGCATGCAAAGAGATATCTGATTTAAGCCCTTCCTAATTCTATCTACACTACCATAGACAGTTACAAAGACACGGCTAAGGGCATGTGGGACCAAGTAGCCAAAATGATGCGAGGGAGCGTTGTAGGAAATCAGCTGAAGATAAATAGCGCGATAACCAATTTCGATGGGTTCAAGCAGCGCAACGGTGAATCCCTTACCCAGACCTATGAACGTTTTTGTCTACTCCTCAATGAACTGAACAAGAATAAAATTGTTCGTTCCAATACTGAGAATGCACTAAAGTTCCTCAACAACTTGCTACCTGAATGGAAAGTGTATGCTTCTCATGTCAAGCACAACAACTTGATAGAGAACATCAGCGTCAATGAACTGTATGAGACACTTCTCCAAGACGAAAATGAAGTGAATGAGCTTCTGGGAGAGAAGAAGATTGAGCCAAAACCATCTGCTGACCCGATTGCCCTCATGACTTCCAAACTAGGGAAATCTTCAAGCAGTCAATCCAGACGCGGTCCACAGCAAAGCTCCTCCGAGTCAGAACCTGAAGACAAGAAAGACGGTGATGATGATGATGGTGAAGCATCAAACTTAATGAAAGCTATTGCCCATCTGACTAAATCCTTTCAACAACAAAAGTTCTACAAGAAGCCGTCTTCCAATAGTCAACGCTACTCCACCTCCTCCAATAAGCGTCACGACTATAAGGATCGGTATGAAGGAAAGAAGAATGTAGAAGAGCAAGATAGATCTGAGAAGAAGGAGAAGACAGAGAAAGGTGACCGGAAGAAGTGAGATGAACCTGTGAAATGCTACAACTGCGGGAAACTCGGTCACTTCACTAAAGACTGCCGTCAACCTACAGTGAAGAACTCTCACTATTATGAGGCTAAGCTTGCACTGGCCAGACAGAAGGAGGCTGGGGAGGCAATGTTCGCTGAAAATGAGTACCTGAATGGAAAGTGTATGAAGGTGCTGATGCTTTCATGGGATATCAATCGTCTACGGATGAAGACAAGGCAACAACAAATCAGGTATGTGACTCTTGCTTACAAAACTTCATACTTCAACTGCAAACCATCACAGAAAAGGCAAACTCCCTCAAGGCCACAAATGAAGAACAAAAGCTTGAAATTATTTCAATAACTGAAAAGCTTAATGCTCAAATGAAATTAACTGAGAAGTATAAGTCTGAAAATGTTGATTTAAAAGACAGATGCAAAATCCTTTCATTAGCACCTAAAGACATAAGGGCCAGATTATCTGATCTCCAACGTCAGTTTGATCAGTGCTTGAATGAGAAAGAAGACATTACTTATCAATGTTCTTCTCTTCATTTTCAACACAAGGAATATGTAGCAAAAATTCTAGATTTTGAAACCAAACTCCACAAAAGGGGTCAAACTGATCAAACCATTTTTTTGAACAAACCCAAAGAGTTCACGTACTTTAACAAAGAATGGGGAATCGGATATGATAACCCACATTATCTGAAAAAGGGAAGATATCAAGTCCCTACTCTATATGATTTTGCTTGCTATGGATTAGATAAAAAGTATCCAGAGTACGCAATTCAATGGACTGGTCCTCTTGAACCAGAAAAGGAGGAGGAGGAAACCGAGGAACATAAACGCATACACAAACGAGGAATTCAACTTCCATTTTGTTATGAACCTTTAAACTACTCGTATCAAAAGAACAAAAAGTACCTTTCCAATGACTACTTCGACCCCTACAAGGTAGCTACACCCAAGGATTCCTCTAAGAAGGATGAGGATGTAGCACCTGCAACCAAGACTGAGACGGTTGAGTTTAAACTCTATGTTCCCCCTCTCATCTTGGAAGCAAAGATTGTCGAGTTGGAGGAGTCGTTTGAGAAAGAAAGGTCTAATTTTCAAAACGAAAAGAAAGTGCTAATCTCTGAGATTGAGAAACTCAAATCTGAGAAATACGACGGTGTGTCAAGTGAGGAAAAGGAAAAATTTCAGTGGGAAATCAATACGCTCTCCTCAAAACTCTCTGAAATGACAAGAGAAACGATGAAAGAGAATATGATAAATAGTCAACTCCAAGTGCAGCTTGACTTGCTTCAAACTGCGAAGCAATTTTCACCTGAACATTCCTCTAACTTTTCTGACACATCCTGGTGTAAAGCCTTTATAGGAAATATCTTTTTGCAAGAAAATGAAGTTTCTCAAGATGAGTGTGTTAAAAGGAATTTAAATTCTGATTTTTCATACGCTTTCGCACCGAATTCCCCAAAGCACACAACCGAAAGCACAAAGTGTTCCTTACCTTCTTCACCTGATCCTAGTCCAGTACTTCCCAAGATAGATTTTCAGAGTACATGAACTCCGAAGGTAACTGTGATGAAGAGTTTGATTCGTTTCCCTTCGACAAACCTCTTCCAAGTCACATTGATTTTTTATCCCCCGTGGTCAATCGTCCGGTTAATTTTCTAAAGGGTAGCAGTTCTCAAACAAAGGCCCCATCTGTGATCAAGATTTCTCAATCAAAACCAACTTCGAAACCTGTTTCCAAAAAGCAATCACAGCCTAGGCAAGAGACCGGACCATTGCCTACCAAAAATACTGTTCCTTCAAACGTCACTGACCATGCTGCCAATATGGGATCAGATAAAACTGGCCAGCCTAAACAAGATAAACCAAAGAGGCTAGGTAGGGAATCTATTGAGAAAGAGGCATCGAAGTCATTTAACACTGTTTTCTATCCTAGGATGCATAAGCATGATTGTGAATGGAATCATAGGAATAATTTTGTTAAACGAGATGTTAATTTTCCAATTAAGCTCTACTCCATTCAGCAATTGATTCAATTATCGCATGATTGCTTATGCAGTTCCAGTTGTGGTTGGAATGACTTTGATGATATCAATAACAATGATTGGTTTGGGTCATATCACATGTATAATTCGACACCCAAAAGCAAACCCCGTAATAACAAAAGAAAATACTATAAACAACGGGGTTTCCAATCAGAGGTTAAACCACAGCGGGAGACCAAACCCATTCCAAAACGAGCTTCTTCTACTGAGGTTAGACCGGCACCCAGGTGGAAAGCTGTCACAAAATCTGTTCCTCCTAAAGGTGTAAATTCTACACCGAAGAGGAAACAAGTGCCAAAACCAGTTCCCTCCACCGGTGTAAATCCTACACCTAAAGGGAAAGCTGGGAAAAAGCATGCTTCCCCAAACGGTGCCAAACCTAACCATCCCGGACCTAGGCAAATCTGGGTACCGAAGGTCTGCTAAACTTGTTTTGCAGGACGGTCATGTGTGGTCCTTAGACACTGGATGCTCCACACACATGACTGCAAGGAGGGAGCTGCTCACGATCTACAAGTAACAATATTAAGAAGACGTGAGGTTTGTCTATACATGTGCTTTAACAAGCTGCTCATGTGTTTAGGGGGAGCATAATCAGCTATCAGGTATGTTATTCTACTGTTGAGGGGGAGCGTCACACACATTTTTTTTTAAAATGCTGAAAGGTTTTGTTATGTGTGTGGATACTCCCGTGTGCACTTCACTCTACGCGCACATTCTGAGGGGGAGCAAATTCTTCCCCATGCTCCGTTTGAGGGGGAGCGAGAGAAGGATCATTTCTGAAATCCATATAGCTTTATTTTTGCAAAATATCAAGAATCAAGGAAATTCTTGAAAATTCCAGAAGTATCCGAACAGGTATCCGGAAACCCTATCTTTCCGGATAGGTTACCGGACTGGGTCCTTATCCGGATTGGAAGGGAACCCGGGTACCATATCCGGACTCTTGGTCTCTCTTAAATGTCATCCGGATTCTCGTTTGTCCGAATTGCTTATTTTATCCGGAAACTTTCATCCTCTCCGGTATGCTCTTTTGTCCTGACACCTTTTGTCCGGATACCTGTGTTGTCCGGAATGTCTTGCAATTTCATTATTATGTCTGGACGCCCCTGCTATTTTCAGTCCTGTACCTGTTTCATCACTGTCAGTCCTCAATTTGTCTCAAATTGAGCCTATTAATGCAAAGCTACGCACCGACACTTGTTCATCCGTCTCAGTTACTAACTGTGCTTTGTTTCTACAGATATTCAATGGCGGATCAAGAGCAACATCATTATGTTTATCACTTGAGGGGGATCGTCACACTGTTTTCTTAAAAGTCTAAATGTTTTTTTCTTGTGTTGATGTCTCCCAAGTAAATCCCACTCTCACTCCGAGGGGGAGCAAGTCAATCCCCATGCATGTTTTGAGGGGGAGCAAGATAATCTCTGAGCGATAGACGAGAGTTATGGAATCCCATGGTCCAGCCAGCGCCAGAGGTCCCTTCCCCGGGATATAGAACATGTGAGAAGGAGTGAGTTAAGGTCGACAGAGAACCAAGAAAGATTGAGCCGTAAAGATAACGAGCCTACTGAGCGAAACCAACCACGTCATATCCGGGTTGCCACATCTACTACCTCGTCTCATTTGTTGGGACAGGGTATTGAAGAAGCCTCCGTGGACCCAGCGGAGCGATTGCACGACCCCCTCAGCCACTCATCCGTCTCTCAAAAGACGGATGTTTCAGTCTCACACGGGGAAATAGCACAACTTCCACCGGTCTGCTGAAACTACAACTGTGGTTCATCAGGAACCCCCAACTGCGGCAGCTACAACAGAAGCACCTGAAGCCAAGTTGCCATTAGCATATATGGTCATAGATATGGAGATATCAGATGAAGAAGACCCGACGGTTGAAAAGCCCGAGGGTTCAACACAGGAACTGATTGATTTTGACTCTTCAGACATACCGATTCTCGACATGATAGATCCAGATTGCGAAGCCAACCCGGAGACCGAAGATGCATGGTACGAAAAAGCCGCCAGTGCCGTAAATCTCCAGGTAAATTTGGTCTTCCCCACTGATGAGGACGACAACATTGATTATGATCAGTTCTTGCTCCAAAATTTGTATGGAACATCCCCCGTTCACTATGCTCAACCCACCGGAACATCATCAACAAGACCCGAGTCTACTACTTCCGATCTTCCGACAACTGCTCCTCCCACGGCAGCTTCTGATCTTCCTCCCCCTCCTCAACAGCAACAAATCTGTTGGGAGAAGATCATGGTACTTATCCCTCACTTGGAGGAATCTTTGAAGAAGCTGTTCGTACACAAGCTTCGCCCGATCGAGCCGACCTTCTGTCTGGGTATCTACAACCTTGACCCAGAATTTCAACGCCGATATATCAGCACAATGCAGCGGTGTCTTCCAGTCAACCAGGTCAGAACCAAACTTCGAATCACAGAGGTAATCAGTATCTATTCAAGACGTATTATGAGGATCGTCTACCCAGTTTTCATTGTTCGACGTGAAGATGGGAACGAATGGAAATTTTCAACTCTGTTGAGTAACCTTTTCCATTTCGCACAAGTATCCCATAAATGTTTCACCTTTACCCAAAACATTTAAAAATTCTGTATCTGATGTGAAAAGTAGTCAAAGAACGAATAACATAATTAACTTAGAAATTTCACAGAGTTCTACTGATGATCAACAAAGGCTCTAGTGAAATATCAGAGTTCTGTTAAGTTCTTGACTTTTATCAAAGATTTTCATCAGAACAGGTTTTTCTTTTTTCTTTAAGAAGATTTTTCTTTCCAGATCAAAGAGCAAAGTCATTTTGAATTTGGAAATGTGATTTTGACTTGCTCCCCCTAAAACCATGCACAATTTCTCTTAAGCTCCCCCTAGACAAATTTGCTCAAAAAAACTTTATACAAAAGAAAGAAGAAAAAAAAATTACAAGCAAGAAATTTTAAAAGGAGTATGTACAAACAGATTCACTGAGCTTGTTGAAAAACTATGCACAACAGAGTTCTGGTGAACATCAGAGACTCGGTTGAACTATCCTACCCAACTGTTTGACAGAGCTCTGGTATGATCATCAGAGGCTTTGTTGAGTTTTGAACAGAGTTAGGAGGACATGTTCAGCATACCCATCTTACCGATTAAGAAGTTAAATCTCCTTTCATCAAGGGCTTTGGTAAACAAATCAGCATGTTGGAAGTCAGTTGAAACAAAATACATTTCAATCGTCCCTTTTTCAACATGGTCTTTTATGAAGTGGTACCTTATGTCGATGTGCTTCGTCTTGGAATGCTGAACTGGATTAGCTGTGATTGCTATGGCACTCTTGGAGTCATACATAATTGGTATTTTATTGTACTCCATGCCATAATCTTTGAGTTGAGTTTTCATCCAGAGCACTTGAGAGCAACAACTAGCAGTAGCAATATATTCTGCTTCTGCTGTAGAGGTTGATACACAGTTCTGTTTCTTAGATGTCCAACTCACCAGTTTATCACCAAGCAATTGACAGCTACCAGAAGTACTTTTTCTGTCATTCTTACATCCTCCATAATCTGAATCTGTGTACGCTACAAGCTCGAAACCAGAATTAAGAGGATACCAGAGACCCAAGAATTGAGTCCCTTTCAAATATTTAAATATGCGCTTGACAGCAGAAAAGTGTGATACTTTAGGATTTGCTTGAAATCTGGCACACAGACAAGTTGAAAACATTATATCAGGTATACTAGCAGTTAAATAGAGAAGTGATCCTATCATGCCTCTGTATTTCTTGACATCTGTAGGTTCACCTTTAAGGTCAGAGTCAAACTTAACTCCAGTGGCAATAGGAGTTCTCATTGGATTTGAATTGTTTAGCATATATTTTTTCAAAATATCAGATATGTATTTGGACTAACATATGAAAGTCCCTCTGATGGATTGTTTTACTTGTAAACCAAGGAAGAAAGAAAGTTCTCCCATCATGCTCATTTTGAATTCACTTTTCATCAAATCCTCAAACTTGTCACATTACTCTTGCCGTGTAGACCCAAAAATAATGTCATCAACATATATTTGCACAAGACGTATATCATTCTTATACCTCCTAAAGAAAAGAGTTTTATCGACAGTACCTTTTTCGAAGTGATTAGTCAACAGAAAGTTTGACAGAGTTTCATACCAGGCACTGGGAGCTTTCTTAAGGCCATACAGAGCTTTGTCTAATTTGTAAACGTGGTTTGGAAACTCTGGACATTCAAAAGCTGGTGGTTGCTGAATATACATTTCTTCTTGCAGTCTGCCATTCAGAAAAGCAGATTTGACGTCCATCTGGTAAACCTTGAAACCCTTGTGAGCAGCATAGGCTAAGAAGATTTTGATTGCTTCTAGCCTAGCCACAGGTGCAAAAGTCTCGTCATAGTCAATGCCTTCTTCTTGGCTATATCCCTTAGCAACCAGACGGGCTTTGTTTCTGATGATAATCCCATCTTCATCCTTCTTGTTCCTAAACACCCACTTGGTTCCAATGGCAGCTTTGCCTTTTGGGAGTGGAACCAAAGACCAAACTTTGTTTCTTTCAAACTCCAGAAGCTCCTCTTGCATAGCTTCGATCCAGTTTGGGTCTTCAAGGGCTTCAGTGATCTTCTTCGGCTCAATCATGCTTAAAATTTTTACAAAGAAAGCTTCATTGATTGTGGCCGATCTTGTCTTCACACCATCTTCAGCAGCACCAATAATAAGATGATGAGGGTGATCCTTTGTCCATCTTGTCATGAGAGCATGGACAAGAGGTGGGGTTTGTGCTTCTGATGGGAAAAGACGAACTTCAGCGTCAGAGCTCTGTGGATTAGGACCAGGGCTTTATGGCACACAACTTTGGAGAGTGGCCTCATTGCTCTGTGAGTTGCCAACAGGGCTCTGTGAAGGTGAGCTTTCAAATAAGGAGTCTCTGCCAATATGAGTTAACAGAAGTGATGATGGCTCTTGCTCAGGTTCTCTTTGTGGTTCCTCATTTCTCTGAATAACACATGTAGACAGAGAAGTAGATGGTGAAGTATTGGAGGGACAAGTAAGAGTTGTACCTGTCAGATTCGGTTCTGTTGAATTCTGAGCTTGGTCATCTCTGTTGATGTTGACAGAAGAATCATCATTATCGAAGAAATTATCGAACATGAGATTGATATCTTGTTCCCTTGTTTTTGAAGAACTTGGCTTCTTCTGTTCTGTATGTGTCCCCTCTGTTGATTTGAGATCAGAGGAACTTGGTGTATTTTCATCAAAGGACACATTTATACTTTCTTGAATAACACGGGTTCTGGTGTTGTAGACTCTATAGGCTTTAGAGGTTAGGGAATAACCAATAAAGATTCCTTCCTCCGCCTTCTTGTCAAACTTACCCAGCTGTTCTCTGTCATTCAAGATGTAGCACTTGCAGCCAAAAATGTGAAAATATTTCACATTTGGCCTTCTGTTGTTGATGAGTTCATAGGGAGTCTTCTTAAATCTTTTCACTATTATAGCTCTGTTTTGGGTAAAACAGGCTGTTGAGACTGCCGCTGCCCAGAAGTTGATAGGAAGGACAGAACCGGCCAACATGGTTCTGGCGGCTTCTACCAGAGTTCTGTTCTTTCTTTCTACTACACCATTTTGTTGTGGAGTTCTGGCAGTTGAGAAGTTTTGGGAAATTCCTTCCTCTGATAGGTAGGCATCTATTCTTGCGTTATTGAATTCTGTCCCGTTATCACTTCTTAACTTCTGTATCTTCAGATCTAACAGAACATGTATCCTTTTTAACAAACTTATCAAAATTTCCGGGACATCAGATTTTACTCTGATGAACTCGATCCAAGTATATCTAGAAAATTCATCTATTAAAACAAGAATATACTTCTTACCCGACAGACTTTGCCAGAGATTGGACCACAAAGATCCACATGAAGCATATGCAAAGGTCTGGGGCAATTGTGATCACTCTTAGTTCTGTGTGAAGATCTTTTCATCTTACCCAATTCACAGGCAGAACAGAGATGGTCTTTGTCAAATTTTAACGAAGACAGTCTTTTTACTAAGTTCAATTTCACGAGCTTGTCAAGATTTGAAAAATTTATGTGGGCAAATCTTTTATGCCAGAGCCAGGCATCTTCATTTTTCAAAGACCCTAAACAGAGTTTCTCTGTTGTAGAGTTTTGATTAGGTTTGAAATTCTTTTTATATAGATTGCCTTTTCTGTCGGCTCTTAACGGTTCTTGACCAGACTCGGAAAGTAACAGGGAACAATACTTCTTCCTAAAATTGACATCGAATCCATGATCACAGAGTTGACTTATACTGTGAAGATTATGGTTTAATCCTTCAACATAAGCAACCTCATAAACTGAAACACCACCATTAACTAAAGTACCATATCCAGAATCTGTCCACCATTGTCTCCTCCAAAGGTTACTGCACTTCCCTTCGTGTTCTTGAAAGAAGTCAGTAGCTCCTTATTGCCCGGCATGTGTCTGGAGCATCCGGAATCTAAATACCAGATCTGCACATGCGGTTTCTGTTAATGCCAAAAATCGCACCAAAGGGACAACTTAAGGTCGATGTGGACTTAAATAACTAAAGAAAGAATCTTTCGACAAAACGTGCGACGAGGATAAAAATAAAGAAACAAGGGATTTGATGACGCAGGAAAAACCTCAATCGAGGAAAAAACCTGCGGACGACAGTGGGTGTCGTCGCTATACTATGGTCGCCAGTCAGGGGCGATGCCCTTGGATACTGGTGTCGATCGTACAGTGATTACATTACAAATGAAGAAAATGCTTCGAAATGTAAAATACAAGTGTTTGAATGTAAAAACAGGTGTTTGTCGTGTGAATACAAAGTGTAAACAACTGTTGGTCGAAAGCTGTTGGCGTGCGTCGAGAGCGATTCTTCGAGATTAAGTTCTTCACTTCTGTTGTTCTTGAGTTCACTGTAGTATTCTGGAATTCAGTCTAAGATGTGTATGCTTTCTCGAGCTCGGTATCAGATGTTGTGTTCGATGTTCGATGTTCAGTGTTCGGTCCTTGAAATGATGATTTAACTCGGTCTTTATAGTCTTCGGGAGCTTTAAATAGCTCATAGACTGCTTCATTTAACATCTATAACGGCTGCAACGGTCTGTAACGGTTGTCGGAGTGATTATCCATGATGATCTTCGTCCGTTACGGCTATCGATCGTTGATGGTTGCGTCGGTTATATCCGTTGCTCCTTAATGACTTTGACTCCTGCATTAAACACTTAACAAACGTAAAAGTCATGGTTAACGTTAGTTTGGTCGAGGTCGCATGGTTCTATGCGACGGTCGTGTGGGACGGGCGACGCTATGGTCGAGTGTCGCTAAGTACTCTCGACTCACCTTTTAGGAGGGATGACGATGGTGTTTTGGGTCTTTGTCGAGACCTTATCTTAATACAAGATATAGTTCTTAATCGTACGTCTTACCTGTTCTGGTCGTGGTCGAGCGACGTGATTTTTTGCCCAAACAGTTTGCCCCCAAAATTTGAAAATTGAATGTCAAGTTTAAGTTTTAAATTTTGCTTATCGAAGACTTGTGACCTGGGTTGAGGGACTTACCTGGTTGTCGTGGAACTAGACCGGTTCTCCTTTAACTGAACGAGAAGTTGAAAAGTTGTGACGTCATACTTACGTACGATTATGCTTAGGCTGTCGAGGACAGGTGTCGAAGATCTGTGAGGGTATGCGAAAAGATTGGGGACGCGCAGAAATCATCCAGGGATTCGATCCAACCCTGTTTTTCGGTCTAAATAGGGATTTTGACGGGTCATTTCCTTATTTCGCCCTTGAAGAGTTTGTGCTGTGATTTCCTTGCCATTCTTTGTCTGATATCTTCCGAACTTGTGAAAATCATTGACTTGGTTAGGTTTCTTCGAGGATTAACGCGCCTATAAGTAAGGTACGATTTCTCTGACTTCTGCAAATTTTGTTTAGAAATGTCGAGGGATCCTGAGAGGGTTATTCAAGAGTCATCGGACCTCCGGGATTTTAGAAAGTTAGCGAAAATTCCTGCGTGGATCGAATTGATCCGTCCAGGTCAGATCCGTTCAAACGAGTGTCCCGAGGGGTACATCGTAATCTAAGAATACCCTTTTAAGATAGGTTTCGAATGGCCTTTTTCTCCTCTGGCCAAGGCATTTATGTTAGAGTTTGACTTGGCACCGAGTCAGTTGATGCCCTAGTTCCGGCGAGTCGTACGAGTGATCGAGCGTGCTACTAAGAAATGGGATTCTCCCATGAATGTACATGATCTCCTCTCGGCTTATCAAGCCAAGATGGACGGATGTCATCGATGTAGTCTACATTCTAGGTTCAAGGGCGATCGCGTTTTGGTCTTAGGGACGGGTGTGAACGACCGTGGGTGGAAGTCTCGATATGTATTCGTACGTAAGTTGTCTCTTGACTCCGAGAGTGAGTGGATTAGCACGGGCTGGAATATGTCGGGTGAGTCTTGTTATTTAATTTTTCGTATGCTATATACGGTATGATTATTAACTTGTTTTCTGTATATTGACAGCCATAAAATTCGAGGTCGTGAAGCCAGACGTTAACTCTCAAGCGAAGATCAATTCGTTTTTAGAATTTAGCGTCGCCAAAAGGTCTTTCGTTGTGCGACACTCGGCGGATGACAACGATTTAGAATCTTCAGGAGAGAACCAGGGGGAGAAGTGTGAAGAGAAAGGAAGAGAAGAGGAGGAAGATAAGTCGAGAGGAAGGAGAGGGATGACGGGTAAGTTTTACTTTCCTTTTCTTCCTATGTTACCTCGAGTCTTTTTCCTTTGCGTGCTTTATGACATTCCTTTTTTCCAGGAGAGTCTCAACCTAAAGTGTTGAATGTTTCTGCTAAGAGAGCAGCTGAGCTGGAGCGTGCTCGTCAGGGTAGAGAGAAGAGGCTAAAAGCCATGTCTGTTGGCCCTGAAATTCTGAAGAAGACGAGTACGACGACTCCGAGGGAGTCGTCGGCAGGGGTTAATGACTCGTCGAGAGTCGTTACACCCGAAGAGGTAGGGGTCGCATCTCCCAAGAAGGTGATTGCAGCGACACCCATCAATTCCGCGCCTCCGGCGAAAACGGTGAAGTCCCCGTCTGCCGCGTCCAATCTTTTGTCAGCCTAATTCCTTCTTCAATGCGATACAATCGTCTGTCGCATGACCATGATCGACGTGGAAGTCGCACCACTTTGATTTGTCTTTTTTAGCATCGTCCAGGTCGGACTTCTTTGGCCATCGAATGGTCGCTTGGGAACTTTTCAGAGCTTCGACTAGATCCTTAGCGGTCCCTTTGAATTCGTAAGAGGATATCTTGGGGTACTGAGTGAACTTAGTCGTGGTCTTGGCTTCTGCTTTCGTCTTGAAACGAACATTTGAAATTTGGCGCGCGGGCTCTATTCTGAAACAGCCTTTGTCTTGAACTCTGGCTTTCTGACGCCTAACGACTTCTTGTCGTCAGTGTGCTTGCGACGAAAGGCGGCATCATCTTCGACCCTCATATATGCTAAGGTTCGAGCTCGGACGTCTTCGAAAGTCTCTGGGGGATACTTGGTCAGATCGATATATAGACCTGAACTATCGTCTAGACTACACTTATAAGTTTCGATCGCAGTTTTAATGTCACAATTGCAGATACTGATCATTTCGGCATTGAATCTATTGAAATAACTTCGAATAGACTCATTGGTCTTCTGCACGACATAGTACAGATCACTAGTCTGTTTTTCCATCTTACGACTGCTGGCGAATTGCCGGTAGAATTGGTTGACCAATTCGGCGAACGACCCGATAGATTTGGGTTTGAGATTGATCAACCACTGGAGAGCTGGACCAGTGAGAGTCGCCCCGAAACTCTTGCACATGCATACTTCCTGGTACATGTGTGGAATCGAGATTGTCCACATGAGCTGCTTATACTGCGCGACATGCTCGATTGGATCGGTCACACCCGAATACTTGGGAGTGAAGGCAGGAATGTTATACTTCTTTGGGACCTCGACGGTGGCGATCTCGTCGATGAAGGGCGACGCCTGATACCCCGAGTGAGGCTCGACGTCAACAGGCACGGCTGCCCCATGCAACTTGGCGAGCAAGGAGAGGACGCACTCATTTTGGTCTTCTAACATCTTCAAACGCTGGGCGACGGGATCGTTAAGATCAGGATTTGCCCCTGTCGAGGGATTGGTCCCTGGACTAGTGCCATTACCATGCGACGAACCATTGGTGTCCCCGTTGAACGGGACAAAATATGGTTGCGGCCCATAGTGGAATTGCTGCGGTCCATTTTGAAACGATTGTGGTCCCTACTGAAATGGCTGCGATCTCTGCTGGAAAGATTGCGATCCTTGCTGGAAAGTTTGCGAACCACTTTGGAACGGCTGAGGGAACGGCTGGGATCCATTCTGAAACGGTTGGGCGCCACCTTGCAATGGTTGAGATCCGTTGTTCAAGGGTGGTGGTCGGATGTGCTGAGGGGGAATCTGCCCAGACTGAGGATTCGGAATGAACAGACCCGGCTGCTGATTCTGCATGAATGGGCCTGGATGTTGATTCTGCGCAGACGGGCCTGGTTCCGGACCTGGATTCTGGATGAATGGTCTAGGACCATTCTGGGGTCCAAAAGGATTCCTTAGCCGTGCGATCTCTTCAGCTGCTCTGCGATTCTGCTCTGCCATTGCATTGAGTTGATTCCTGGCAACCTCGAGCTCCTGATACATCTGAGCGATGGCTTGCTGCGGATTTCCAGGGGCTGCCATTTTCCTGCAACATAAAATAGAAGAAACTCCAAGAAACTATTAGTAGAATGCACGTTCGTCGAGGATTTTCTCTAGATGTAGTCCCACGGATGGCGCCAAACTGTTAATGTCAAAAATTGCACCAAAGGGACAACTTAAGGTCGATGTGGACTTAAACAACTAAAGAAATAATCTTTCGACGAAACGTGCGACGAGGATAAAAATAAAGAAACAAGGGATTTGATGACGCAAGAAAAACCTCAATCGAGGAAAAAACCTGTGGACGACAGTGGGTGTCGTCACTATACCATGGTCACCAATCAGGGGCGATGTCCTTGGATACTGGTGTCGATCGTACAGTGATTACAATACAAATGAATAAAATTCTTCGAAATGTAAAATACAAGTGTTTGAACTTAAAAACAGGTGTTTGTCGTGTGAATACAAAGTGTAAACTACTGCTGGTCGAAAGCTGTTGGCGTGCGTCGAGATAGATTCTTCGAGATTAAGTTCTTCACTTCTGTTGTTCTTGAGTTCACTGTAGTATTCTGGAATTCAGTCTAAGATGTGTATGCTTTCTCGAGCTCGGTATCAGATGTTGTGTTCGATGTTCGATGTTCAGTGTTCGGTCCTTGAAATGATGATTGAACTCGGTCTTTATAGTCTTCGGGAGCTTTAATTAGCTCATTGATTGCTTCATTTAACAGCTATAACGGTTGCAACGGTCTGTAACGGTTGTCGGAGTGATTATCCATGATGATCTTCGTCCGTTACGGCTATCGATCGTTGATGGTTGCGTCGGTTATATTCGTTGCTCCTTAATGACTTTGACTCCTGCATTAAACACTTAACAAACGTAACAGTCATGGTTAACGTTAGTTTGGTCGAGGTCGCATGGTTCTATGCGACGGTCGGGCGGGACGGGCGACGCTATGGTCGAGTGTCGCGAGGAACTCTCGACTTACCTTTTAGGAGGGATGACGATGGTTTTTGGGTCTTTGTCGAGACCTTATCATAATACAAGATATAGTTCTTAATCGTACGTCTTACCTGTTCTGGTCGCGGTCGAGCAACGTGATTTTTTGCCCAAACTGTTTCTGCAAGACATGTTTTTCTAAGGCTGGGGAGGAACATCGGTCGCATCCTTGCCCGACCCGTCTCCCCGGAGACCCTCCTCCTCCTCGACCTCCTTCTCATCGTCCGAGTCGAGGTCTCTCTTGGTCCCGACCTCCTTGAAGAATAGAGCCAACTCGTCCGACGCTGAGCCCACAGGATTCTTGCCTAGCAAATGACTTCGCATGATAGCCGCTCGAGCAGTGAGTCGAGCGAAGGAAAAGAGGGATTTATTCTCATCCCTCAACTCCTCTAACTCCTTCTCTAAATCCACGGCTTTGGATTTGGAGTCCTCAAACTCTTTCCCCTTCATGACCAGGGATTCCTTCATCCCCTCCAACTTCTCCCTTTGATTGTGCATCACAGACAGGGACTCCTTTAAACGTGAGTTCATGTCATCCCTTGCATGGTCGAGAGACTCCAGCTCGTTCAAGACATCGTCGAGTTTCACCGACGCCGCCTCTACGCGTTCTAGAGCAGACATTTCCCTTTCTAACGTCGCATCTACTTTCTCGATAGCATAAGCCACTAAACCTTCTACCTTTGTCGTTTTAGCATACAACGCCAAAGATGACTGAAACATCTGGAAACATATGAAAACACATTAGCAAAGTATACGACGTCGACAACACATATAAAAAACAAGAGTCTGGAAAGATAGACTTACCATGAATGCTAATCCAGCAACATGGGCCTCGGTATCCTCGAGAGAGACCCCGTCAAAACATTCTCTGAAAGAAGAGAGCTGATACTTTCCCAAATGAGGGAACAGTTTCGTCCCGTCTAGGACGTTAACATCCAAAAAATCCGACGACAACGTAAAGTTCACCGTCGTTCCAGAACCCGTTTGTGCGCCCTTGCCCTTGTCGGCGGAGGAGGGGCTTGACGCGGCAGGAGGAGACATCGTCGCCGGTTGCGCAGTATCAACGGACCTTGTGTCAGAAACCTTCTCGACAGACACGGTCGATACCTTCTCCGACGGAACAACTCTCGACGAACCTCCCGTCCTTGACGATGGTTCCCTCAGAACGGACATTCTCGTCCTCTTTGGGAGACCCGACCCAGATGTCGGGACTTCTTTTCTCTTTAGGATCCCCGACCCAGCTGTCGAGGTATCCTTCTCCCTGTCTACCCTCGCCTTGCGAGCTAGCTCGACTTGAGCCATTTTCTCGGCGGCTGTAGGCGTCATCTTCGCCTGAGATTCTCCTGTATGGCAAAAGAAAAAATTAGATGATTGAGAACAAAGATAGATTAGGTCGAGCAGAAAGAACGGGATACTTACCAGTTATCTCTACTTCCATTTCCTCTTCATTCTCCTCAGTCGCCTCATAATCCTCTCTCTCGTCTTCTTCTTTCTCCTCTCGACCCATCCTCATTCTGTCGCTCAAGAAAACGATGTCGTCATCCTCATCTACCAAATGACGCGTGACGTACGACCGATCTTCAGTACTAAACTCCAGGAACTTTTCGACCTTAGCCCGGGAAGCGTCGTCCCGCTCTACCTTGTCAAAATCAATATCTGCACATAAGGAAGAAGATCAGTCTTAAAACAACCGAACAACAGAGTAACATAAGACATACGATAAACAATTAAAAGTTCACTTGCCATATTCCAACCCAATCTAATCCAGTCACTATCAGTGTCCAGCGTCGACACCCGCACGAATACATACCTCGTCTTCCGTTTGTGGTCATTAACCGCAGTATTCAAAACCAAGGTACGATCACCCTTATGCATTGAAAACAAACTATAATGACGGTAATGATCACTTTTGACCTTATATGCCGTCGGTAGGTCCCTCACATTCATCGGTGTATTCCAGTTTGAGGTAAGTCGTTCGATGATCAGGATAAGTCGCCAGAACTGGGGCATCAGTTGCCCCGGTGAAAGATCGAATTCACACATGAACTCCTTGGCCAGCAGCGAATATGGCCAATGAAAGCCTAATTTGAACGGGTATTCATATATAACGACGTACCCCTCGGGGCACATCTCCGGTCGATCATTGCCAGCCCTGCTTACAGTGATCCCCATGGGAATCCTCGCTAGACTTCTAAAGTCGTCGAGATCTTCTTCGTTTTTAATAGCGCTTCTCGGCTCTGTCGACATTGCTAACCCTGTTAAATTGATTTGCACTTCCGAAAGACCCCAAATATCCCAATTCCGCCTAGGTTTCCTAGCAATGGATTTGCGACGCATACGCAAACTGAAGGGTCGCACTTTATTTGGTCATCCTAGACCTTGAAAAACCTAACCTAATAAAAAATTCCTACAGGTTCAGGAAAAACTGGACGAAGAAAGGCAATAAAATCAAGAAAAAATCTACGCCTAAAACTCTCTGAAGTCGTAAAACAAGAAAAGATCCATCGTGATCTTTATTTACGCAGTCGATCCTGTCAGGTCGAGTCCTTTGATGATCGCCACGTTCTCCCGTCCTTTCGTATGACCGCGCGGATCATCGACACCTGTCAAAGACAGCTGGTAAGCACCATCGTGCGTCAGTATGACGTCACGATCCCGTTTTATTTTTCGACTTCTCGTTCAGTTAGAATTGGACTAATCCAATTCCAAGAGAATTCTTAACACGTGTCACGATCCCGAGCACCGGACAAGCAAAATTTAAAATTCGAATTTGCCATTCTACTTTCAAATTTTGGGGGCAAACTGTTTGGGCATAATTTCACCAGTCTCGACCACGACCAAGGTAAGGAAAACACATATTTCTTTTTCTTATAACGAAGGTAAAATCATAGTACTTTCTCTCACGATCAAAGATAAAATCAAAAGTCTTTTACCTCACGACACTCGACCTCGACGTAGCCTAGTTCACACGACCGTCGCATAAAACCATGCGACCTCGACCGACTAACGCGCTATACGACTGTTATGTCTGATCAATGTTTAATGCAGGAGTCAACACCATTAATGGACAACGGCTATAACCGACGAAGTCAGTTAAGAACATCTAATCTCGCATTAAAGACATCGACCGTTACGGCAGTTACCAAAGTCCTTAATGATCAAATTAAAGTGCCCGAAGATTATAAATATCAAGGAGAATCATCATTTCAAGGTGGGACGGAACACATATATAACATAGAACATCAGACACAAGCACTCGAACTCTGAAGATCACTTAAAGCACATAAATCGCTCACAGAAGAATCGTTCTCGATGCACGACATCAGCACACGACACTTCACTTTTACACACGACGTACACTGTTTTACATTAGAAAACACTTGTTACTTTACATTTTCGAAGTCTTTCCTTCATTTGTATTGTAATCTCTGTACGATCGACACCAGAAACACAAGGACATCGCCCCTGTTTGGCGACCATAGTGCAGCGACGACATCCACAGTCGTCCGCGGGTTTTTTCCTCGTTGAGGTTTTTCCCGCGTCACCAAAATCTCCGTCTCATTTATATTTTCGTCTTTGTCGCACGCTTTTGTCGAATGATTCCTTTCTTTAGTTGTTAAAGTCCACATCGACCTTAAATTGTACGTTGGTGCGATTTTTGGCATTAACACCTATGAAGACTGAAAGCATAAATAATTGAAAATACGTGTTGGTGATTATTGATGACTTTTCTCGTTATACATGGGTCAAGTTTCTTCGTTCAAAGGATGAGACTTCAGACAATTTGATGAACGTCATCAAGTCAGCAGAGAACAATATGCAATTATCTGTTAAGGTCGTTCGTTCAGACAATGCCACGGAGTTCAAGAACAAAATCTTGGGAGATTTTTATGAATCGAATGGGATTACTCAACAATTCTATGCGGCTAGAACTCCTGAACAGAATGGCGTTGTGGAAAGGAGAAACAGAACGTTATTCGAATCTGCAAGAACAATGTTGGCTAATTCTAATCTACCGTTATTTTTATGGGCTGAGGTTGTCGCAACTGAATGTTACACTCAGAATCGTTCAATAATTCATCGCCGGTTTGGTAAAACTCCTTATGAGATCATGAACAACCGGAAACCAATGATAAAGCATTTTCATGTTTTTGGTTGCAAATGCTTTGTTTTGAACGACAAAGAGCATCGCAATAAGTTCAGTCCTAAGGCCATTGATGGAATCTTTGTCGGCTATTCTTTCTCCACAGCTTCATATCGAATATATCTGAAGCAATAAAGGACGGTTATTGAGAGCGTTAACATAAAGTTTGATGAGTCTTAAGAAGTGGCTTCTGATCACAACAGTTCAAAACCCGTGATAACTGGAATTTTAGCTTCTGGACAAATCAATTCAGGACCTGCTCAAAACACGAATCCGGATCAACCTTCTTCCTCTAAATCTCATTTGTCTGATCTTGATATATTATTTAAAGATTTCTATGATGAATATTTTGGTACTTACAATTCTTCTGATGTTCTTAACAGGAAGAATCCGGCATCTACAACAGTTTTCGCTGCCAATACAAAAAAAGATGCAACTCAGCATTCGAATATTGACATTTCTACTCCTGTTCGAGACAATACTGTACAAAAGAATTATGTAACACAAGACTCAATTCCTACAAATGTGGAAGCTCCAACACAAGATCCTATTTCTTCATTCAATTCTACAATTGACTCTCAGCAACAACACGTATCTTCTGGAGAACCCATTCATTCACATGACAATCCTTCAGAAACTCCAAGTGCTAACGTGGATGTACCATTGGTTGCTGAAGAAAAAATGTTAATATTGACAATGTTCAAGCATCGTATATTCCACACCCACACAAAACAAAGTGGACGACGACTCATCTAATTCATCAGATAATAGTGATCCGAATTCGTCTGTTCAAACGCGAACGTCGGCTCTCAAATCGGCTACGAATGAGTGTGTTTTTGCGATCTTTATGAGTAATATTGAACCTTTAATGGTTTTCGAGGCTCTGAATGATCCAGATTGGGCGTTAGCCATGCTAGATGAGCTAAACCAGTTCGAAGCGTTAAAAGGTTGGTGGTTAGTTCCACGACCTACGGATAAGAGCGTCATAGGAACCAAGTGGGTATTTAAAAACAAAAAGGATGAAGATGGAATAATTGTTCGTAACAAAGCCAGACTCGTAGAAAAAGGTTACCGTCAACAAGAGGGAATAGATTGCGATGAGACATATGCTCCGGTCGCGAGAATTGAAGCCATAAGGATCTTTCTAGCTTTTGCGGGATACAAGAATTTCACCGTGTATCAAATGAACGTGAAAACAACTTTTCTGACTGGCATTCTTAAGGAGGAAGTATATGTTTCTCAACCAGAAGGTTTCGTCGACAAGGAACATCCAAATCATGTCTATATTCTGGATAAAGCCTTGTACGGACTGAAACAAGCCCCACGCGCATGGTATGAAGTTCTATCAACCTTTCTACTCGAGTCAGGATTTGACAAAGGTAAAATCGATACGCCGTTATTCATTAAACGCGAAGAAGGTGATATCATTATTGTACAAATTTATGTAGACGGTATTATATCTGGTGTGACTAACCCTGGTTTGTGTACCTAGTTTTCTAACCTCATGGTGACTAGGTTCCAAATAAGCATGATGGTAGAGATCAATTTTTTTCCCGAAATGCAAGTGAAGCAATTCTAGACAGAAATCTTCATCAATCAATCAAAGTACATATTCGATATTTCGAAGAAATTCAAGATGGACAATTATACATCAATTGGAACACCTATGGCACCAGCATCTAAGATCGGTCCAGATCCCAATGGTAAGAAGGTAGATCTAAGGACTTATTGAGGTATAATCGGGTCACTCATGTATTTAACTTCAAGTCGTCCAGATATTATGTTTGCTACATGCTTATGTGCAAGATTTCAGGCAAATACGAAAGAGTCACATCTCGGGGCGGTTAAGCGCATCTTCAGATATTTGAAAGGAACGACTTATCTTAGACTATGGTATCCGAAATGGACGGGACACGCGCTAACAGCTTATTCTGATGCGGATCATGGTGGAAGCTTAATGGATAGGAAAATCACTACCGGACATGTTCAATTTTTTGTAGCAAATTAGTGAGTTGGGCGTCGAAGAAACAGAATTGTGTTTGAACATCTACGACGGAGGCTGAATATGTTGCTGCCGCAAGCTGTTGTTCACAAGTCTTATGGATGATGACTCAACTAATGGATTTTGGCTGTAAGTATGACAAAATTCCCATTTATTGTGACAGTAAATCTGCGATTGCTATTTCAATGAATCCAGTCCAACACACGAAGACGAAGCACATTGATATTCGATATCATTTCATAAAAGACCATGTGGAGAAAGGAACAATTGAACTTTACTTTGTATCTACTTAATTTCAACCTGCCGATCTTTTCACTAAAGATTTGGATGAGAAACGTTTCAACTTTTTAATTTCAAAGCTTGGCATGTTGAACTTGAAAGTTTGAGTATTCACAATATTCACTCAATAAGTTAAAAATTGCTATTATTCATTCAGGTTTCATATCCTGATTGAAAAATATAATTTTCATCTTATTGAATATTTTATTATGAATTACTTCCAAATTTCACGCTTTTAGGTAGTATACAAAGTTTATTTCAAATTTTATCTTTTGTTTGTCAATTTAACTTTTATATCTTCATGGTGTTTGTGCAGTTCGATGTGTTTGTGCATGTGTTTAGGGGGAGAAAAGAAAAGTTTTGATCACTTGTTAAGGGAGAGCATGAAATACTAATCATACATATGTTGATCAAATCATGTTTGAGTCTATATGCAGATATTCAGATCATTCATTAAAGAAAGAGGTAAGTATTTCTAATCAGGATTTTTGTGCAAACTCTACTTGATGAAAAATTATTTTGCAAAATCTATGCATCAATGTAGGGGGAGCAAAATGTTCTTGAAAAAGAAGTTTGGGAAGAACCAGTTAAAAGTTGGACATCTTTTAACTTGAAAAATCAAGTTTTTGAAAAGTTTTAAAAAGTGAAATTTTTCTTGAAAATGTCTAAGTGTGAAAAGTTGTCGCTCAAATCATCATGCGGTCAAGATTTTAATCGCACAAGCTTTGACCGCGAACATTTCTCATCGCACAATCTTTATGCGATTAACACTATTCATCGCATAAGCTTCATGCGATCAAAATTCTAATCGCACAAGAGTCACGCGATTAAACCTTTTCAACAGTACTCATTGCACAAGTTTTGATCGATAACCTTGAATGCCTTCATCGCATACACTTCATGCGATGAAGATGAACTTCTAGCATATTGTTCATGCGACTACTTGACACGTGAAGGTCAACCGTTGGACCGATCACATTCTGCCACGTGTCACTAAACCCTAAGCTGTATAAATAGAGCGGTTCTTCGAATCTTTTAGTTTTTCACGACTTCTTTTCATTCCCATATTCTGTCAACTGATGTTTCTGAAATCCTGATTTGTTGTTGTTTTCTTCGTGCATTCAATTCGCAATCACTCAAGGTTAGTGATTATCTTGATTTCATTTCAGTTCATCCAGTCCATTGCTATAGATTTAGTTATTTGATTGAATAAATGTCGATAAAATGACACTGTTCATATTCTTGTTTTTAATCGATCCATGTGTTAGTGTTTCTGTTAAAATATGATAAGATAGGATTACTCCTAGAAAAACGACACTAGGGCACTCGATTATATGCGATTTTATTGACTTTCATAGAATCTGGGTTGAATACTTAAACTTATTTTCTAAGTATGCAAAGTTATCGCACGAACCATGTATTCAAATATTCAAAGTTGTCGCTCAGTACTAACATTCAACTTGCTCGCATAAGCATTATGCGATAACATCTTTCATCGCACAAGCTTTATGGGATCAAACGTGTCAGGCGACAAGTTATTGTTTTGTGCGATAACATCCCAGACTTAGGAATTTTTGAGATTTTTCTCAAAACTGGCTACTTGGAAACTTTATCCCGGTGATCTAACTTATTCCCAAACAGATCCAATGGCACATGTTCATGAGCATGGTGATGGCAATTCCTCAGATGAAAACACTATTATTCCATCACATCGCTCATCCCATCCTTCGGTGAATGCCAGAAATCTTGATGATGACCTGATCCGACTTGCCGATTGTCTAAAGATTCAGCACAACAACTCTACCTTCGATATGAATGTGAGAATGAATTATCACATCATAGTCGAAATCTTGAAAGGTCGTCTGCTCAGAACTGTATTATAGAAGACATAACTTGTTCCTCTGATCTACTTACAACAAGCCTGGTATACCATTCAATTTGTGCCAGTTTTTGAAACCAAACAGTTTTTCACACTCAAAGTTGATCATTTTGATGCAAAGCTTACATTAAAGAGACTAAGAACCGTTCTGGATCTACGTATGTCAAACAACTTTGATGATATGACTTCTGAAGAGGATCTGTGTCGGGATATCATGGCATTAGGACAATGATATTGGTGATGGTATTTTAGTCCGTGCTTCGAATTTCAAAAGAAAGTATCTACCACCAATCTGGTATACTCTATTCAGCATAATCAACAGATGTCTGACCTTAAAGCAGACAGGACTTGATAGGTATAGCATCTCTGTTCTGAGATGCTACATGTTTACTCTGCAAGCTCAAGGGCGTGCCAATGTTTACTCTGCAAGCTCAAGTTCTGAGGAGGCAGATGATGAGGCAGAAGCTGATAGTTCTGATGATGATCATCATAATGATTTTGAGATTGCTGTAAATACTGAGACCAACTCTGGTGCTCGAGGAGATATAAGGTATTCTGAGGGAGTATTAGTGGAAACGGAATATGAAGTGAGGTTAAGTGAGAAGAAAAAAAAAGGATGGTGAATGTGAGACATGATCAACGAAAGTTTTAACTACTGATCCTATCCAAACTGAGTCAACCCGGGTAGCCACATCTATTGTCAATGAGCGTTCGTCGCCGTTAGACATTGAAACAAACATAGTGGACCTATCTATGCGTTGCACAACCCCACTCAGCCACTCATCGACTTCTCAGCAAGTTGATGTTTCAATTTCTCACATGGGATTAACACAAACTCTAGCGGCAACACAATCGGTGTTTGCTGGTATTGAAACAGGTAGGCATTTGCCCCGGCCACTGACTTCAATTATGAGCACTTCGAGTCTAGGACCCTTTGGAACAACTTCATTTCCCAAGACACTTATGACGACAGTCACGACACCGTTGGTGACACCAAACATTGGAATTCTTTGTGATACAATCGAAACGTCCAGAGTATTGCCGCCATTCGTTGGTGCTTTACGAGGACTGGGTGGAAGTCTTGTCAACGTTAACACCATGCCAGCATTGAACACAGGCTATGCAGATCTTTGATGGGTCCTCCTCCCCATAATTTTGTTTCAGTAAAACTTTTGGAGTTGGCGATTGGCTCATTGAATAATTCTTACAAGGCTCAGTGTGATGAAATGCGAAAGATTATGGAAAAACTTTCTGGCGAAGTGAGTCGAGCTATGAAAGGGAAATCTGTGATTGAAACACCAGTTACCGAATCCGAAGCTCAACCTGATCCAAAATCTCAGCCTACACCACAAAGCAAGGTACCTCATAACCTACCTTTACATGAACTTAAATATCAGTTGTTAACCCGATTGTTAGAGCAAGGTGAACTCTGGAGAAGAGTTGGAGTTAGTTGGTTTATTGAGAAGACAAACCGAAATACAAAACCAATTACCTACCCAAGATGATATCCATACCTTAAACAAATCCATTTCTGATATGACCCAAGCCATTTCCTTTGGCTTCAAAACCCTTTCTGACCCTATCACCGTTTTAGAGCAAACTCGCGGTGTTCATGCCCAATCTAGTAAGATAAAGCATGATGATCAAGATCCTGATCCTGATCACCATGAGGGGAGATAAGTAAGAGACAGAAAGTGGGGGAAACAAGTGGTTCTGGTACACAAGTTGAAACAATTGTTTTGTATGTTGGTACAAGTGGTTCTGGTGGAAATGTACAAGAAGGTGATGTGCATAGAGTTCTTGATGATATCATTCCTACAGTTGAAAAGCCTGGAGGAAGTGATAAAAGAACAGAAGAGGAGAAAATGGCTGATGATCTTATTCAGGATATCATTTATGTGGATTCTGAAGATGAACCTGAAAATACAGTTATCAAGATAAAATAGGAACTTGATGATGTGTTTGATGCTGCGAATGTACAACCTGATGTTTCTGATTCTGATGATGAGAATGTTTCTAAAGCAGATGATCCAGTTATAGATGTTCCAGTCATACCAGATTTACCTGAAGGGAAGATAAAAGATCCGGTATCTGAAGCAGAAATGAGAGTATTCCAGCAGTTAATTGATCAAGAATCTTTGATTGAAAGAAGATGGCACAGGATAAGGATTCTTACTCCATTTCAAGAGGATGTAAGAAGAGATTTATTTGTGAGCAGAGTTCAACCAATTGATAAGACAAAGTTTTATTCCATTGAGAAGCTACCATCCCTACACCAGATTGAGTACCTACACTTGATGAAACACAAAGACCAAGAGTTGAGGTTGGTAAGAACAGATAAAGAGATTGTGAGGATTACACAGATTGAATCAGAAAGAATACTGAATGTGTAGTATCCAAGATTCACAATCTACAGAACTGATGGTAAAAAATGGTCGTTTAGTGAAGCAGATTTCAAGTCTTTGACATGTGAAGATTTTTCCGATTATATGACAATCTTGCCAAGCTTCCCAACAAAGATAAGACATGGTCTAAGGCGTATCCATGTGTGAAAAGATTTATGAAAAATCTAGTAAAGCTGCCTTACCTGACTGACTTATAAAATGGCGTTGGAGGCAGCCAGGTCATAGTAAACGTGTTAAAGCCTAATAGAAGATTGTCTGATGCTCAAGGCATACCTGTGTACAAGATTCTAGAGAATCCAGAGTTTGGGATTGTTTACTTTAATGGACAGAAAAGGAAGAAGTTCATGAGATTCACTGAAGTTAACAGGTACAATGATGGAATTTTCAAGGTGATAAAGATCCGGTTGAATGAAAAGCTCAGATTGGATCAACAAAAGCTGGTGACTTTAAAAGAGAAAGCTAAGATTCTGATTAACAAAGCTCTGGATGTTATTGAGAAAAGACTGGAATACAGAAATGCTCTTAGAAGGTTTGAAATCATTTTTGGGATAAAGAAAAGATACATACCTCCAGAGCAGCTGAGATAAATACTGTGTTATTCTAACTTGGATCCAAAGGGGGATAATGTTAGTGCGCGAAATGTTAATTGTATCCAAGTTAAGGGACTTGTTTTGTAATTTCCTAGTCTAGGTATAAATAGCCTAGATTCACTCTTAGAACATAATTTTCCATATTCAATCACTTGTATTGTTCTCTCTATCTTTGTAAACTCAATCCTTGATGTTAATGAGAGATGACTAGTGATTGTTGATCATATCTTTACATACTTGTTTATGGGATCACATGAGCCTTATCCAGCGTATATACAAAATTTGGATGCTTTCCAGGAACCCTGTAGGTTGTTCAACATTGTCTTCTTCATACAACTTTCCATTTAGAAACGTTTATTTGACATCCATTTGATAAATCATGAAATCTTTATGAACTGTATAGGCTATGAATAGTCGAATCACTTCGAGCCTAGCCACAGGGGCAAAATTTTCATCAGAGTGTATACCTTCCTCTTGCTTGTATCCCTGAACAACAAGTCTAGCTTTTTTACGGGTTACTGTCCCATATTCATCTAACTTATTACGATATACCCATTTGGTGCAAATAACAGTCTTGTTAGATGATCTAGGAACGAGATTCCAAACTTTTTTTCTTTCTAACTCGTCCAACTCTTCTTGCATAGCACTGACCCAATTTGGATCTCTAAGGACATCATTGGTCTTCTTTGGTTCAAGAAGAGAGGGGAAATTAACAAAAATACATATATTTCTTGATCTGGTCCGAGTCTGAATACCTGCATTTGGATCACCAATAATCAGATCAATTCAATGACTTCTGGTCTATCTCTTAGCAGGAAGCTGAGTCCCAATATCTGAGAAGATAGATTGAGGAGGATCACGTGCTAAGGACGAAGCTTCAACAATAGGTCATCAGTTGTTGATGATATCCAGAGTGAACATCATTTACTGACGGTTGTTTATATGAGAGGGGTGATTCGGAGTTTAGAGATTTAGAAGGTGGTAAGGTGTTTATGAGTATGACTGTTAGATCTGAAGTTTTGTCAAAAGTTTCAAGTGTTGGATCTGAACTGAAGACTCAGAGTTCTGAGTTAGAAGACTCAGAAATTCTGATCTGAGAAGTCTCGAAAAGATTACAAGTATGAAAGTCTGAACTGAAGAGTCAGAGTTCTGAGTAGGAGACTCAGAACTTATGAGAATGATGAAGAAAATAGCACAAGTACTTGAAGGAAGTTCTGAAGTGCTTAATCAGAAGAATGTTCAGAAGTTCTGAACATGTTGTTCAGAACTTGTGTCTTGGATACTTTCAGTTATATTCTGTTACTAATTAGGACACGTGTAATTGTTCTATTAGTCTGTTTCTCATATGTACTGTAGCTTTAGCTTTTCTTTTACAGTATATATATAAGAGTTAGCAACTGTAAGCTAACTAATCTTTGGCATAACTTTCCGCATATCTTTGTATTCAGCTTTTGTAATCTTTGAGACATTCTCTCTCTAGATCTGTAATCTGTTCTTAATTGAATACAAGTGCGTTGATCCAAATCTCTATCATTTACTGTTTGATTGATCTTAATTGATTGTAAGATTGAATCCTGGTTTCTTCAATTGAGTTTCTGAGGAGATTGGATTAAATACTACTTCTGACCCTAGAGTCGATAGTTCTTGTATGAAATACAATTGTAATCTGAAATCTTGCAATAAAAGTGAAAAGACTTATGTTTCAGATCTATTGTCTCTTGCAAGAAAGAATCTCATATGTGTTCAATGTGGTAATCATTCATTTCAATCATCTCAAAAAAGTTCAATTTTAATAATATATGTTTCTTATATAAACAAACCATATCGGAATTCAGAAAAGAAAACTGTTTTGATTCCTCCAACTCAGATAAAAGAAAAGAAGAAAGAAAATATCTTTCAAACTAAAGAAAAGAAGACTGAAAATGTTTCTCAGTCTCAACCAAGAGTTTTCAAAAAGAAAAGAAACAATTTTGTGAACAGAAAATGTTCTGACTTCATAAAAGTAAAAGGAAAGTGGTGTTTAAAAGAAGATTTTGAATGGAGAGTCAAAGGACCTTTTGTTAAATCAGATATCAAAGCTAACAAAGATGGACCCATTCCAAAATGGGTACCTAAATCTAACTGATTGTTTTTGCAGGGCTGTCATGTGTGGTTTTTAGATTCTGGAGCTTCAAGACACATGACAGGTCATAAGTCTTCTCTGACAAACTTCACAGAAAAGGCTGGAGGAGCAGTAAATTTTGGTAATAACAGCAAAGGACAAGTCAGAGGTTTTGGAGATTTAACAAAAGGGGATCTGACTATTCCGAAAGTTTTTTATGTGGAAGGCTTACAACATAATATGTTCAGCATAAGTCAGTTTTTGGATAGTTTCTGTCAGATTAAGTTCAGCATAACAGGTTGCATGATTTTAACTGAGAATGACATAAAAGTCTTCTGGGCCAAAAGACATATGGACTTATTTGTGGTTAAATTTTCAAAAATTCAAGCTTTAACCCCTGTTTGTCTATTATCAAATGCAGTAGCTAATGAATGTTGGATTTGGCACAAAAGATGTTCTCACTTAAATTTCAGAGATCTGAACAATCTGGTTGGCAAGCATCTAGTCAAAGGATTACCAAAGATCAAGTTTGAAAAGGAATCATTATGTTCAGCATGTGAAATGGGCTAGATGAAGAAAAGTTCTCATAAGATAAAAATGGACTCATCATGCAAATCACCATTAGAAATGCTACATACAGATCTTTGTGGTCCTATTTCAGTTCAATCTATGGGAGGAAAGAAGTATATGCTAAGTCAAGATACACATGGGTTGAATTCTTAAGAGCTAAGTCAGAAGCTGCTGAAACACTGATTAATTTCATCAAAAGAATTCAAGTATTCTTACAACTTCCAGTCCAGAAAATCAGAAGTGACAATGGGACATAGTTCGGAAATGAGACTCTTCAGAACTTTTTGCAAAGCCTGGGGATTTCTCAAAACTTTTCAGCTGTCAAAACTCCTCAACAAAATGGTGTTGTTGAAAGGAAGAACAAAACTCTAGTTGAAGCTGCAAGAACCATGTTGGCTTATTCAAATCTTCCAACCTTCCTATGGGCTGAAGCAATAGCTACTGCTTGTTTTACACAGAACAAAACTTTAATCAATAAAAGATTAGATAAAACTGCTTATGAATTGATTAACAAGAGAAAACCACTGATTAAAATTTTCCATGTTTTTGGATGCATATGCTATGTTCTCAAAGATAGAGAAAATCTTGGTAAATTTGATAAAAAGGCAGATGAAGGATACTTTGTTGGGTATTCACTTACTTCCAAAGCATTCAGAATCTACAATAGAAGAACCAAGAGAATTATGGAAAGCATAAATGTCACCTTTGATGAATCAAGAATGAAGACTTCTGAACATAACAGTTTAGAACTCGGACAGAATAAGACAAAAATGACTTCTGAAACAACTTCTAATCCTAACTGTTCAGAACTCAATATATTGTTTAAGGATCCATTTTTGGAACTAACTTCTGAATCTTATGCAGATTTTGGAAATCCAAAAATGATTCACGAAATGAAAAAGGGAACTTCAGAAATGATTCAAACAACTGTAATTTCTGATACAGGTCCATCTAAGGAATGTCCAACTTTGATCAATACAAGTAATGAAACTTCTCATCCTAGTACTCAGAATTCTGGATAAGCCAATCAGAATTCTGAACAAGTGCCTCAGAATTCTGAACAAGTCATTCAGAATTCTGACTCTACTACTCAGAATCCAAACTTGGATGTTTCACCTCAACAAGTATCAGAAGAAGGGGACAGTTCAGAATTACAAGCAATCATTGATGAGAATGATACAAACAACAATTTTTTTGAAATTAACGTGCTTCCTAGTTCAAACAAATGGACTAAAGACCATCCTATTCATCAAGTGATAGGAGATCCATCAGTAGGAGTTAAGACTAGATCAGCAACAGCAAATGAAGCAATGTTTGCAAGATTTTTGAGTGTGATTGAACCTAAGAAAGCAAATGAAGCCCTAGAGGACCGAGATTGGATTTTAGCAATGCAAGATGAATTGCTATAGTTTGAAAGAAATAAAGTATGGAGACTAGTTCCAAAACCTGAAGGAAAATTTGTTATTGGAACTAAATGGGTATTCAGAAACAAGAAAGATGAGTCAGGTGTTATAGTCAGAAACAAGGCTAGATTGGTTGCAAAAGGATATTCTCAACAAGAAGGAATAGACTATGATGAGACATTTGCACCTGTGGCAAGAATAAAATCAATCAGAATATTCTTGGCCTATGCTGCACATAAGAACTTCAAAGTATACCAAATGGATGTCAAATCAGCATTTTTGAATGGTATACTTAATGAAGAGGTTTATGTCTATCAACCAGAAGGTTTTGTTGATCCTGTATTTCCGGATCATGTTTATGTTTTAGATAAGGCATTATATGGTCTAAAACAAGCACCAAGAGCCTGGTATGACACTCTTACTCAACACTTATTAAAATCTGGTTTCAAGAAAGGTAAGATTGACACTACTTTATTCTTAAAGAAAAAGGGTGATGATTTAATTCTGATTCAAATATATGTAGATGATATAATATTTGGTTCTACAAGTGCAGAGTTATGTACTGAATTTTCAAAAGTCATGGAATCAGAATTTGAAATGAGCATGATGGGAGAATTGAACTTTTTCCTTGGTCTTCAAGTAAAACAATTACCAACTGGTATTTTTATAAATCAAGGAAAATATGTTAAAGATATTTTAAAGAAGTTTAAGATGTCTGATTGTGCTTCTATGAGAATACCTATGGCAACAAATATCAAGTTAGATGTTGATCTCAATGGAGTTCCAACAAATAACAAGATTTATAGAGGCATGATAGGATCTCTTCTTTACCTAACTGCTAGTAGACCAGATATTATGTTTGCTATTTGTTTTTGTGCTAGATTTCAATCAAATACAAAAGAATCTCATTTGCTAGCTGTTAAGAGGATCTTAAGATATCTGAAAGGTTCACCAGAATTGGGCCTTTGGTATCCAAAAGAGACTTATTTCAAATTAACTGGTTTTATTGACGCTGATCATGCAGGAAGCAGGCTGGACAGAAAAAGTATATCTGGTGCTTGTCACTTTTTGGGAGATAAGATTGTGAGTTGGGCTTCAAAGAAGCAAAACTATGTATCCACATCCACTGCTGAAGCAGAGTATGTTGCTGCTGCTGCCTGCTGTTCTCAAACTTTGTGGATGAGAACACAACTCATGGACTATGGATATCAACTAAACAAAATTCTCATATATTGTGATTCAGAAAGTGCCATTGCAATAACTCAGAATCCTGTTCAGCACTCAAAGACCAAGCATATTGATGTAAGGTATCATTTTATTAAAGACTATGTTGAAAAAGGAACAATTGAAATGCACTTTGTGCATACAAAGTATCAATTGGCTGACTTATTCACAAAGCCTATTGATCACAAAAGGTTCACCTTTCTCATATGTAAAATAGGAATGCTTAATTTGATTAATTGAACGTATTTGTTATTTTTCAGAAATGAAAATTTTTCTAAGTAAGACTCTCTGAGTAATGTTCTCAGAACTCTGACTCTCTTAATCAGAATTCTGACTCTTGAGTTCAGAACTTCTGAGTCAATACTTCAGAAATCTAACTTCAAATTCTTTACTTCTGAATAGGTTAATCAGATCTTCTGACTGCCTTTCAGAACACATTTCTGAAAATTACAAATATTTCAATATGTTGTTAAGATTTTTTCCTGTTTTATTTTTTTTATATTTCTTATAATATGTGTTTGAGTATATACAAAAGTCAAGGGGGAGCATTGAAATCATTCAGATATCGTTCTGAGGTGCTTATAAGGTTTGTATATTCTTTTCTCATCACTAATCATTCTAAGGGGAACAAGCTTTCAATGATAAATCTTTTTCACTTGTTCAAAACTACTTCTGAATGTTTCAAAAGTGTTCAAATTCAGATGTTAGATTTTAAATGATTTTTCAGAAATCACAAATCATCATTAAAAGAACAAAATATTGATGATAAAATAATTTTCTATCTGTTCAAACTACTTCTGAATGATTAATCGTTTTTTTTATATTAATCAGAAGTTGATTTTAACTGAATTTTGGTTCCAAGGGAATTTCTTCTGAACTGTGTACTCAGAACTTCTGAGTCTTCTAACTCAGAACTTCTGAATATGCTTTCTTAGAACTTTGAGCGTGTTATTCAGAACTTTTAACTTGTGTTAATTTCTATCCAATAACACGTATAAGCTTCTTATTCAATTGAACTTACCGCGTGTCATTTAATATCTTTTGTGGTATTTCAAAGTGTTTGACTCTATTATAACTTTGACAAAAAGCGTCTTTTCACCGTTAAACCCTTCGGCTTCGCGGATTTTGAATAGTTCTTAAAATCCATCTTTCAAATTTTATTTGAAATCCAAGAGTGAAAAGTGAGAAACGCACAATTCCAGAGTTCTTTGTTCATGTTTTCTTTCAATCTTCGATTTTAAATCATGTGGGGTTCGAGAAGAAGTAAACCTATTTCATTACACTCTGAAAAATCATTAATGGAATCCTCGTCCGATTCAGAGAATAATGAAGTACAGAGACTTGAAAAAAAAGCTGTAGAAGAAGGGGCAATAGGAGAAAACATGTACTAAGAAATGTTGAAGAAGAAGCAGGGGATGAAAACATGGATGAATCAGAGGGAGATGCTGATGGGGGAAATGAAAATATTCAACACGAACAAAGTGCAGTTAGGTCAGCCATGTCTGGAAGATCTAATACTGGTGAGAGGATTGTTCCTGAGAGTGAATATTTGCAGTTGATTGAAAATAACTGTGTGTTAATACTTGATGAAACTAGGTTCAAGAAAGAACATAGGATAATCATAGAGTTACTAAAATACCATCCTTTTAAGAAATGGTTCACAATGAAGAAATTGGTTCCTGTTCAGTATATTCAACAGTGGTGGAAGCATTTGGAGTTACAAGGTAACAATTTTGTATCTGATATAAAGGGAGTCAGTGTAACTCTGAATATACAGTTTATGAGAACAATGTTGAGGCTACCAGAAAAGGATGATTTAGAGGGAATATTAGACTTTGAAGATTCTCCATTAACAGAGGAATTATTGGCTGAAATTAGAAGATTGGGGTATAATGAAGAGTTAAAAACTCTAAGCTTGTTCAGAAGGAACAAATTGCCACCAATTTGGGCATGTTTTTTCAATATCATCAACAAATGTCTTTCTGGGAAGAATAGCTCTCTAGATCAGGGTTCAAAGCAGATTTTGCATGGATTAGTGAAGAATAGGCATTATGACTACGCTTCTATTCTATGGGAAGATATGAAGAACACTTTTGAGAGGAATCAGAAAGCAAAAGAAAAGAGAACCAGGGATAAGGTACTCCCATACAAACCATATCAGAGGTATTGGCAGTTGGTAATTTGGCATGCAATGGATCAAGACAAAAACTTTCCAAGAAGATCAAATGAGGAGCATGGACCAATATTCTATATGGGTAAAATGATTTCTACTTTGAAACCCGAAAATTTTCCAAATCACAGACCTCTTCCAAGGTCACTTAGGCAATACATTCCGAGGGAGAGTGAGATTTTAAAAGCTTATTGCACCTCAATGGGACTTGAACAACCTCAAGCCCCTACCCATGAGGAACAACCTGAGATGAGAGGTGAGGGGTCAAATCAAAATAGAGAGGGGGAGAATGTTCAAGGGGGAGAACATTCTGAGAGAATAGAGAGGGAAAATTCAAAGAGATTGGTTAGTATGGGAGTTGAAAAACAGATAGAGTGTGGTGAGGATGAGAGACTGTTAACAGAATCTCAAACAGAAAGAGATGGTTCTGATCCAGCTGAATTAATCCGGGTAGCCACATCTACTGTTGGTTCACAACTCTTAGTGACTAACATTGAAGAAAACACCATGGACCCAGTGGTGGAACATGAACAACCCATCCCTAGCCACTCAGAAGCATTTCAACATGCTACTGTTTCAAAACAAACAGGGGAACCATCCCAAACTCATTTGGAGGGAGGTGATAAATCCCAACCTATTCTTGAACACTTTGAGTTTGGATTACACAGAAATATCCAATTTGGGCCTGAAAAGTTTTTCAACACTAGCACATCACAAGAATTTCGTATTCCTGTAACAACATCCATAGACACTCCTAATATTGGTTGTCAAGGATTGGATGGAAGGTCCTGGTGAAGTGAATATCTCAAAAGCTTCATTACACTGTGCCTCTGTGGTACATGGTGTCTATGTGGCACCTACAGGCCAAGAGTTCTCTGAACACTTGAAAACTGGACCATTTGTTGATCCAGGTTCACTGTTAGAATCTTCTAAATTTGAAAAGATTCAGAAACAAAATCAGATGTTGGGGGAAAAAGTTGAAAAATTGGAAGGTACGGTGGATTCTTTGAAAAATGAGGTGAAGAAGCTTAAGATTTTGTTGGAAGGGAAAGCAACATCAGTTGAACAAAAGGTGGATGAAATGAAAGTGTCCTTGGAATCTCACAAAAAGGAGATCAAGGATAGTATGTCAGAATTTCAAAAGGAGTTAGTAAAGAATATGAATGATATGAAATCTTCATTGTTACAATCTTTCAGTTCAACATTGGCTACTGTTTCAAAGCCATTAGCCATCATGCCTATGTCTGTAGCTGAACCTGAAACATAATCAACTCGGAATTTAAAAAGGAAGTTTGATGATAATGATCCTCATGATCGTCAAAAGGGGGAGAAAAGGCAAAAGCATAATTTTGAGGTTGATAAACAAAGCACTGATAAGTTAGAAAAGTCAGCTGATATTGACTTAACAGATTTTGAGATTTCTGATATGCAGTTAGCAGTTGCAGAGGTTCAAAATTCAGAAAATATTCAAGTAGTTGATGAATCAGCAGAAGTGGAAAAATCAACAGAAGTTGAGAAGTTGGTTGAGGTTCAGACTATTAGTTTAGATACTGAGGAAGAAATGGAAATGGAAAAGATGGGAAGTGAAAACTCAAGTAAAACAGAGGAATTGGTGTTGGATACAGAGATGGAGATTAATTCTGATGAAACTGAAGTTATTATGGCAGATACTGATCAGAATGATGAGACTGAAAAGATGGATGTTGTTGGATCAGATGAAATGACAGATTCTTCTGAAGAATGGTGTGAAATAACAATGGCAGATATCTCTGAAGAAAGATTGGTTGAAAGTTTTGAGATTAACACTTGTTTAGAGATAGTTCCTTATACCAGAAGGGAACTTCTTAATTCTGAACTTGAAGAGAGAAGACTGAATGATATTTTGATAAGGAGAATGCATAGTGAGTTGGTCAGAGCTCTTAACACTCAGAATGTTCAAAAAGTTATCAGATTGGTAAGGCCAATTGACTTGTTGGGAGAAGAAGATCACTCTGTAAGATACACAAAGCAGTTTGTAAAAGACATTGTAAAAGACATTGTAGAATATTTCTTTGAAGATGTATCAGAAGAAGATCTTGTGAAAGTTGAAGACTTCTTTATGGCGTCTACACTTACAGAAGGCCAATTGTGATTCCCAGAATTGAGTTACCTATTCTTAAAGAAGCTTTATGTGACTTTATTGTTGAAAGAGAAGATACACCATTGGCAAGAAACTTGTATGCTAGTATTTTCCCTGAAGACAATTATGAATCTGTCTACTGCAAAGATGATGAGTTTGTTGACATTGAAAATTTTATTGATGGATTCTTGGATGGGAGGATTCAGATGACATATGTGGAAGCTTCAAATAGGTTAAGAAAGACTGATGAAAAGCTTCATGTTCAGAAAAGAATTGTGAAGGTGTTAGATTTTCTAAGTGAAGAATTTGATGGTCTGAGATATGTTAATCTGAATGTATTGAAAGAAGGAATTCTTTGATTTTATTGTTTGATTTTCACAGATTGTTCTTGGAAGATCAAATTTTCTTGGTGAAATTCTTTGCTGGTACTGAAGATGCTTGGATAGAACTTGAATGCAGAAGAGTTCTGGGAATATATGTCAGAAACATGTATTTGTATGATTTTCAGTTGGCAATCGAGTCAAGGAAGGAGAAATGTAACTTGACAAGTCCAATCAACACTCTTGAAGTAATAAGCAACTTTGATGGATTTGTGAGTGAAGAAGTTGGAAATGAAAGATTCATTTATTCAGAATTCAACGAAGTTACTCTATTCAGATTGAATGATCTAGTAAAGTATAGTGATGCTACTCTGAAGAAGACAGTAATGAAAATGCAAGCTTATGTTGAGAATGTCAGAGTGTTTGTGAAAGAAAAATATATCAGATGTGTCACTAGAAGACTTGAACTCAGAAACAAAATCAGAAATTGCAATGAATGGTTACTTTCAGAAGTAAATCCAAAGAAGATGTTACACAGAGATTTTGTTTTTCCTGCTGAGTATGAGGTAAATGGAGTTTACTCAGAAGAAGTGGAACAAGATATTCAAGACGAGACTTCACAAGATGTTCAAATGAAAGATGATGATCAACCAGAAATGTCTGAGGCTAATGAGGAAGAAATACCTGTTGATGTTAATGGTTATTTTCTGGAGTATGCTCTTCCTTATTTCTTTCAACCAAGAGAAGTAAACTTTCTAAGTGTTTATCATGACAGAACAGAGATACATCAATGTCTTCGTGATGAAATGTCAAAGAGATTAGGAAAACCAAAAGAATCAGTATACTCAGATTTCTTAATCACAGGAATTAGAGAATTGAAAGAGAAGTAGTTCATGAAGCATGAATATTACTCATTTGAAGTCTTAAGAGAAGATGGAAAAGTCTACTACTTTACTGAAGCATATTTTGAAAAGATTTCAGTAACAGATGTGTACAGATTGTATAGTCTTTTGTCAAATAAAGACTGTAGTAAACTGAAAAAGGAAAGAGGAGCATTGGCTGCAGTGAGAGAGGCTATGTATTATATTCTTAGATGGTATTCATATACAGATTTTCAAATTTCTTTGTATTTACAAAAGCCATGTGTATATCTCTCAAATCCAAATAATGAGCATGAAAATCTGAATCTTCTGAAAAGTGGAAATGTTACAAGATATCCAGAGTTGGGAGTTTTCTTAAGAAATGACAGAAATGAAAAGATTTTCTTCAGACCAGAAGAAGTGGCAAAGTATTGTTCAGGAACTTTAAGGTTGAAGAGATTCAAGAGATCATAGAAAAAGCTACAAAAGGGAAAACAAGTTGAAGAGATTCAAGAGATCATAGAAAAGATTAACAGAAGGATTACTCTGAGAAATGTACTTGTTTTGAAGATTGTTCCAGCACTAAAAGAATAGGATGATGAGAAGTACAGGACTATTTGACAAAAAGGGGGAGATTGTTAGATCTGAAGTTTTGTCAAAAGTTACAAGTGTTGGATCTGAACTGAAGACTCAGAGTTCTGAGTTAGAAGACTCAGAAGTTCTGATCTGAGAAGTCTCGAAAAGATTACAAGTATGAGAGTCTGAACTGAAGAGTCAGAGTTCTGAGTAGGAGACTCAGAACTTCTGAGAATGATGAAGAAAATAGCACAAGTACTTGAAGGAAGTTCTGAAGTGCTTAATCAGAAGAATGTTCAGAAGTTCTGAACATGTTGTTCAGAACTTGTGTCTTTGATACTTTCAGTTATATTCTGTTACTAATTAGGACACGTGTAATTGTTCTATTAGTCTGTTTCTCATATGTACTGGAGCTTTAGCTTTTCTTTTACAGTATATATATAGGAGTTAGCAACTGTAAGCTAACTAATCTTTGGCATAACTTTCCGCATATCTTTGTATACAGGTTTTGTAATCTTTGAGAGATTCTCTCTCTAGATCTGTGATCTGTTCTTAATTGAATACAAGTGCGTTGATCCAAATCTCTATCATTTACTGTTTGATTGATCTTAATTGATTGTAAGATTGAATCCTGGTTTCTTCAATGACTGAAATCCATGAAGTGGATTCAGCTTCACTAGTTTGCATTCTAGGAATGACAATTAGATCATAATCAATATTACAAGGTTCAGCTTGAGGAATATTGTTGAAAGATGCTTCAGTTTCTATGAAGTGAGAAAACATCCATCCGTTCAGATCTTCATTTTCAAGAATAGGTTTTGAATTTGTTGAACGTGATTCATCAAAGGTTATGTGTATGGTTTCTTCTACAATTTGTTTTCGCTTATTAAATACTCGGAAGCCTTTGGATACTGAAGAATATCCAAGAAAGATTCCATCGTCAGCCTTGGAATCCAACTTTCCAAGATGATCTTTATTGTCTTGAATATAACATTGACAACAAAAGATGTAAAGGAAGTTGCGTGTGGGATTTCTTCCATGGAAAAGTTCATATGCTGTCTTCTTGAATCACTTGACAACAAACGATCGATTTTGAGTAAAACAAATAGTGCTGACAGCTTCAGCCCAGAATTGGTTGGTAAATGAAATTCGTGGAGCATTGTTCTAGCAGCCTCCATGATGGTTCGGTTTCTTCTTTCAGCGACTCCATTCTGTTGTGGTGTTCTCACAATTGAGAAGTTGTGAGATATTCCCTTGTTCTCAAAGAAGTTATCAAGACCACTATTTTTTTAACTCAGTGCCATGATCATTTCTTACGAATCGAACAGTGAGGTTGTTTAGAACTTCCATTTTCCATCCAAAGGAAATGATTTCTTATGGAGTGACTGTTAGCCCCAAGTATCTATATTGTAAAAGTATTGAAAATAGTCTAAGCCTTTATTGTTAGGGTCAAATATTGGTTGAATAGAAGTTCAAGGGCTGTTTTGTTATTCTTTATTTTGAGCCCTTATTGTGAATGAGTCGTGGGCTTGTTACCACGGGCCCAACATATATAATGTTGTGTTTAGCTTAGAATTAAGCTAGTTGTCATTTTACTTTTCTAAGCGTATTGTAAACACTCTGCATATTGAAAGTGAATTGGATGACCAGTTGAAATCATACCGCACTATTCTTCATCTATTGATTTCTATTATGTATGTTGCACGAATTTGGAACTCACAATTGGTATCAGAGCAGACAGACGAAACGATTCAAAGTGATTCTTGAATTCTGGTAAGTTTACTATTCAAAAATTTTAGTCGACTGTGTTCTTGACACTTGAAATTCATATTTTGATTTACTCAAAATTGATCGTTTTCGTTTATTGCATATTGCTAGCATCATTCTTATTAGTGATTCTGCACTTTTTCGCAATCTAATTCGATCATCTTAGTGGTTTTTAAGCAAAATTAAGTTCATAATTTTTTGGTTGTGTTCTTGAAAAAATCCAATTTTTACCATAAAAAACTTGTTGTTTTGCTTCAAAATCGATTTGGGTATTGTTATTTTTGTGTTTGGTCGAGTTCCTAACCTTTCAGGAACGATTTTGAGCAACCCTAATCGATTTCCAATCGACTTGGAAACCACAGCCGCAGTTACCGCATACCACAGCCGTGGTTACCGGGTTCATCCGCTAGTTACCGGGTAAGTTTCTAATCCCTTCATTAGTTACCGGGTAACTCAAAGTTACCGGGTAACCATACATCTTACCGGATATTTCTATACTTACCGGACATTACTCCCGGTAAGTCCAAGATACCGGTAAGTCTTAATATCCGATAAGCTCTCCTTTACAGTCAATTCCCGGTAAGCTCTCCTTTTATTCGGTAAGTCTTATCACCCGGTAAGAAGCTATTTTGCTTTATATTGTTATCGGTAACTTTCGTCTTACTTGTTTCATCCGGTAACTTCCTTCTCAGCCGGTAAGAGCTTTCATCCGGTAAGATACAACATCCGGTAAGCTATTCCACCAGGTAAGTTTGTTTTTCTTATTTCTATTTCATCCGGTAAGCTTGTATCATCCGGTAACCTCAGTTATCCGGTAACTCAAGCCCATCCGGTAACTTTCTGCAAATTTACCTGTTTCCTCTCAATCTGATCCAGAAACTTCCAGATCAGACATCACTTCCGGATTCCTATCCAGTAAGTTCTGCTTAGTTGATTTCTTACCTGATTTAGCATAATCCACTCGTAGAACATGCATTAGGATATCACTCTTAGTGCCTTGCGTTAGGTTAACACTTTGAATCAAACAAATCGTCTGACGATCACTTTAGTGCAACTAAAGATGTCTTAACGCGACGCTCTTGCTATCGGCACCGACTCCAAACCACCTTGCCTCTACCAAGGTGAGTACAGCCAGTGGCGAGACATATTTATAATCTTCATAGAGTTGAAGGACAACTTTAAGTATATCTGGCGAGCTCTACGAGACGGGCCAATTCCAGAACCAATGAAGACCCTTCCACCAGCTAAAGAAGGTGGTGAACGTCGCATCGTGAAAAAGACACTCACCGATATGACTGACGACGAGAGAGACATGCTTGAGGGAGAAAAGCATGATAAGAGGTACCTTGTTCAAGCTCTCCCCAACGCGATCTACACTGCCATTGACAGCTACAAAGACACGGCAAATGGTATGTGGGATCAGGTAAAAAAGATGATGCGCGGGAGCGAAGTCGGGAATCAATTGAAGATCAACAGCTCCATAACCAAGTTCAATGGGTTTAAGCAGCGCGCCGGCGAATCACTCACCCATTCCTATCAACGCTTTTGTCTCCTTCTCAACGAGCTTCACAAAAATCAAATCAATCGTTCCAATACGGAGAACGCTCTTAAGTTTCTCAACAACCTCTTGCCGGAATGGAAAGTATACGCATCTCACGTCAAGCACAACCACTTGATGGAGAAAGTCGGCATCCGCGAGCTCTATGAGATGCTTCTACAAGACGAAGATGAATTGATGGAGATTCTGAACGAGAAGAAGTCTGCATCAAAGCCACCTGCTGACCCTCTTGCTCTCATGACTTCCAAACGAGGCAAATCTTATGGCCGTCACTCAAAACGTGCCCAAAAGCAAAGTGAATCGGAGTCAGAACCTGAAGAAAAGGAAGACAATGATTCTGATCCTAAATTATCTGCCATTAAGAAAGCGATGGCCCTGCTCTCAAAGTCCTTCCAACAACAGAAGTTCTATAAGAAGCCGACGTCCAATAATCAGCGCTACTCCACCTCCTCCAACAAGCGCCATGATTATCAGGACAAATATGAAGGAAAGAAGAAAGCTGATGAGCTAGACCAGACTGAAAAGAAGGAGAAGACAGAGAAAGATGACTGCAAGGAGAAGAAGAAAGACGAACCCGTGACTTGTTATAACTGCGGGAAGCTCGATCACTTTGAGAAAGATTGCCGGAAGCATGTTGTAAAGAATGCTCACCATTACAAGGCTAAGCTCGCCCTGGCAGAATAGAAAGAAGCAGGAGCAGCTCTGTTTGTGGCAGACGACTATTGGTTGGGTCATTCTGATGATGAAAGCAAATCTGATGGTGCTGATGCTTTTATTGGATATCACTCTCCTGCTGATGAAGAAAAGTCAAAGTCAGGTCAGGTATGTGAATCTACTCCTCAAGATTTATTTAATCAAATGCAATCTCTTGCTGAATGGATAGATTCCTTCAAGGCCACCTCTAACGAACAACTGCTTGAAATTAGATCACTGTCTGAAAAGCTAGATGTTCAAACGCGAATAACTGAGAAATATAAGTCCGAAAATGCTAACTTAAAAGAAAATTGCAAAAATCTTTCAATAGCACCTAAGGACTTAAGGGCCAAATTATCTGAACTTCAGTCATAGTTTGATCAGTGTGTGAATGAGAAAGCAGAAATTGTTTATCAATGTTCTGCTCTTCAAATTCAGCACAAGGAGTTTGTCGCTAAAATACTTGATCTTGAAACAAAACTCTACAAAAGAGGTCAAACTGATCAGACCATCCATATGAACAAACCCAAGGAGTTCACTTATGCTAACAACGAATGGGGAATCGGATACGATAACCCACACTCTTTGAAAAAGGGTATATCCAAAAGACCTATACTTTATGATTTTGGTTGTTTTGGAATAGACAAAATATATCCGGAATATGCGATAAAATGGACTGGTCCTCTTGAACCTGAAAAGGAAGAGGAAACTGAGGAATACAAGCGCGCGCACACGTCTAAAATGCAACTTCCTTTTTGCTATGAGCCTTTAAATTATTATTATGAGAAAAATCAAAAGAAGGACGTCTCGAATGACTACTTTGATTGCTATAAGGTTGTAACGCCCAAGGATTCCTCTAAAAGGGATGAGGTCCAAGCAACCGAAACCAAGATTGAGATGCGTGAGTTCAAGCTCTATGTTCCCCCTCTCATCTTGGAAGCAAAGATAGTCGAGTTAGAGGAGTCACTCGAGAAAGAAAGGCCCATTTTTCAAAAGGAAAAGCAAGCGCCAATCACTGAAATTGAGAATCTAAAATCCGTCAAAACCGAAGTTGTGTCTGATGAAGGACAAGAAATCCTTCAGTGTGAAATCAACAAGCTCACATCAAAACTGTCTGCCTTGGCAACAGATGCGATGAAAGAGCATACGAAAAATGGTCAACTCCATGAGCAGATTGACCGACTCCAAACTGAAAAGGAGATTTCACCCGAACCTTCCTCAAGCTCATCTGATATGTCATCGTGTAAAGCTTTCATTGGAAAAATCTTTTCTACACAGGACGGTCAAGAAACTCAAGATAAGAGTGTTTTAAGGAATCTGAACTCTGATTTTTTCTTAGCTTCCGCACCAAATTCCCCAAAGCACACTGACACAAAGTGTTCCTCGCCTTCCTCGACTGATCCAAGTCCTGTAATTCCAGATGTCGATTTTTCAGAATTTATGAACTCAGAAGGCAATCCTGATGAAGAGTTTGAGTCGTTCCCCTTCGACAAACCTCTTCCAAGTCACACTGATTTTCTGTCACCAGTAGTCAATCGACCGGTCAACTTTCTAAAGGGTGACTGTTCTAAAACAAAGACCCCGACTGTGATTAAGATTTCTAAAACTAAGTCTGTTTCTCAAAAACAATCACAACCGAGGCAAAAGACCGAGCGATCGACTGTCAAAAATCCTGCTTCCTCAAAAGTCACTGACCATGTTGTCCATGTTGTTTCAGATAAAACTGGTCGGTGTAAAAAGGATAACCAAAAGTGGCTAGCCAAGGAATCTGTCGAGGATGCTGCATCAAAGTCTTTCAATACTGTTTTTACCCTAGAATGAACAAAAACGATTGTGCTTGGAATCATAGGAATGATTTTGTTAAACGAGATGTTAATTTTCCAATTAAGCTTTATTCCATTCAGCAATTGATTCAATTATCGCATGATTGTTTGTGTTGTTCTAGTTGTGGTTGGAATGACTTTGATGATATTAATAATAATGATTGGTTTGGGTCATATCATATATATAATCATACACCCAAAAGCAAACGCCGTAAAAGCAAAAAGAAACATCATACTCAACGGGGTTCCCAATCTGAGGTGAAACCCAAACAAGAAAGGAAACCCACTTTAAAACGGGTTCCTCCTACTGAGGGTAAACCTACACCCAAGAGGCAACCTTCTCCAAAACAAGTTCCTCCAAACGGTGCAAACCCTACACCTAAGAGGCAATCTGTTTCAAAGCAAGTTCCTCCGAAAGGTGTCAAACCTAACTGTTTGGGCAAAATTTCACAGGTCTCGACCACGACAGAGAAGGTAAGACACATGTTATGTGCTATACCTTGTAGGTCCCGACGAAGACCCAAAGAACCTCCGTCGTCCCTCCTAAAAGGTAAGTCTAGAATTCCTCACGACACTCGACCTCGACATTGCCCGTTCCGCACGACCGTCGCATAAAACCGTGCGACCTCGACCGACTAACGCGTTATACAACTGTTACGTTTGTTCAACGTTTAATGCAGGAGTCAAACATCATTAATGGACAACGGCTATAACTGACGAAATCAATTATGATCATCTAAACTCACATTGAAGACGACGACCGTTACAACAATCATCAAAGATCTTGATGATTCAATTAAAGTCATCCGAAGACTATAAAATCCCAGCTCAATCATCAGGTCAAGACACCTGATCAACACCGAATAACACACACAGAGAGAGAGAGAGATAGAACAAGAGCATCGAACAACAGAAGAAAACACAAACACTCAAAGAATATTCATTCAAAGCAAAGAGATCATTCGTAGAAGATCACTCTCGACGCAAGACTCTCGCTTTCGACTAACAGTTTATACATAGTATTCACACACGACGCACACTGTTTTTACATTCCAAACACTTGTACTTTACATTTCGAAGTCTTTCCTTCATTTGTATTGTAATCTCTGTACCATCGACACCCGGAACACAAAAGGACATCGTCCCTGATTGGCGACCATAGTGCAGCGACGACATCCACTGTCGTCCGCAGGTTTTTTCCTCGTTGAGGTTTTTCCTGCGTCATCAAATCTCTTGTCTCATTTACATTTTTGTCTTTGTCGCACGCCTTTGTCGAAAGATTCATTTCTTTAGTTGTTAAAGTCCACATCGACCTTAAGTTGTCCCTTTGGTGGGATTTTTGGCATTAACAGTAACCATCCAGGACCCATGCAAATATGGGTACCTAAAGTCTGATAAACTTGTTTTTGTAGAACGGTCATGTGTGGTACTTAGACTCTGGATGCTCCAAGCACATGACCGGAAGGAGGGAGCTTATCGCGAACTACAAGGAAATATATGGCGGAGACGTGAGATTTGGGAACGATGACAAGGCGCCGATGTTGGGCTACGGTGACATTGTCCAAGACAAGATCACAATCTAGAAAGTATCACACGTCGCGGGATTGGGACACAATCTGTTCAGTATAGGCCAATTCTGCGACAAAGATCTCGAGGTCCGGTTCAAAGCCAAAAGGTTTAGTATTCTCACCGACGACGGAACGGAGCTACTGGTTGCAAAGCGCAAGACCAACCTCTACACCATCGACCTCGCAGCCCTGAAGACCGATAACCCAGTCTGCCTGATGTCAAAGGCTAATTCCGAACAAGCATGGATTTGGCATCGACATCTTTCGCCCCTGAACTTCACGAGTATCAACAAACTGGTGTTGGGCGGACACGTGAAAGGCATGCCCGATCTTTAATTCGTGAAGGACCGACTCTGCGGGGCATGTGAGATGGGAAAGATGAAGCAAGTGACGCACAAGCCGAAGGCCACTACGAGCACGTCCCGGTCCTTTGAACTTATCCATATCGATTTATGTGGACCGATGCGTGTTCAGAGCATCAACAAGCACAAGTACGTCTTGGTGATGGTGGATGACTTCTCACGCTACACATGGGTCAAGTTCCTTCGCACGAAAGACGAAACTCCGGAGCTGATCATCAATCATTTGAAGACCATCCAACTGAACCTTCAAAGTCAAGTTCAGACTATCAGGACCGACAACGGGACGGAATTCAAGAATCAAACGGTGAACGACTACTTGACTTCAGTCGGTATCTCGCAAATCTTCTCGGCCGCGTGCACTCCTCAACAAAACGGAGTGGTGGAAATACGCAACCGTACCCTCGCCGGAGCGGCTCGCACCATGCTTTCTCAGTCTAAACTGCCGTTATTTCTCTGGGCCGAAGCGGTGTCTACTGCTTGTTACACGCAAAACCGCTCCATCATCAACAAGCGGTTCAACAAGACGCCGTACGAGATCATAAACAACCGTATTCCAAACATCAAGTATTTCCATGTGTTCGGATGCATGTGCTACGTACTCAACGACAAAGATGATCTCAGTAAATTCAGGCCCAAGGCGGACAAAGGAGTTTTCATTGGATACTCCATGCATGCTAAGGCGTGTCGCGTTTACAACAAACGGACTAAAATCGTTACCGAAAGTGTAAACGTGACATTCGACGAAGCCGCAGAAATGGCTTCTGAACAAATCAGTTCAGAAGCCGGTTTAACTGGCATGCTAGCTTCCGAACTTCCACGTTCGGGATCTAGACAAGCGACAGTAAATCCGAATCATGCATCTTCATCGAATGATGATATTTCAGATTTAGATTTACTGTTCCAATATTTTTATGATGACATACTTAACGTTTCTACCCCTTGTGTCTCAGCACAACCACGACTTGAAGTTGCTCGCATCGAGGATTCGGCGAATCTATCCGGTCCGCCGCCTTCTACAAGCACGCCTTCCATAACTGTGGAGACATCTCAACCATCATCATCAACTTCATCTGATACAACTATTCCCCCAGAGGAACCTGCACTACATCCGGAGATCGCTCCACAAGATTCGTCATCAGCCTCTGCATTCCTCGGAACCAGAAGTTGTACAACCTTCGACGAATCCTCCCCCGGCTCCTCCGAGAAATCATCCTGCTACTCTTGAAGCAGTACAAGACCTTCCATATGGTAATTACGTGGATCCAGATGCCTCACACTCAACTCAGCAACCGTTTCCACACGCTACCAAAAGGACGAAAGCTCATCCCTTGCACCAAATCATCGGTGATCCCTGCACTTCAGTCCAAATGCGAGGCGTATCCGCCACTTTCTGCCTCTTCTCTGGCTTCTTGAGTAAGATCGAGACTACCACTGTACGTGAAGCACTCGAAGATCTGGACTGGGTCATAGCCATGCAAGAGGAGCTCAACCAATTCGAGGCTCTCAAGGTATGGCGACTTGTCCCGCGTCCAACCCACAAGACGGTGATCAAAACCAAGTGGATCTTCAAGAACAAGAAGGACGAGGACGACATCGTAGTCCGCAACAAGGCGCGTCTCATGGCTAAGGGTTACCATCAACAAGAAGGGATTGAGTATGACGAGACATACGCTATGGTGGCGAGAATAGAAGCTATACGTATGTTCCTTGCATACGCCGCGCACAAGAATTTCACGGTCTTCCAAATGGATGTGAAGACCGCATTCCTTAACGGCGATCTCAATAAAGAAGTGTATGTGTCGCAACCGGACGGGTTCGTGGACGAGAAGAAGCCTGATCATGTCTATATACTAGACAAGGCGCTCTACGGATTGAAGCAAGCTCCATGGGCCTGGTATGATACTCTAATGAAGTTTTTGATAAAATCAGAATTCACACGAGGTAACATCGATTCCACTCTTTTTATCAAAAACGAAAAAGGTCATATTGTTCTAGTACAAGTGTATGTAGATGACATAATCTTCGGTTCTACTAATCCTCAATATGCTAAGAACTTTGGCAAGTTAATGGGACAATTTTTCAAAATGAGTATGCTTTGTGAGATGAATTTCTTCCTTGGTCTTCAAGTTAAACAACTGTCGACCGGGATATTCATAAACCAGGCTAAGTACATCCGGGATATTCTAAAGAAATTCCAGATGGAACAGTCCTCACCGATGAAAACTCCCATGGCACCCGGTACAAAGTTACACGCTGATCCTAACGGAAAGGAAGTGGACGCTAAAAGGTACTGGGGAAATGATTGGTTCTTTGATGTACTTAACCGCTAGTAGACCGGACATCATGTTTTCCACTTTTCTATGCGCCCGGTTTCAATCAAAACCTAAAGAGTCTCATTTAATAGCTGTAAAACGAATTTTTCGTTATCTACGTGGTACTGCTGATATTGGCTTGTGGTACCCGAAAGAGACAAGTTTTGAGCTGTCTGCATATTCTGATGCGGACCACGCGGACAGCATGATGGATCAGAGGAGCACACGGGGGCATGTGCAGCAGTTCTTGGGCGATAGCTTGGTGAGTTGGGCATCTAAGAAGCAGAAGTGTGTCTCCACGTCGACTGCCGAGGTGAAATATGTGGCCGCCGCGAGCTGTTGTTCACAAGTCATATGGATGCGCATACAACTCAAGGACTACGGCTTCACATACGTCAAAGTGCCTATCTACTGCGACTCGAAGAGTGTAATTGCCATATCCAGCAATCCGGTCCAGCATACAAAGACAAAGCACATAGACGTTCGGTACCACTTTATCAAGGATCACGTCGAAAGAGGTATAGTCGAACTCTATTTTGTAAATAAAGAACACCAGATAGCAGACCTGTTTACAAAACCCCTCAACGAAAAACGCTTTAATTATCTAGTATCCAGGTTAGGTATGCTATATCTGACGACTTGATCTGATTGTGTGCCCGATATAAGTTCCATACATCTACGAGAAACTATCTACTCATCATCCGTTGTTCCCACTCCTGATGATTGAGCATACACTTTCTTGCATCTGTATTCTACTTGTATCTGTTACACCGTTAGGTTGAGTCTCCGTATTTATTAGGTAGATTTTGTTTGTTCACTTTCTTTCTACGTGTGTTTCTATTATTTCATACTGTCGTATAGTGGAATTGGTTTTATATCTGTGCGTTCACAAGTGTTCATGTGTTCAGGGGGAGCACGACCAGCTATCAGGTAAGTTATTCTATTATTGAGGGGGAGTGTCACACATGTTTTTCTTTCAATGCCAGAAAAGATTTTTTTTTGTGTACGGACATTCCTGAGTGTTTTTCAAATCACACCTTGTGCACATTCTGAGTGGGAGCAAATTCATTGTGTTCATCACTTGAGGGGGAGCGTCACACAGTTTTTTTCTTAAAATATATAAAAGTTTTTCTTGTGTTGACGTCTCCAAACTCAATCACATTCCCGTTTCGAAGGGGAGCAAGGATATATCCGTGCTAAGGTCGAGGGGGAGCAGGAAAATTTTCGAAGAAAAGGTTCAATTTTCAAATTTTTGAACTTCCGGACACTTATCCGGTAAGTTACCAGGTAACTATGGTTACCGGGTAATCTTACCAGACCGGGTAAGTTACCGGCTATTCCACCCTGTAAGTGAACCTCCCCTATATATATCTCGAATCCGGTAACCTTCATTTTCTTTACATCTACCCGGAAACCTCAAAAACCCTACTAAAACTCTCTCTCGCGTCCTCACACTCGGAAACCCCCGATTTTCGCTCACATCTTGGTTTTCAGTTTCGATCATCTCAGGTATTCATCCTCTATAGATCTCGAATGGTTTTTGATCACTTTCACGCACACACATTAACGTATCGAGGTCGATTCGATTGATACCGTGACCACCAAGGGTTACTGTTGGTTCCTGTTTTGCTTATCAATGATGATTCTATCTAATAGTTCAAACAAGATATAATGCGGAAGCGTTTTTAACGAACTAAAAGATATAATAAGGTAAAAGAACACACAATATCAAATACGTGAAGTGTAAATAACACAGATAAATAACTCAATGATTCACTGAATTTGATATAAATAAGAACACCAAGAACACCGATGATATAACAAGAATTCTGTTCTAATGGTGTGTGTGTTGTGCAAAGCTTAATAGAAGAACTCAACATGAGTCTTTTATTTATACTACTTCTAAAGGGGACAAGTTCTAGACAACAAGGACTGAAGGTACTAAAACACTATTCTAGTACTGTTGTTAGTACAACGTTAATTAAATGCGCCGACTACTGCTAAGGCTAAGACCCATCAGAGTTTGACATGTGGAGTTGTCAGGTCACGCCTTGTACGAATGATCTTCAGAATCTTCATACAGCAGAAATCGTGAGAAGCACGATTGTCCTTGTATAGATCTTTAGTCTTTATACCACAGAGGCTCTGTGGCCTTGTCCGCTGAGAAGAGTCTTCTGGCGATTCTTCACTTCGGTCTTCTCGGTGACTCGGCAGATCCTCTGTCGAAGACTTCTATACTTAGCCTATTTTTCAATACTTTTATAAACATAAAGATTGGAGCTAACAATCTCCCCCTAAGTATTGAAAAATAAAAAATTAAAAAGTGCAAGGTTTTCTAGGCTAAGTACATGACAAGAGGTGAAACAATGTACCCCAAAAGATTTTACTTTTCTTTCATACAAAAATATGCCAGAGGCACTTACACTTGTTTACATTATGAAAGGAAAGGTTTGCAGAGGTTGGTAGAGGATATCAGATGTTGGCGTCTTTGAAGTCGTTGAAACTTCTATTGTCGAATCCTAATTCTTTAAGCTCGTGATAGAATCTGATGCAGAGGGTTCTGAAGTTGATTGTTGAGTCGATGACCTATATCAGTCTATTTGCAAGAGCTTGATTAATGAGCTCCGTTTCTCTGTGCTCCATGAGGATAGCTCTAAGCTCTGTCAAAGTACTTGTTGCATACTTTTGACAGGCCATCTCTACGAACAGTCTTGACTTCCCAGCAGGATCTTGATAGACTAACCCAACTCTTGGAGATGTAATGATCGAGTTTGGTATGGCAGAGGATGGGCAGTCATCTTCTGGTGGTTTTAGACTTAGGTTTCTTACTCTAAGATCTCGTCCTAATTGGAAGTCGACAAGGCTGTATAGCAGAAGTTTCTCACGCATGGCTTTCCTTATTACACTGTATTCCCTTCGATTTGCATCTGTTGTGTAGTTCTCTTTCGTCCAGTTGAGAAAGTCGGGTAGGTCGTAGGGATTTAGATTTCTCAGATCAGCATCTGAGAATTGGTTCACGGTTCTGTCCTCCCTTTTGACCTTATATATGTTGTAGGAAACCTTATGTGCGGTTCTGGTTTGAAAAAACTTACAGTATATGACCTTGTCGATTTTGGAGGTTGAGAAGACTTGGTGTTTTGACTTGGGTGTTGTTCTTGTGAAGATATTTTCGAGGTCAGCACGAAAGTCTGGATCTTGAATGGATGGTGGCAGAGGATCTCTGGCAGTTCTGTTGTACAGATATCTGTACACTACCTCTTCCATCTGTCGTGGAGGTGCACCGGGTGGAGGCATGGGCCTACGCAGAGCATCCATTTGTTTCCTAATTTGGGCCACTCGATCCTCTGTGAGTTTTGCCTTTGGATCCATAACAGGTATACTTGACAGAGGGGTAGCACCGAAAGCCCAGTCTTCTTCTTCTGTCTTTGGTGTCACATAGGCGTCGAAGGAGCTTTTCATCAATTTCTCGGCTGGTTGATGCTTTGGCTTCTTCTTCTTGGGTTCCTCTGTCATTATCCCCTTGCCTTTGTTTTTTGCCTTCGGCTGTAGATCTTCTTGTAGAGATGGGGTTGCCTCTATGGGTTTTGTCTTTTGGGGTTCTTATGGCTTTATTGTTGGTGCTTCTGTAGGTTTTGTGGGGGTTGCCTCTATTGGTTTAGACACTTGTGTTTTTGAGGTCTTGGATGGTGAGGATGTTGGTGAGGCTTCTGTAGACTTGCTCAAGTATTTTCTTTTCTGAGCAATCGATTTGGTTCTGGTTTTGGGTGTGGGGGATGGAGGTTTTGGTTCTTCTGGTGTTTTTGGTGTTGGAGAGGGGAGTGTTTCTTCTGGTGATTGGGATGGTTGATCTTCTTCGGAGGATGTTAGGATTTGAAATTGTTCACGGGTTGGCACATCTTCTCCGAATACAGAGGTTGTTTCCACAGAGGTGGGTGTTGCCTCTGTGGACTTCTGTTGTTGATCTTGATTGGTTTCAGGTACTTGGGTTGTATAATTAGGGTTTCTTCAGGGGTTATTTCCACATAGGTGGTTGTTGTCTCTGTGGTCTTCTGTTGGTTTCTTTCTTGGGTTTCAATTGGAGGAGCTTGGTTTAAGGGTTCTGCTGGTATTGGTGGTTCTGGGAGACCTCTTTTTGCAGCTTTTTCCCTTTGTTTCTCGAACTCAGGATGATCTGATGGACTATCAGAGTCATCATCAGAGTCATCCTGACCCTTATCTTTAGTGCCTTCTGCTCTGCACGAAGCTTCTGGCTTTTTGGGCGGTGTGGTACCTGCAGCGATCATCTTTGCGCATAGGTCGTCACAGAGGCCAAGTAGGGCATGAACCTTTGCCTCTGTGTTGAAGCGCATTTTTCCGACACTTCTCTGAAAGTCTTTGACGTAATTAGCGTTGGCAGCAGTGAAGGCTCTGATGAACTCGGTGACCTGATCAAGTATCATGCAGAAGTTGGCGTTTGAGCTGTCTTCATTTGTTCAAGTAGGGCTTTCACAGTGCTTTGGAAAGCAGAGGTAGTAGCTTTCTCGAAGTTAGCAGCAGCAGAGGTGGCAGAGGTTGTCGCAGCTGTTCTCATCTGGGCTAGAGCATTTTGTACCTCTGTGGACAGGTTGTCCATTTTGGTGTTCATATTTGTAATAACCAGGTATTTTATCGATTTAATTAATTTTTATAATTTTGGTTTTAAGGTAAATTTAGGATTTGTATTATGGAGTTATAAGTTAAAGGAGTATACTGTAATTTTTATTGGAAGTTGGAGGGTAGATTGTGCCAATTAAGAGAAGTTTGGGGTTCGTTTGGTAAATATCTATAATATCTAGATATTATAGATATATGTATATTATGTGTGTGTTTGTGTGGGAATTAAAAAGAGAAAGAGAGAGTGAGAGACGTCAGAGAGAGATAGGAGAAAGAAGAAGAAGAGAGGAAGAAGAAGAGAGAGTTTCAACTAATAATTTAAGTTATCATCTTCAAGGTATAGTCTCTCATCCTTATTCTTCTTTACTTTTTCTCCATTTTTGGTTAGATTAGCATATGGTGTGGATTGGTTAATCATATGTTACTTGAGTTTTAATCCATGAGGTAGATTGCAAATAATGTTGGGATTGATTCCATATGAGTTTTGATCAATCAGTAAGATGCTTCATCTTGAATTCTTGATAAATCTCAATTTTTCCATGGATAGAGTTTTTGGGTTTAAAATTGGGTTGAGTGCATATGGGTTTAGAGTTGTTACATGTCCATGTTATTTGATGTTAAAACCTCAATTTATGATGCTAAAAATCCATAGAAATAAGCCAAAACGACTTGGAATTGTTTAGGGTTCGAGTTGGGGTGTTAAGAGCTGAAAAAGGGGTTGTTTGCTGTCAAACAGAGGTCCGCGCCGATATCGGCGCCTATGGGTTGGCTCCACAATCGGCGCCAAGCACTGTTTCAGCATTTTTCCGATTTTGTTTCTCGCATACCGGAGTCGTTTTAAGGCGCAATATAGGGGTATGGGTACTCGTTTTGAGTGTAAGATAGCATTTGAGAACATTGAACATATTTGTAAGTGCCAATTACAAACCCAAAGTCTTTTGATTGATGTCGGTTGTCCGATTTCTAGCTCGGTTGTGTTTCGGGAGTGTCCGGTGAGTTGTTAAGGTTGTCAACTGTCATAGTGAGTCTTGTATACATATAAGTATATGGATTTCATTAATGTGTATATATTACAGGCTCCGTTGCCCCTCGTTAGTGTGGCTTGGGTTGTGTTCGGTTGTGGCATTATTTGCCGGTTTTGGTCAATTGTATCGTTTGCGCGTGTGTGGCTTCAAACTATCATCAAGGTGAGTTTTACTTTAAACGTTTTCAACTGGAGAATATATATATACAGGTGTTTATATACATATGAGTATGTGTGGATTGAGAATGTGTGGAATATATATATATATATGTGTTTATATATATATGAAAAGGATATGTGTGATGGTGTGGTATATCGTATATTGAGATACGATTGAGTATATGCTTTTAAATATAATATAATGAGATGTTATATTTATGTAAGTATTATACTACACGAGAGCATGCCGAACTATGCCGGCTGAAGTGTGTGTCGTAGTTGTTGTACGGCGTTGTTGGTCGTAGATGTTGTACGGCGTTGTGTGTCGTAGTTGTTGTACGGCGTTGATTTATTAGTTGGCTTGCTACCAACTAATATGGCCATGGGAACGAGGATGAGGATGAGTGGAGCACGATGCACGAGTCTTGTTTGGTATTTATATGTGTGTGGTATATGTGGTATTTATATACAAAAGGTATATGTGTGTATGGGCGAAAGGTTTTATAACGATTTTGGAAAGGACCGGGATTAACTCACTAGACCCGTTTGGTCTAACCCTCATTTTGTTTTCAAAAATATGTCTTCCAGGTTGAGGATTGGCGAAGGAGAGGATAACGTGTAGGAAGCTTTTGATGGACATTGATTAGAAAGCTTAATGTATTTTGTAGTTTCGAGACCGAAGGGACCGTTTGTGGTTTATTATGTATCTTTTATTATGAATGTAATGAAGTTATGCAATGTATGTTATTTGTTGCATGTTTGGGGAACCGGGTCGTTACCGATGGTATCAGAGCCCTAGTTTAAGGGATTTAGGTATTTGGATTTATACCTAGACTTAAACTGCATGTGAAGTAGGATGTCCCCATTATTTTAGAACCTTGGGATGTTAAGTATAAAAAGGAAGAAGGAACATCATGTAAGGTAATTTCAAATTACATTTGGCCAGTGTAATTGTGAACTTACAAGTACATGTTTGAACCGGAATACCTTGTTATATGGGGTATGTGCGTATGTGTATATTAACCATTGTTTGAATCAACATAGTGGCAAATCGGACTTGACGTATGGATGAAGACGAAGACAGGTATATTTCTATAAACTCTACACGTGCTAAAGTGTTGTATGACTTCGGTGCAATTCGATCATTTGTGTCTCCATTCTTTTGTTGCTTATCTGTAATTTGATAAATATGTTAGAGATAAAGAGGGGTGTGCTTAATTACTGTTGTTCCGATTTTGCTAATGTGTGGGGTGTGAGGCTTGAGTGTAAAGAATAATAGTAGTGTGTGGAACGTGATGAATATAGGTGGAGAGTAATGGTAGTGTGTGTAGTCTTGACCTTGTCATGAAGGCGATGATTTAGTGTATTGTGTAGATTATACTTAGTATAATTATTGACGCTATCTAGAAGGGTGATTGAATTAAAGTTTCCGTTTGTTAGAAAATTTTATATTGGGAGTATATGATTTATTTTTGAGAAAGGCTTAGTAAGAGTGTAGGTTTGGAAGCATTTGGTGTGAAAAGAGGTTGGTTCTAATTTAGCAATAGTGTAACAATTATTTTGGATGATATTGAAATTAGTATGTTTATTCATTATGATATTACTTGGGATAAATTTAAGTGAGAAATCAAGGATAATCGAAACTAGAAAGGGAAGAGTGCTATAGGGAATGATTAGTAAGGAAAAGCTATTAGTAATCAAAGGTGATAACCCGTTATCATATGTGTTTGGATTTGAAAGATTTATCAAGGAGGTAATAAAATTAATTGTATGAGAACGAAAGTGGTTGGTAGTTTAATTTGGAATGAATGATCTAACACTTGCAATTGTTAGCAATTTTCAAATTGAAGGTGCATGTTAGAATTTTGGAAAAGATATTGCGAAAGTGTAGAATGTGGCGTTGTGTATAATTCAGTATTTCAGACGCTAGGTTATGCCTCCAAATGTTAAAGTTTATGTTATGATTAAAATTTCAAATGTGTTAGATGATTTGTAATATAAATATATATATATATATATATATATATATATATATATATATATATATATATATATATATACTTTTGTGCTGAAAGAGGCACGGTGAAATATTGTATGTTGAAAGAGGCACGATGATATATTGTGTGCTAATCGAGACACGAGGTTAAATAAAGATGTACTGATTTTGTTAATAAGATATTTTTATGGTTGTTATATTTTTGGGGATGGGTGTATAGTATGGATCCAATTTGTTTATTATCGTTTAGAAAGAATATGTTATCGATATTTGAAAAATGAAAAAGTGCGTGGTTGTTTCGAGCAATGAGTGTGATTTCGGATTAACTCGGTTAAGTTCCTGATATGAGGTGTGGTGAAATTATTGGTTAAGGATAGTAATTGTTGGAATTGGGTGTGTGCGATTGGTTTGGAGGTGAAAGAAAGCTAGCTCATAGGATCGGTCTAGAGTAAGCACCTCCTAGTCAGCTATCCTTGGGGAAACGTGTTTTATGTTGAGAAGAGAGTGGAAGAAAATAGTCGAATGTAATGATCGGGGTGAAAGACCATTGGATAGGACGTGGTAGTAGTACGAGAGTGATGTTGTGGCAAGTGTGGAAATCAATTGTAATCTAAGGTTCGTGGTCGGTGTAATTAATGCAAGAAAGTGTTGTCTGTCTTAGATGTATGTTGGATTAGAGAAGTGACGATAGAGTTGTGTATAGTCTATGGAGAAAAGTTTAACTACGGGTTAAGGTGATACTCCAAGTTAATTATGCGATCTGTTGGAGAGTAGAGTGTCGTTACTTTTGGGGTGTTAGATTGTTGAGACATGAACGGTGATGAAATGTGTTCTTTTAAGAATGGTAAAATTCTGTACGAAACCATTAGTTTGGGGCATAATTTAAAATTTGGAGTCTAGATGTGTGACTGATATTGGTATGATTGATTTGAGATGATTATACCTTGTTCATATTACGCAGGTTTTCTTCTAGAAGTAAGAGTTGTTGTAGTTGGGAAGATACTAAGTTGTTGTATACTCCTTAGTAACGAAGGGTTACGCATAGTGGGAGTTCATTCGACCTTTTTCGTTAGAAAACACCGGAAGGGATTAAAAGTGGAATAATGTGGAGGAAGTATTAGCGATGGTAGGTCGCAAGGTGAGAAAACTAGGTTGCTGATAACCTAGACTTAAGCTAAGAGGGAATATTTATATTATTAGTGTTATGATTAGCGGGAAGAAAGCGATGTTTAATTATTTTGATGATCGTGTGATGAACTTTGTAGTATAATTGGTAGTAGATTTATTATATGATTAGTTGGCGATTATTACGGTTAAATAAAGTAAGGGCAATGTTGATAAACTTTCTTTATGGAGTTGTTTAAGTTAAAGAGTGGTTTTAGACTTTATCATAATTGTTGATATATTGATTGATGCAATGAAGACGTAATTTGTTGATTGCGGCTAAAAGTTGTCATAAGGATTTTATGGTATTATTACCTGGGTATGATATTTGGTGTAGTATTTGTACAATTGAGAAATTGGCATTGTAAGTTAAGGTAGATGTGTAAGTCTTTGACTTCTCATCGAGTTTTGCAATTATGTTAAGACATTGTATTGTTATTGGAAACTATGTTTTAATATGAGTTCTATTTGGAAGAGTATAAGAAATAGGTTGTAATTGCTACGCCGGTTTTTATCTGGAAAGAGTATAATTATGTTGTCAAGTTAGTTTTGAAAAATATAGAACAAGACGTTTGTCGTGAAATGCTGATGGAGTTAAAAGTTGTATTAGTGTAGTAAATGTTTCGAGTAAGCATTTAATGTTGTGTTATTTGGATTAGTTTCATAGGAGTAGAAACATCATTTACACATCTGGTAATAATTCTGTCGAATTCTGGGTGAATTGGAGATGAACAGTCAGTAGTTTCCGGATAGATTGAATGTGTCCGGATACTTTTGTTGGTAGTGTCCGGGTTGCTTTATTGTTAGTGTCCGGACGATTTGTGGAGGATTTCCGGATGATTTAGATACCGGATGGCATCCGGATTCCTTGTGTTGTCCGGATAAATTGTGTTGTCCGGATTCTTTATGCTGTCCGGAAAGTTCATGATTGTCCGGGTAGTTTGAGGTTTCCGGATATTTTGGCTGTTGGGTCAGTTTTTGAGGATAAGAGTTATGTAGATGTATCTATAGTTCATAGCCTGCTAGTAAGTTTTATATATAAGTTGGTGAGGAGATATTTGTATGTAAATGGTTTCAGATTCTGAGAATTTTGGGTAAAGGATCGGATAGCTCGGAGAAAGGCTTGGAAGCGTATTTTAAGCATTCAGGTGAGTTTTACTTTAAAACGTTTTCAACTGGAATATATATATATATGTATTTGTGTTTGTTAGCTTCAATCTTCCTAATCATAGAAGTATTTAGAAGTAGTGAAAAATAGGCTAAGTGAAGAAAGCCTCTTACAGAGTCTCTGCCGAACTTTCCGAGAGATCAAGGTAGAGAAGCTACAGAAGCTAAAGAGGCGCCCTACAGAAGCTCTGTCATACGTGCAAAGAAGACCAAAGACTCGGAATCCGGTGAAGACTGCTCTTCTAAGGACCAAACCGCAGAACCTATATGACACTTCACAGAGCCTCTGCGGTCTTCAACAAAGACTTCAAAGATATTTATAATATCTTGCTACTGTTACAGGACCTGTTCATCAACTTGCATGGTAGCATGCCCTGTCCAACTGCAACGTGTCAAACTCTGATTGGATTCAATAGGGCTTAGTACATAATAGACGTCTGCTGCATTAAATGCAATACAACACGTCCAACTGTTCATGCCATCCGTCCAACTATTCATTCCGTCCTTTGTGAATAGTAGCTTATGCTTTATGGTCCCCTTAGAGTAGTATATAAGGAAGACTCATGTTGAGTTCTTCCTATCTATCCATCGATCGATCAATCGAACAATCAAAACAAGAATTCAAGAGAGAAAAACATCACAAGAACACATAGCTTTAAACACTTTGAGAGTCATATATGTTTTAAAGCTTAGCTTACTCACTGTTCTTGAATCTGTTCTTAATATATATATTCAGTAAACTTTGAGATATTATTTCTTGTTCACTGTTTATTTATATTGTGTTCTAAATCTATCAAACATATCTGTTAGTTCTTCAAATACGCTTCCGCATCAAACTCAAACTTGAACTAATATATCTGATAATCTTGTTTACACAAAACCGGGAACCAACAATTGGTATCAGAGCAAAGCTTGATTTTCAATATCAAGTGATCCTCGTTTTTACAAGATTAGTGATAGACATCATTTTTTTACCTATTCCTCATCTCTAGGTTAAAACTCCATTAAAGTGTACTCTGGGAACTGTTCAAACCCAGAAAACTTTCCAGATCTTCAGACTCATACTCTTTAATCATACTATCTTTTCAGAACCTTAACAATGACAAATACAAATAACTTCTTTACTGTTGGTTCACTCACCAAGCCTCCTACTCTCCTACGAGATGAGTATCCTCAATGGAAAATAAGAATGGTTCATTTTTTCGAGGGTACTGAAAAAAATCTAGTACAATATCTTTACAACCTTCCTCCTGTTCCCATGATAGCAGTACCATGAGTACCAGCTACTGCTGAATCTCCAGAAATCCCTGAACATCAAAAACTTTGTAGCCAAAAGAAGACTGGTCAAATGAAGATAAGGCAGAAGATGAAGTTGCACAGAAAACAAAAAGAATCCTGATAATGGCTATCCCCAACGAGCTTTTTCAATCCTTAGATGCATGCAAAACTGGACACGATCTTTGGAAAGAATTAGAAAGACAGTTGGAAGGGGGTGCTAAAACACAGAAGAACCGAATGGCACAGTACATAAATGAATATCATGCATTCAGGGCCTCTGCAACAGAATCTCTGCAAACAATGTACGACAGGTTCAACTCTCTCATAAACAAATGTAGAAAGTCTGGCATTCACAGAACCTCGGAAGAAAATAACGTCATGTTTCTAAAGAGTCTGAATGATGAGTGGCTTCAACTGTCTATGTCTTTACAAACAAACCAAGATCTAGACTCATGGACACTCTCTGATCTCTATGGAACACTAGCTGCACAAGAGCCTCAAATAGCACAGGCTAAAACAATTGCCATTGCACCATACGCATTGGTTAGTAAATCAACAGAGGCTACAGAGAGACCAAGAAATGAGAGATCAACAGAGGAAAAGAAGAAGGAGAAGAAGAAGATAGTGATGGTTGATAGCGAAGAAGACGAGCTGATAGAGGAAGAAATAACTCTTGCGTCATTAGCTAAATCATTGGCTCTATTGACAAGAGAGTTCAGAGGTAATCAAAGAAAGTTTGAAAATGACAGATATAGCAGAGACAACCAGAGAGATAGAAGAGATGATGAAAGAAGAGAAGAATCAAGTGACCGACAGAGGTCAGACTACAGAAGTGACCGACAGAGGTCGAGTGACAGAAACTACAGAGGAAATGACCGACAGAGGTCAGATGACAAGGTAGGCCACACACAAGAATGCTACAAATGTGGTAAGCCTGGTCATTACGCAAACGAATGCCGAACAGAGAAAGGTGGAGACCAACAGAAGTCCGACGATCGAACTGGAAACACCTCCCAATGTTGCTTCAACTGCGGCAAGCCAGGCCATTTCGCAAAATATTGCAGAAGTAGACAAAATCGCCCACAGAAGGACTCAGCTTTTTACAAAAAGAAGGCTGAATATTATGCACAAAAATCCCTAATGGCGAACAAAGGGCATTCTGAAGCAAATAAGGAGGACTTCGAGTCAGACTCTACCTCTGATGATGAATTCACCACCAATGCCCTGTTCTGTGGCATGGTAGAAGTCGACTCGGGCACTAACAATGAGGTATCCATTTCAAACTCTACCTCTTGTATTAAATATGTAGAAAATGATTCAGTTAGACTTAACATTGAACTGATTGAACTCAAAGAGATAAATGAAAATATTCAGAAAAGACTCACCTTTAATGAGAGAGAAGTAAGGCTTCTCACTCAAGAAAAAGCCAAAATTTTTGAAGAAAAGGAAAGAGTAGAGAAATATTGGAGCAAAAATGTAGATCCTTTAAAAAAGAAAATTTCTGAATTAACCTCTGCTTTAAAAGTCAAAACTAAAGAGCTTTCAGTTTCTAGGAGTGAAACAACTGACATAAGACCTCTCAAAGAATACTTTCAAAAAGAGAGAGAGGTACTTTGGCAAGATCTACTCAGAAGAGAGGTTTTACTTAAAAACTATAAAGATGCACATAAGGTGTATGAGAAAGTAAACTCACAAATAGGAAGACGAGGTATAGGGTACGATGATATTACTCTAGGTGTTGAAGGCAAAAAACTTAAACCTCTGTCTTCTTTGTTTGTAATAGGAAATACAAATAAACCATCTTTTCCAAACTTACTCTCTGTAAGTAAAAGGGTTAAAATCTCTGCAGAACCTCACTTAAGGAAACATACGAAGATGATCAATGTGTGGTTTGAAAACACAGATTCATCATCTTCAACCTCTGTCAATAGAGAAATCAAACCAAAGAAATATCTGAAAACACAAGATCAGATTGGTATCTTCAAGTTTGGTAAACCAGAGACTCAAACACAGGTTGCTTTTGTCTGTATGTTAGATATCGAAAAGAAATTATCTGCAAACGCTCCTGAGTTTAAACCCATCTTTTCAGAAGAAAATCTTAAAAGATCAATTGAAAAAGAAATTTTGGAAGTTTTGAAATCAAATGTTTTAGAAAATTTCTGTACATCTTCTATAGATCAAATTCTCGCTGAAGAGATCTCATCTGAAACCTCTGCCATCTCTGAAAGTTTTTCTACAGAGGAAGAAAACTCGTACGATACATGCTCAGAAAATCCAGCCTCTGTCGAAGGAGATGACTCAACCTCTGTATATGAGGACGATTCATCTTCTGACGACTCAGAGACTGATTCTAAATCAGGGATAATTCACTGTGACACAGAGGATGTTAAATTCTCCTCTGAGGTTCTTAACAGAACAATTTCTCCAAAAGAGAAAATCACAGAGATACCTATCTGTCCAGATTTTCTCAAAATATGTATACAAGTCAAAACCTCTACAGAGCTTGATAATTTGAAAAAGGCCTCTGAAAATCCTAAAAGCTCAAAATTTTCAAAACCTTCAAGGCCTGAAGCTAACAAATATCTTTCCTCTGTGACAGTGAAGACAGACGTTCACCACAGAAGAGACTCACAGAAGGCAGGACCTAAACAAGATTTTTGCAAAAACCATTCTAGTATTCATAGATCTTCTTGTAATAGGAAATCTAATGTTAAGAACGAATGTAATGCCTCTGTGACTCAGTTCAATGAATTTAATGAAAAGTTCAAACAAATCACGTCTCATATTAAATACTGTCATTGTTTTTGATCTTATGTTCAAAGTGACCGACAGAGGTCAGACTACAGAAGTGTCCGACAGAGGTCGAGTGACAGAAACTACAGAGGAAATGACCGACAGAGGTCAGATGACAAGGTAGGCCACACACAAGAATGCTACAAATGTGGTAAGCCTGGTCATTACACAAACGAATGCCGAACAGAGAAAGGTGGAGACCAACAGAAGTCCGACGATCGAACTGGAAACACCTCCCAAGGTTGCTTCAACTGCGGCAAGCCAGGCCATTTCGCAAAAGATTGCAGAAGTAGACAAAATCGCCCACAGAAGGACTCAGCTTTTTACAAAAAGAAGGTTGAATATTATGCACAAAAATCCCTAATGGCGAACAAAGGGCATTCTGAAGCAAATAAGGAGGACTTCGAGTCAGACTCTACCTCTGATGATGAATTCACCACCAATGCCCTGTTCTGTGGCATGGCAGAAGTCGACTCGGGCACTAACAATGAGGTATCCATTTCAAACTCTACCTCTTGTATTAAATATGTAGAAAATGATTCAGTTAGACTTAACATTGAACTGATTGAACTCAAAGAGATAAATGAAAATATTCAGAAAAGACTCACCTTTAATGAGAGAGAAGTAAGGCTTCTCACTCAAGAAAAAGCCAAAATTTTTGAAGAAAAGGAAAGAGTAGAGAAATATTGGAGCAAAAATGTAGATCCTTTAAAAAAGAAAATTTCTGAATTAACCTCTGCTTTAAAAGTCAAAACTAAAGAGCTTTCAGTTTCTAGGAGTGAAACAACTGACATAAGACCTCTCAAAGAATACTTTCAAAAAGAGAGAGAGGTACTTTGGCAAGATCTACTCAGAAGAGAGGTTTTACTTAAAAACTATAAAGATGCACATAAGGTGTATGAGAAAGTAAACTCACAAATAGGAAGACGAGGTATAGGGTACGATGATATTACTCTAGGTGTTGAAGGCAAAAAACTTAAACCTCTGTCTTCTTTGTTTGTAATAGGAAATACAAATAAACCATCTTTTCCAAACTTACTCTCTGTAAGTAAAAGGGTTAAAATCTCTGCAGAACCTCACTTAAGGAAACATATGAAGATGATCAATGTGTGGTTTGAAAACACAGATTCATCATCTTCAACCTCTGTCAATAGAGAAATCAAACCAAAGAAATATCTGAAAACACAAGATCAAATTGGTATCTTCAAGTTTGGTAAACCAGAGACTCAAACACAGGTTGCTTTTGTCTGTATGTTAGATATCGAAAAGAAATTATCTGCAAACGCTCCTGAGTTTAAACCCATCTTTTCAGAAGAAAATCTTAAAAGATCAATTGAAAAAGAAATTTTGGAAGTTTTGAAATCAAATGTTTTAGAAAATCTCTGTACATCTTCTATAGATCAAATTCTCGCTGAAGAGATCTCATCTGAAACCTCTGCCATCTATGAAAGTTTTTCAACAGAGGAAGAAAACTCGTACGATACATGCTCAGAAAATCCAGCCTCTGTCGAAGGAGATGACTCAACCTCTGTATATGAGGACGATTCATCTTCTGACAACTCAGAGACTGATTCTAAATCAGGGATAATTCACTGTGACACAGAGGATGTTAAATTCTCCTCTGAGGTTCTTAACAGAACAATTTCTCCAAAAGAGAAAATCACAGAGATACCTATCTGTCCAGATTTTCTCAAAATATGTATACAAGTCAAAACCTCTACAGAGCTTGATAATTTGAAAAAGGCCTCTGAAAATCCTAAAAGCTCAAAATTTTCAAAACCTTCAAGGCCTGAAGCTAACAAATATCTTTCCTCTGTGACAGTGAAGACAGACGTTCACCACAGAAGAGACTCACAGAAGGCAGGACCTAAACAAGATTTTTGCAAAAACCATTCTAGTATTCATAGATCTTCTTGTAATAGGAAATCTAATGTTAAGAACGAATGTAATGCCTCTGTGACTCAGTTCAATGAATTTAATGAAAAGTTCAAACAAATCACGTCTCATATTAAATACTGTCATTGTTTTTGATCTTATGTTCAAAGTGACCGACAGAGGTCAGACTACAGAAGTGTCCGACAGAGGTCGAGTGACAGAAACTACAGAGGAAATGACCGACAGAGGTCAGATGACAAGGTAGGCCACACACAAGAATGCTACAAATGTGGTAAGCCTGGTCATTACGCAAACGAATGCCGAACAGAGAAAGGTGGAGACCAACCGAAGTCCGACGATCGAACTGGAAACACCTCCCAAGGTTGCTTCAACTGCGGCAAGCCAGGCCATTTCGCAAAAGATTGCAGAAGTAGACAAAATCGCCCACAGAAGGACTCAGCTTTTTACAAAAAGAAGGTTGAATATTATGCACAAAAATCCCTAATGGCGAACAAAGGGCATTCTGAAGCAAATAAGGAGGACTTCGAGTCAGACTCTACCTCTGATGATGAATTCACCACCAATGCCCTGTTCTGTGGCATGGCAGAAGTCGACTCGGGCACTAACAATGAGGTATCCATTTCAAACTCTACCTCTTGTATTAAATATGTAGAAAATGATTCAGTTAGACTTAACATTGAACTGATTGAACTCAAAGAGATAAATGAAAATATTCAGAAAAGACTCACCTTTAATGAGAGAGAAGTAAGGCTTCTCACTCAAGAAAAAGCCAAAATTTTTGAAGAAAAGGAAAGAGTAGAGAAATATTGGAGCAAAAATGTAGATCCTTTAAAAAAGAAAATTTCTGAATTAACCTCTGCTTTAAAAGTCAAAACTAAAGAGCTTTCAGTTTCTAGGAGTGAAACAACTGACATAAGACCTCTCAAAGAATACTTTCAAAAAGAGAGAGAGGTACTTTGGCAAAATCTACTCAGAAGAGAGGTTTTACTTAAAAACTATAAAGATGCACATAAGGTGTATGAGAAAGTAAACTCACAAATAGGAAGACGAGGTATAGGGTACGATGATATTACTCTAGGTGTTGAAGGCAAAAAACTTAAACCTCTGTCTTCTTTGTTTGTAATAGGAAATACAAATAAACCATCTTTTCCAAACTTACTCTCTGTAAGTAAAAGGGTTAAAATCTCTGCAGAACCTCACTTAAGGAAACATACGAAGATGATCAATGTGTGGTTTGAAAACACAGATTCATCATCTTCAACCTCTGTCAATAGAGAAATCAAACCAAAGAAATATCTGAAAACACAAGATCAGATTGGTATCTTCAAGTTTGGTAAACCAGAGACTCAAACACAGGTTGCTTTTGTCTGTATGTTAGATATCGAAAAGAAATTATCTGCAAACGCTCCTGAGTTTAAACCCATCTTTTCAGAAGAAAATCTTAAAAGATCAATTGAAAAAGAAATTTTGGAAGTTTTGAAATCAAATGTTTTAGAAAATCTCTGTACATCTTCTATAGATCAAATTCTCGCTGAAGAGATCTCATCTGAAAGCTCTGCCATCTATGAAAGTTTTTCTACAGAGGAAGAAAACTCGTATGATACATGCTCAGAAAATCCAGCCTCTGTCGAAGGAGATGACTCAACCTCTGTATATGAGGACGATTCATCTTCTGACGACTCAGAGACTGATTCTAAATCAGGGATAATTCACTGTGACACAGAGGATGTTAAATTCTCCTCTGAGGTTCTTAACAGAACAATTTCTCCAAAAGAGAAAATCACAGAGATACCTATCTGTCCAGATTTTCTCAAAATATGTATACAAGTCAAAACCTCTACAGAGCTTGATAATTTGAAAAAGGCCTCTGAAAATCCTAAAAGCTCAAAATTTTCAAAACCTTCAAGGCCTGAAGCTAACAAATATCTTTCCTCTGTGACAGTGAAGACAGACGTTCACCACAGAAGAGACTCACAGAAGGCAGGACCTAAACAAGATTTTTGCAAAAACCATTCTAGTATTCATAGATCTTCTTGTAATAGGAAATCTAATGTTAAGAACGAATGTAATGCCTCTGTGACTCAGTTCAATGAATTTAATGAAAAGTTCAAACAAATCACGTCTCATATTAAATACTGTCATTGTTTTTGATCTTATGTTCAAAGTGACCGACAGAGGTCAGACTACAGAAGTGTCCGACAGAGGTCGAGTGACAGAAACTACAGAGGAAATGACCGACAGAGGTCAGATGACAAGGTAGGCCACACACAAGAATGCTACAAATGTGGTAAGCCTGGTCATTACGCAAACGAATGCCGAACAGAGAAAGGTGGAGACCAACAGAAGTCCGACGATCGAACTGGAAACACCTCCCAAGGTTGCTTCAACTGCGGCAAGCCAGGCCATTTCGCAAAAGATTGCAGAAGTAGACAAAATCGCCCACAGAAGGACTCAGCTTTTTACAAAAAGAAGGTTGAATATTATGCACAAAAATCCCTAATGGCGAACAAAGGGCATTCTGAAGCAAATAAGGAGGACTTCGAGTCAGACTCTACCTCTGATGATGAATTCACCACCAATGCCCTGTTCTGTGGCATGGCAGAAGTCGACTCGGGCACTAACAATGAGGTATCCATTTCAAACTCTACCTCTTGTATTAAATATGTAGAAAATGATTCAGTTAGACTTAACATTGAACTGATTGAACTCAAAGAGATAAATGAAAATATTCAGAAAAGACTCACCTTTAATGAGAGAGAAGTAAGGCTTCTCACTCAAGAAAAAGCCAAAATTTTTGAAGAAAAGGAAAGAGTAGAGAAATATTGGAGCAAAAATGTAGATCCTTTAAAAAAGAAAATTTCTGAATTAACCTCTGCTTTAAAAGTCAAAACTAAAGAGCTTTCAGTTTCTAGGAGTGAAACAACTGACATAAGACCTCTCAAAGAATACTTTCAAAAAGAGAGAGAGGTACTTTGGCAAGATCTACTCAGAAGAGAGGTTTTACTTAAAAACTATAAAGATGCACATAAGGTGTATGAGAAAGTAAACTCACAAATAGGAAGACGAGGTATAGGGTACGATGATATTACTCTAGGTGTTGAAGGCAAAAAACTTAAACCTCTGTCTTCTTTGTTTGTAATAGGAAATACAAATAAACCATCTTTTCCAAACTTACTCTCTGTAAGTAAAAGGGTTAAAATCTCTGCAGAACCTCACTTAAGGAAACATATGAAGATGATCAATGTGTGGTTTGAAAACACAGATTCATCATCTTCAACCTCTGTCAATAGAGAAATCAAACCAAAGAAATATCTGAAAACACAAGATCAGATTGGTATCTTCAAGTTTGGTAAACCAGAGACTCAAACACAGGTTGCTTTTGTCTGTATGTTAGATATCGAAAAGAAATTATCTGCAAACGCTCCTGAGTTTAAACCCATCTTTTCAGAAGAAAATCTTAAAAGATCAATTGAAAAAGAAATTTTGGAAGTTTTGAAATCAAATGTTTTAGAAAATCTCTGTACATCTTCTATAGATCAAATTCTCGCTGAAGAGATCTCATCTGAAACCTCTGCCATCTATGAAAGTTTTTCTACAGAGGAAGAAAACTCGTACGATACATGCTCAGAAAATCCAGCCTCTGTCGAAGGAGATGACTCAACCTCTGTATATGAGGACGATTCATCTTCTGACGACTCAGAGACTGATTCTAAATCAGGGATAATTCACTGTGACACAGAGGATGTTAAATTCTCCTCTGAGGTTCTTAACAGAACAATTTCTCCAAAAGAGAAAATCACAGAGATACCTATCTGTCCAGATTTTCTCAAAATATGTATACAAGTCAAAACCTCTACAGAGCTTGATAATTTGAAAAAGGCCTCTGAAAATCCTAAAAGCTCAAAATTTTCAAAACCTTCAAGGCCTGAAGCTAACAAATATCTTTCCTCTGTGACAGTGAAGACAGACGTTCACCACAGAAGAGACTCACAGAAGGCAGGACCTAAACAAGATTTTTGCAAAAACCATTCTAGTATTCATAGATCTTCTTATAATAGGAAATCTAATGTTAAGAACGAATGTAATGCCTCTGTGACTCAGTTCAATGAATTTAATGAAAAGTTCAAACAAATCACGTCTCATATTAAATACTGTCATTGTTTTTGATCTTATGTTCAAAGTGACCGACAGAGGTCAGACTACAGAAGTGTCCGACAGAGGTCGAGTGACAGAAACTACAGAGGAAATGACCGACAGAGGTCAGATGACAAGGTAGGCCACACACAAGAATGCTACAAATGTGGTAAGCCTGGTCATTACGCAAACGAATGCCGAACAGAGAAAGGTGGAGACCAACAGAAGTCCGAAGATCGAACTGGAAACACCTCCCAAGGTTGCTTCAACTGCGGCAAGTCAGGCCATTTCGCAAAAGATTGCAGAAGTAGACAAAATCGCCCACAGAAGGACTCAGCTTTTTACAAAAAGAAGGTTGAATATTATGCACAAAAATCCCTAATGGCGAACAAAGGGCATTCTGAAGCAAATAAGGAGGACTTCGAGTCAGACTCTACCTCTGATGATGAATTCACCACCAATGCCCTGTTCTGTGGCATGGCAGAAGTCGACTCGGGCACTAACAATGAGGTATCCATTTCAAACTCTACCTCTTGTATTAAATATGTAGAAAATGATTCAGTTAGACTTAACATTGAACTGATTGAACTCAAAGAGATAAATGAAAATATTCAGAAAAGACTCACCTTTAATGAGAGAGAAGTAAGGCTTCTCACTCAAGAAAAAGCCAAAATTTTTGAAGAAAAGGAAAGAGTAGAGAAATATTGGAGCAAAAATGTAGATCCTTTAAAAAAGAAAATTTCTGAATTAACCTCTGCTTTAAAAGTCAAAACTAAAGAGCTTTCAGTTTCTAGGAGTGAAACAACTGACATAAGACCTCTCAAAGAATACTTTCAAAAAGAGAGAGAGGTACTTTGGCAAGATCTACTCAGAAGAGAGGTTTTACTTAAAAACTATAAAGATGCACATAAGGTGTATGAGAAAGTAAACTCACAAATAGGAAGACGAGGTATAGGGTACGATGATATTACTCTAGGTGTTGAAGGCAAAAAACTTAAACCTCTGTCTTCTTTGTTTGTAATAGGAAATACAAATAAACCATCTTTTCCAAACTTACTCTCTGTAAGTAAAAGGGTTAAAATCTCTGCAGAACCTCACTTAAGGAAACATATGAAGATGATCAATGTGTGGTTTGAAAACACAGATTCATCATCTTCAACCTCTGTCAATAGAGAAATCAAACCAAAGAAATATCTGAAAACACAAGATCAGATTGGTATCTTCAAGTTTGGTAAACCAGAGACTCAAACACAGGTTGCTTTTGTCTGTATGTTAGATATCGAAAAGAAATTATCTGCAAACGCTCCTGAGTTTAAACCCATCTTTTCAGAAGAAAATCTTAAAAGATCAATTGAAAAAGAAATTTTGGAAGTTTTGAAATCAAATGTTTTAGAAAATCTCTGTACATCTTCTATAGATCAAATTCTCGCTGAAGAGATCTCATCTGAAACCTCTGCCATCTATGAAAGTTTTTCAACAGAGGAAGAAAACTCGTACGATACATGCTCAGAAAATCCAGCCTCTGTCGAAGGAGATGACTCAACCTCTGTATATGAGGACGATTCATCTTCTGACAACTCAGAGACTGATTCTAAATCAGGGATAATTCACTGTGACACAGAGGATGTTAAATTCTCCTCTGAGGTTCTTAACAGAACAATTTCTCCAAAAGAGAAAATCACAGAGATACCTATCTGTCCAGATTTTCTCAAAATATGTATACAAGTCAAAACCTCTACAGAGCTTGATAATTTGAAAAAGGCCTCTGAAAATCCTAAAAGCTCAAAATTTTCAAAACCTTCAAGGCCTGAAGCTAACAAATATCTTTCCTCTGTGACAGTAAAGACAGACGTTCACCACAGAAGAGACTCACAGAAGACAGGACCTAAACAAGATTTTTGCAAAAACCATTCTAGTATTCATAGATCTTCTTGTAATAGGAAATCTAATGTTAAGAACGAATGTAATGCCTCTGTGACTCAGTTCAATGAATTTAATGAAAAGTTCAAACAAATCACGTCTCATATTAAATACTGTCATTGTTTTGATCTTATGTTCAAATTGAAAAATCACTTCTCAAGTCCAGATTGCTTACTCTCCACTAAAATTCAAACTCCAAAGTCAAAACCTAGAGAGAAACAATCTGATCTTTCTACAAAAGATAAATTGTATTTCAAGAATGCTAAGGCAAACTTGAAAAATTCTAACAATATTGGACCCATATGGATATGGGTACCTAAGTCTCTGTGATTGTCTTACAGAAGCAGTATGTGCCAATTTGGTATCTTGACTCCGAATGCTCAAGGCACATGACTGGCGACAGAAGTTTACTATCCACGTACAAAGAAACACACGATGGTGGATCTGTAACTTTTGGAGACAACAAGAAGGGACACATCAAAGGCTATGGAGTCATACAGAAGGAAAACGTCTCTGTATACAAAGTTGCATATGTGAATGGCCTTAAACACAACCTACTCAGTGTAAGTCAACTCTGTGATACATGATTTGATGTCAAGGACTTTCTGCTCTCTGCAAAGTGAAGACACAGGAATGGAACTTCTGTGAGCCGAAAGAAAAGGTGATCTGTATCTGATGAACTTTTGTTCAAAAACCAAGGACAAAGTTTGCCTTGTAGCTTGCGAAAGTAAAGAAGCCTGGTTATGGCATAACAGGTTCTGTCACTTGAACTTTCACACCTTGGATAAACTGGTCAAACTCGAACTAGTTAAAGGTTTGCCTAATGTTAAATTTAATAAGGATCACTTGTGTTCTGCCTGTGAAATGGGAAAACTCAGAAGAGCTTCCCACAGAGGCAAAACAGATGTGTCTTGCACTAGGCCTCTGTACATGCTTCATGTCGACCTCTGCGGTCCCATTGCCATACAGAGCCTAGGTGGCAAGAAATACATACTTGTCTTAATTGATGAGTACTCGCGTTTCACATGGGTTGAATTTATTCGAAAGAAATCGGATGTTCCAATCATCTTGATTAATCTAATGAAAAGAATCCAAGTTCTTTATGAATGCAGAATACAGAAGTTAAGAAGTGACAATGGCACAGAATTTAAAAACTCTGTCATTGAAGCCTATCCTTCTACAGAAGGAATATCACAGAACTTCTCTGCCGCACGCACTCCACAGCAGAATGGCGTAGTCGAAAGGAAGAATCGGACGCTCGTGGAGGCCGCAAGAACTATGCTATCAGCATACGGATTACCGATGAACTTTTGGGCAGAAGCAATTTCTACCGCTTGTTACACACAGAATCGGTCAACCATTGTGAAAAGACACATCAAGACTCATTACGAACTGATCAACAAAAGGCGGCCAAACATCAAGTTTTTCCATGTGTTTGGATGTAAATGCTTTGTTTTAAACGACAGAGATTCCAGAGGAAAGTTTGAAGTAAAAGCTGACGAAGGAAAATTCATTGGATACTCTGCCACTTCCAAAGCCTACAGAGTATACCTAACAAGATCTCGCAAAATCGTAGAAAGTATCAATGTTTCTTTTGATGATTCATTCCAAATGACTTCTGAGCAAATCAGTTCAGAACTCGAACTTAAAAGAGAAACCTCTGGCATCTCGCAAACGAAAGAAGACTTGAATCTTCTATTTTTAGAGATGTTCCACGATGACATTGATCCTTCTGTTGGAACCATCAGAGTTTCTGAAGAACCATCCTCTGTTGGACAAAATCCTACAGGTATGACTCTAACTGGTCCAAATAATGCTTCATCTTCTTCTATAAATACTACAGATGCAAATGCCGAAGAAGAAAATGCAGAAGATGAAACATCAAGAAAAACGACCACAGGAGCTGCTGAAAAACAAGCTCCACAATCCACAGAAGAACCAATTACAGAGGAAAGTGAGGACCAAGACTATACGTCCTCAGAGGAACAAACACCACCACCACTCATACCAATCATTCCACAAATGGTAGAATCTTCTACCAAGGTAAGAAGAACGTCAGAGGCTATACAAGAAGAAGATCCACAAGAAGCTTCTGAAGAAAGGTTCGATGACATTGATGACCATCTTCCACGCACTACTCAGTGGACAAAAAGCCATCCTCCAAGCCAAATAATTGGAGAACCTTCTGACTCAGTAAAAATCAGGTCTGCCACTGCTAATTTTTGTTTCTTTACAAATTTTATTAGTGTGATAGAACCAAAGAAGATTTCTGAAGCACTAGATGACCCAAACTGGGTAGACGCCATGCAAGAAGAACTTCTGCAGTTTGAGCGTAACAAAGTATGGACTTTAGTACCTCTGCCACGAGGGAAACAGGACATTGGGACTAAGTGGGTCTACAGAAATAAGAAGGATGAAGATGGAGTGGTCATCAGAAACAAAGCAAGATTGGTGGCCAAGGGTTATAGACAAGAAGAAGGCATAGATTACGATGAGACTTTTGCTCCTGTTGCGCGGCTCGAAGCAATAAGAATATTCTTAGCCTTCGCAGCCCACAGAGGTTTTAAAGTCTATCAAATGGACGTAAAATCAGCTTTTCTCAACGGTGAAATCCAAGAAGAGGTTTACGTAAATCAGCCACCAGGATTTGAAAGCTCAAAGTTCCCAAGGCATGTATACTACCTTGAAAAGGTTCTGTACGGACTGAAACAGGCTCCAAGAGCATGGTACGAACGACTTTCTACCTTTCTTCTAGTCAATGGCTACGACAGAGGTACACCAGATACTACCTTATTCTATAAACGTAAAAACAGTGAAATAATGCTTGTACAAATCTATGTGGCCGACATAATTTTTAGGTCTTCTAATACAGAAGAGTGCAAATTTTTTGAAAAACTCATGCAGAGTGAGTTTGAAATGAGTATGATAGGAGAACTAACATTCTTCCTCGGACTCCTTGTCAAACAAACATCATAGGGAATTTTTATAAATCAGGCCAAATATGTCTCTGACATTCTTTTCAAGTATAGCCTCTCTGATACCTCTGCAATGAAAACTCCAATGGCCACTGGAAATAAGTTATCCTTAGATCCATATGGCATCTCTGTAGAATGCACTCTCTACAGAGGCATGATTGGATCTCTGTTATACTTAACTGCAAGCAGACCTGACATTATGCATGCCACATGTCTTTGTGCACGTTATCAAGCTAATCCAAAGAAATCACACTATGATGCTGTGAAGAGAATCTTTAGATATCTAAAGGGGACCAAAAATATCGGTCTCTGGTATCCATAGAACTCTGGTTTTAGTCTTAAAGCTTATACAGATTCAGACTATGGAGGATGCATGCTCGACAGAAAGAGTACCTCTGGGAGTTGTCAAATCCTAGGTGGTAAACTAGTCAGTTGGACCTCCAAGAAGCAAAATTGTGTCTCAACATCCACTGCAGAAGCTGAATACGTTGCTGCTGCTAGCTGTTGTTCTCAGGTTCTATGGATGAAGACTCAGCTAAAAGACTACGGCCACATCCTATTCAAAATACCCATCTTCTGTGATTCCAAGAGTGCCATTGCTATCTCTGCCAATCCTGTGCAACACTCAAAAACCAAGCATATCGATATAAGGTACCATTTCTTGAAACATCATGTTGAATACGGTACAATCGAGATGCATTTCGTGCCCACAGAATACCAACTCGCGGACTTATTCACCAAAGCTTTAGACGAGAAAAGATTCAATTTCTTGGTGGGTAAGTTAGGGATGATCAATATGACGTAAAAATCCTCTATAAGTATAGCTTTATCTTCTATAAATATGTATATATTTCTAATAATTTTTGCTTTAATTAATTTATTTCTGTATGTAAGTTCTCAATCTTAATTAGTTCTTAAAATCACAAAGCTTCTGTAAGTCTACTCAGAACTTCTAACGACCCCTACAGAACCTCTGGAAAATATGACCTATGTTCTATGCAAAACTTATCATTCTTATGATCCAAGCATAGGTCAAGGGGGAGCAAAAGGAAAATTCCTGATCTACAGAGGTGATTAGATCAAGGGGGAGCAAAAAGGGATCCTGAAATGATCTACAGAGGTAAAACTTTCAAGGGAAAGCCAAAGAAGAATGTCAATGAATCTATATCGACAGAAGTCAGACATCACTGCCGAGAAAAGAAGAACCAAAAGGTATGTCTCTCGCACAAAAGGTTTTTTGAAAACAGTTTTCTAGGACACAAATTGTCAAATATGTCCTAAATATACTAAGGATAACATTTCAAAAATCAAAAGATCAAAAAGTTTCATAAAATTTGAGTTATGAGAAATTTAAGGTCATAGAGCTTCTGCTGAGCTCAACAGAAGCTCTGCCAGAAATATGCTCTGAGATCGCAACTTTAAACCTCTATCGATCTTTTGGAATGTTATCTCGGAAACCAAACAGACTCACCATGACCTTCTCGAACAAAACTTTTTCCATAACAATTTTTTCGGACACCAACTTTCAAATATGTCCGAAAATCATCTCTTAAAACAGATCAAAAATTGGATGATCAGAAAAGTTAATAGAATTTTTGTTATTAGATTTTTTCCCTCATAGAGCTTCTGCTGGCCCTCCCATAGCTTCTGCAAGTTCCAACAGAGCCACAAAACCTCTGCGAGTAAAAACTCTTAACTAAAAATCCTATTTGATCCTCTCCAATGCCTTTACAAAACGTTTTGGTTAAAAAGGAACCCCACAGAAGTCATGATAACAATGAGATATATGAGAAAGGGATAAACATCAAAGATTTTCAAAATCACAGAACTTCTGTAAACTACAGAAGTTCTGTCAATCTGTTACTTGGGCATTTCTGTAGTAATAACAGTTACTTTTACTGAGAGTGAATTACATGTGGCTAAGAATAACCCCACGCGCCTAGCATTAATGGGCCACGCACGACGTCCTGTCATCCTCTGACATGGCCTACGTGTCCCATTTTCATTGGGCGTACATGGAACGTTTTCTGTGGAAAGTTGAACCCGCTGTTCTAACTTGAGTTAGGATTCCAAATTTTAATCCATTGCCATATATTTTACTCTTTCGAATTCTACCGTTTTACCCTCCTATAAAAACCAAGCTTACCCTCTCATAAACGTTTTACAAACTCTCATTCTTCTCCGGCGAAACCCTGCAAAAACCTGCAAGTTTCTTATTCTCAGTACCAAATGGCTTAATCTTCTCAAGCTATCTCCCCTACACACTCTCCGGCGACCTCACCAGAACATTCACCTGCTCATTCTGAACATTCAGAAAACCCCAACCCTGCCCAAAACATTGAACTAGAAGATTCTGGCGATTCAGCAGACTTTGCTCCGACCACACATCTTCAAAACTTCATAGCAAAGGATCATTTCGAAAAGATACTACCAATCAAATCCAACAATTGCTATTTGGTCCCCTCACCCACTGCTTTCAGCGAAGCCCATGCCATTCTTCTAAACATAATGGAAAATCATATCCTCTTCCCTTTACTCTCAAGAACCCCAAAGAAAATTCCAGTTAGATATCTGAACCAGTTTTGGCAAAGTTGCCGATTTGATAAAGATGATTCTCTTATCAAAGGATACATTTCAAGACCCGACAAATCTGAGCATCTGGAAATCAAGTTCAATAGAACAATGTTCTCACTTGAATTCAACCTACCAACAAGGGGTCTTCTTGGATTGAAGAAGTACGCAGAGCAACCAACAGACGACGAGATCTGTCGTTTCCTAGAAATGCTTGGGTACAACACACCACTGAGGAAGAGAAATGACTTCCGCAGAGGCAGATTACCACCTTTGTGGAACACCTTGTTCTCAATTCTTAACAGATGCCTGACAGGGAAGATAGGCAGTATTGACCAGAGCTCACATCAGATATTAACCATCATGTATGGGGTTTACTATGATCTCCCACTGGATTACGCGACCATAATGATGCAAGAGATCATTAACACCATCGACAGAAAGAACAACACAAGAAGGGTCAAAGAGAACGATCCTAAGTTTCTACCACCTCTACAATTGCAAGGAATACTGGGAGTCTTGTTCGAACCTCTGTTGCTGATACAGAAATGGCCAATGGAAGGGCCAATTCCCAAACAGTTCCCAATGAGCAAAAATATTCCCACTGATCATGTAGATGGCTACACACACTGCAGACCTTTGTCAAAGAAACTTCTGAAGTATGCCTCGAATAAAACCCTTAAGAAAGAGTATATACGCGATCATAGAACTCCTAAACCGAGTCCTATGACACCCCCGCGTTTAGGTGTCCCTCTAGGAACAATGATTGCAGAACCTCTTTCCACTCAAGAAGAAAAAGATAACAAATTAGCAAAACACATGGCTATTCAACTTAGCTTCATAGCCAAACGTGCAGAGCTCATGGGAAAGAAGTCCTCTTCAAAATCTTCTGCCTCTACTCCAAAATCAAAAAGGAGGAAAACTACAGAAGGCACCTCTACAAGCGCTGCAGAAGATCAACCTTCACCTCCTCATGCCACAGAAGTTGGCTCCTCTGCTCCTCCCTCCTCTCCAAAACTAAAGAAGAAAAGAAAATCGAAAACTACAGAGGAAGGGGCACCAAAACCTAAGAGGAGGAAAACCAAAAAGAAGCATGGTAAATCACTTGAGAAATTGGTTACCATAGAAGAGGAAGCAATCACAGAAGAAAGAACTGCAAAAGAAGAAGATGCAGAAGAAGAAATGACAGAAGAGGGATATCAATCGCCCCATCAATCCCCAGATCGATTTGCTCACCAAGGAAACATTAACGATTTCCTACAGAACCCCGACATTGCCAACACTTTAAATACAGCAGGGTGGACGGCACAACCTCTCGACCACCATTCCCCAGAAAAACAATACTTCTCTATTTCCGGCATTGATACACATCTGCAAGAAGATGATCAAACACCCAGAGATCAATCAGTTGAGACACCTATTATTCTACAGAACCCTTTCATTCAACAAGGATTAGACGTCCACGGAAGGAGTCCAAGCCCAGCTTCAGAAGAAATAGGACAAACAGAAGCTCAGTGGAATAGAGATGAAGTAACAGAGACAAGAATGGAGGTCTCAGAGGTAGATTCAGACGAAGAAGAAGCTGTCTGGATACGAAGAGGTCTCTATCATCCACACGTCATGAGGTTATACGGCTCTTATCAAATGTATGACTTCTTAGGCACAGAGCAAGGAACTTCAACAGAAGCTAGAGAAGAAGCTCCAAGCCATCGGATATCTACAGAAGCTGAAAAGATAGAAAATGATGTAGTGCTTGGATGCTTAACAGCGGAGGAAACAAGAAAAGATGCCTGGATTAACAGAGGTACACAACCAAAACCAACTCCCAGCGCAACCCACACATCTAACTCCGCAGGTCTAGCTGCAGAAGGAGTTATTGAAATAGAGCAGCACAGCTCGATCCAAACCCAACCCAACCAGCCAGAAGTCACTCTTTCGACTTCTGCGCCCACAGAAACCGGGGAATCCATTCCTAGGGAGTCTCCTCAGAGAGACTCACCTATAGTTCGTGATCAATCGCCCCAGATCACACTAGAACACCCTACAGAGGAATTCGTTTCCTCTGCCACGCATGAAATAGGGCCAACCCTTCTTTCAGAGAGAAGTAGTGAGCACAACGACGAAGAGACTCTAGACAAGTCTCCGAGTCAACAGAAGGATAATCTAGTACCCACCTCTGAAGTGGATCTAGACAATGTCGTTCACAGAACTTCTGTAGAGTTTGAAGCACTAGATACTTCTGCTCGAAGATCAAATGGAAATCCTTCCACCCCCAACGTACAAACAAGGGTGAACGAAGGTGTCCCAGGAGCAGGGACTCACTCTGGAGACGAATGTGTTCCTCCAGAGGTTACACCATGGACACAAGTATCAAGGGATGAGTTCCAAACCCTTGTCACCTCTGTGAACCAAACCATGAAAGAGTTGCAAAGCTCTTTCACATCTTTTGCAGAGAAAACATCAACGGCCTTGCTGAATCTGAACACCAAAATGGACAATCTGTCCACAGAGGTGAAAACCGCCATCACAGAGATGAAATCTTCTGCGCAAACAACTGCAACAACTACAGCCACTTCTGCTGCTAAAGATTTTGGAATTGCCGCAACTTCTGCATTCAAGGAATCAGTAAAACATTTCCTTGAACAAATGAACAAGCAATCCAACAAATCACAGAGCATCACACCCGCAGATCTATAGAAGGCTCTTCAAAACGTTCAAGTAGAAGCAATGCACAACACAATACTGATGCAGCCTAAATACTACATGACCAGAGCACAGCTGACAGAGCTCGGCCAGAATGTCATAAACCAGGTCACAGAAGTCATTGTCTCCTTCACTACTGCAAATGCCAACTACGTCAAAGAGTTCAGAAAAAGTGTTGGCAGAATGCGCTTCAACACAGAAGCAGAGCTTGCAACTCTTTTCGGCCTCTGTGATGATGTATGTGCGAAGTTGGTGGCCGCAGGAGCAGAACTACCAAAGAAACCCAAATCTTCCTGTAGAGCAGACGGTACTTCTGATAAAAGTCAGGATGATTCTAATGATGACCATCCTGGTCCATCAGATAATCCTGAGGGGGAGAATATAAGGGAGAAAGCTACGACCAGAGGAATACAAGCTCCACCAATCGCAGCAGAACCAATCAGTCAAGCCCCTCCAGAACAAACCCAAGATCAACAACAAAATCAACAGACCACAGAGACAACACCCATCTCTGTGGAATCAACTCCTGAAGAAACCAATATTCCAGAAGCTGATCAGCATACCATAGAGGCAACAACCACCCTTGTGGTAATCAACTTGGAAAAGAGTCCTTCAACAAAATCAACAGAAAAACCCCAAACCATACCAAAAAGAAAGTTGATTGCCACCAAACCAAAAAGAGCAACGACCTCTGCTTTTTCTATTCTGAGAAAGATGCACAATACAATGTCTGATCGAATGTTGCAGAGAGAAGAAGAAAGGCACAGGTTCACATTAGCTTTCAAAATGGCAAGAAGATTCGATGTCCAATCTTCACCAACAGAAATAGAGCTCACAAAAGAAGTCACCAAAGAACCTCCAACAGAGGTTACAGAGCAACTCAAGCCAACAGAACCATCGCCACAAAAGTCCTCTAAACCACAAGTGTCAAAACCTACAGAGGCAACCATCAAGCCAACAGAAGCACCAACCTCCAAACCTACAGAAGAAACAGGTTCTGCACCTCCAAAAGCCAAAGACAAGGGCAAAGCAATACTGACAGAAGAGCCCAAGAAAAAGAAATCATTGCCCAAGCCTACAGAGAAATTGATGAAGAGCGCCTTTGATGCCTTCCAAACTCCAAAGCCTGAAGAAGTTGATTGGGTATATGGATTAAAGCCTCTGACAGACATTCCTCTAACTGGCAGAGCTGCAGAAATTGTTCAAAAGATGGAGAGTCTCAGAAGACAAGTACCACAACCTGGTCCAACACATGAAGAGATGGAAGAAGTGGTATACAAATACCTCTATAAACAAACCTTTCAGACCAATCATCCAACAGATCATGTGACAGATTCAAGGATCAGAGAAGAATTTGAGAACATCTTCACAAGGACAAAGCCAAGAACCAAAGCAGATGTCTTCTCAATCCACAAGATCAAAAAGGTAATCTTCTGCAGGTTCTCCTTTACAAGAACCTATCCAAGGGTCAGGTACAATCTTTACAAAGTTAGGAGAGAAGACAATTCAGAAACCACCTTCGCTGATGCTGACCTAAGAAATATCAATCCTTATGATCTACCTTACCTTCTGCAATGGACAAAGGACAACTACAACACAGAGGCAAACACCAGAGCCTATCAAGTGTTAAGAAAAGCAATGAGGGAAAAGCTTCTGATCTTCAGTATGATAGATTTTCAACTGGGAAAGGATCTTGGTCTCAAACATCTAAATTTACGACCACCAGAAGATCGCTGCCCACCCAACGCCGTGCCCAACTCTATCATTACAGAACCAAGATTCGGGTTAGTATTTAAAAACCCACAAGGCGAAGTCAAACTGTTTGTGTGCATGGACTGTCAGAAGTACGTAACTAGTACTCTGAACAAGTTCAGAGCAAGCCTTGTAAAATACAGAGGTACAGAGAAAATGGATAGAGATGCTGCAGATACTTTCATCAGAGAGATTGATGCCACAATCCGCCTAAGAGAACTCTGCATCAGTTTCTACAAAGAGATCAGAAGATTCGGAAGAGACAACAGAAGCTACAACGATTTCAAAGATGCCAAAATATGATTCTCAAACCTCAAATCTCTGCAAACCAAGTCAAAAGTTTATCTTTCATTGTACTCAAAGGTAAAATGCCTCTGGCATATTTCTGAATGAAAGAACTTTCGAGGTATTGTTTAACCTCTGTCTTATCTAACTTAGCCTAATTAAACTCAAGTTCAATTTTTTTATTTTTCACTACTTAGGGGGAGATTGTTAGCTTCAATCTTCCTAATCATAGAAGTATTTAGAAGTAGTGAAAAATAGGCTAAGTGAAGAAAGCCTCTTACAGAGGCTCTGCCGAACTTTCCGAGAGATCAAGGTAGAGAAGCTACAGAAGCTAAAGAGGCGCCCTACAGAAGCTCTGTCATAAGTGCAAAGAAGACCAAAGACTCGGAATCCGGTGAAGACTGCTCTTCTAAGGACCAAACCGCAGAACCTCTGTGACACTTCATAGAGCCTCTGCGGTCTTCAACAAAGACTTCAAAGATATTTATAATATCTTGCTACTGTTACAGGACCAATTCATCAACTTGCCCTAGCATGCCCTGTCCAACTGCAACGTGTCAAACTCTGATTGGATTCAATAGGGCTTAGTACATAATAGACGTCTGCTGCATTAAATGCAATACAACACGTCCAACTGTTCATGCCATCCGTCCAACTATTCATACCGTCCTTTGTGAATAGTAGCTTATGCTTTATGGTCCCCTTAGAGTAGTATATAAGGAAGACTCATGTTGAGTTCTTCCTATCTATCCATCGATCGATCAATCGAACAATCAAAACAAGAATTTAAGAGAGAAAAACATCACAAGAACACATAGCTTTAAACACTTTGAGAGTCATATCTATTTTAAAGCTTTGCTTACTCACTGTTCTTGAATCTGTTCTTAATATATATATTCAGTAAACTTTGAGATATTATTTCCTGTTCACTGTTTATTTATATTGTGTTCTAAATCTATCAAACATATCTGTTAGTTCTTCAAATACGCTTCCGCATCAAACTAAAACTTGAACTAATAGATCTGATAATCTTGTTTAAACAAAACCGGGAACCAACAGTGTTTATATAAATATATGAATGGATATGTGTGGAATGGATATACGATCAAGGTGTGAATATTTTGTGTTTATAATATAGTAAGATATTATATTTATTGGTGCATTACACTACACAAGTGCACAGTAGCCGGGTTCGGTGTGCGGACCGACGGGTAGCCGGGTTCCGGTGAGCGGACCGGTGAGTAGTCGGGTTCCGGTGTGCGGACTGACGGGTAGCCGGGTTCCGGTGAGCGGACCGGTGGGTAGTCGTGTTCCGGTGTGCGGACCGGTTGTTGATTTATTAGTTGGCTTGCTACCAACTAATATGGCCATTTGTGGAGGAATAAGGTGAATGAGATGTAGACGATGCACGAGTCTGGATTGGTATTTAAATACGTGTGGTATGTTTATATTTTACGAAAGGATTACCAAAGGTTTATCTAAACTATTTTGATACAAAGGATTTACATAAAAGGTTTTATTATTATTTTGGAAAGGACTGGGATTAACTCACTAGATCCGTTTGGTCTAACCCTCATTTTGTTTTCAAAAATATGTTTTCCAGGTCGAGGAATTGATAGCGGCAAAGGAAAGAATAAGGTGTAGGCTGCCTCCGTTGATCGATGATGTTTAAGAAGATTTTATATATTTTGTAGTGTCAAGACTAATGAGACCGTACTTGGTTTGTTATGTAACTTTTGTTGTAAATCAATGATATGTATGCATGTTATGTATTATGATGTGTGTTATGGGATTTGGGTCGTTACATCATCAAAATCTATGAAGACCAAAAAGAATCAAAGCATCAATGCTTATGAAGGGTTTAAAGCAAAAGAAGGCGAATCATTGAAAGAGACCTACAATCGCTACAACATCATCCTTAATGATTTGAGAAGAAATGGAGTCGACAAATCAGAATCGGAGATAAACTACAAGTTCATCAAGAATCTACTACCAGAGTGTGATTCATACTCTATTCAGCTCCAAATGTCTAGGGATATGGATGAAGAAAAGTTGACTGACATTTTCAGTATTCTTGGTCAACACGAAGATAAAGTAAAAGCAGTTAAGGAAAAGGATAAAAAGGTCGAAGAGTCTTTAGCCCTTCTGAGTGAGCATAGGAAGATTGGATCTGTAAAAACAAAAGCTTTGATTTCTGGGATGAGCAAGAAGAAGTTGAGTTCTGATGATGATGACAGTTCTAAAGATGAAATGGAGGATATTGCTGAAAAGTTAGCATTGTTAACTAACAAGTTTCAAAACAGGTTTAGTAGAAAGAAGTACTATTCAAAAGCTAAACCTGAATACAACAAAGCTAACAAATATAAAAGATTTGAGAAAAGGAGGAAGAGAAAGAAGAGAAAGAGGAGAAAGCTATGAGAAAGGAGAGGGAAGAAAAGAAGGATAGAGATGATCGAAACTGTTTCAACTGCGGAAAACCAGGTCATTATGCCAGAGACTGTAGGCAAAAGAAGGTAAAGGATTCTGAATATTATCAGCGTAAGGCACATCTAGCAAAAGCCAAAGAAAGTGGAAAGCCTGTCAATGCTGAAGAGGAAATTTGGCTTTTGTATTCTTCTGATGATGAAGAAGTGCATTTTACTGAAGTAAAGCACAGTCTGATGGCAAAACTGAATGAAGATGACCAGGAATCCGAGGTATCATTTCTATATTCTTCCAATAATTCTGATAATACTGATTCTGAAACTGAAGATGATAGATATGAAGAAATGCAAATCGTGATACTTGAACTTAATGAGAAATTTGAAAAAGCCAAACAGAAACTTGAAAAAATTCAAAAGAAACTTGAAGAAGAGAAAAGTTCAAAGTTGAAATATCACGATGAAGCACTTCTTTATAAAGCTTTAGCTGAAGATAGAGAACAAGAAAAAGAAGTTATTAGATCAAAAGTTAAAACGCTTGAATCTGAAATTTCTGAGTTAAAGAAGAAAATGAAAGATATAAATGATGAAAACATAGATTTTCAGTTCACAATCAAAGTTCTTTCTGAAGAAAGAAAAGATGCTTTAAATAAAATAAAGGAGCTTGAAGATTCAAATTATAAAAGAGGGCAGACTGAGCAAACTCTGAAATTACTAACTAGCAACCCAAAAGATACTAGATTTTATAATCCAAAAATGGGTCTAGGATTATCTGATGTAGAAGTTCTTAAGAATGCACCTGAAAATCTTTACACAATTGAAAAATTGGGTGAAGGTTTTAAAACTAAAGAAACTGAAATTCAAAGTAAGGTTTTGAAGCAAACAATTATAAAGGATATTCCTCCAATCTCACAAGTCTTTGTTAAATCAAGTAACGAAGTCTTACAGCAAACTATAATAATGGAGGTTCCTTCAGTGACACAAGCTTTTGTTAACACTAATAATGAAAGTTTGAAACAAAGTTTTGCTAAAGATGTTGCTTCAAATCCTTCAACTCCCATTTCAAACAAAGAGGAAGTAAAAACGGATAAAGGTTCGGAAGAAAAGCCTAGATTTAATACTACAAACTTCAAATACGATGAACTAAATTCTAGTTACAAAACCAAAAGGGCTGAACTAACTGAATTTAGTTTTTTATTTTCAAAATAATCTATGGCTAAAACAACTGATGAACCTGAATCTGTTAAATCTGAATCAAGTGTTGAATTGGAGTAAAAAATAGTATCAAATTCTGACAAAAAGGAGTTTGTTCACGATATCTCTTCTGAATTTCCTGATTTGAATTCGGCTTTACTTAAAATTGTGGATTTAGAAAATCAAATTTCTAAATTACAATTAAATTTTGAAAAATTAGAGGATGATTATGACAATATTGGAATAGATCATGATCACATTCAAAAAGTCAATCTTGATCTTAAAAATGAGATTCGACGACTTGAATCCCAATTATTCGAATTATCAAAATCTAAGGATTCAAAACCTTGTGAAAAGTGTTCAAAACAAGCTGAATTCAAAGATCAGAGTAAATCTTCAAGTACAATTGATTCTGGTGCAAAAGTATTTTTAGAAAAAGATAAGCTTTCCGAAGAAAACAAAGCACTTGTTTTGAGATGTGCAAAACTTTCAAATCAAGTTTCAGATTTTGAGAAAGTGCTTTTTCTTGAGAAAGAGAAGCATAAAAAGGAAAGAACTGAGCTTGAAATTGAACTGAAATATTGTGAAGTATATCATACAAAGTTTTCATCAAATATATCTAATGTCAAAAAGGAACAAGAACTGAAAAGAAAAGACAAAGGAAAATTATTCGAAACGAAATCAAATTTGTTTCCAAATAATGCTTCTAGTTCTAAGAGTTCTGACAATGTTTCTCATTCTTTCTCAAAAATGGATGAAGAAAAGTGCGTGGATCTGAAGGAGAATATTTCGAATAGCTAGAATAGGAATACCGATACTGAGAAATGTATTTCTTCAAATAAAAATTGTATTCATTCGTGTAATGTTTACAAAGTTTGTGAAAATAAAAATTCCGCAATTTCTGATTCTACTTTGTTGACACAAGCAAAAAGAAGAATACATTGTGCTAATTGTTGGGATAACTACTTCAAGCTAAATAGAAATGATCCAAAGAACAAAAAGTCTAATACTTCATCATTTTCTTTAAAAACTTCAGCGAACAAATTTGCTAAAATGTTCGGTTTCAGATCAAAGAAACAGAATAAGAAGAAAGAAACAAAAACAGTTGATGTGAATATGGTTTGGATTCCCAAAGATCAACTCAACAAACCAAATTCACAAAATAACCTTACCTTTAAAGGCAAAATTCAAGGTTCATCAACTGTAATAAACAAACTGATCCGTACTAACAAGAATAGACCCATACAGATATGGGTACCTAAGATCAGGTAATTTTCTTTTTACAGAACCGTCATGTGTGGGTCATTGATTCGGGAGCTTCTAGACACATGATGGGGTACAAGCATTTATTGCACGATTTTACTGTACATCCTGGCGGATCGGTAGGTTTTGGTAACGACTCCAAAGGTCATGTTCGAGGCTTCGGAACGTTGAAGAATGACTGGATGCAAATAGAAAAGATCTTGTATGTTGAAGGATTAGGGCATAACCTTTTCAGTATTAGTCAGTTTTGCGACAAGAACTGTAAGGTAATTTTTGACAAGAAATTTTGCTATGTTGTGGATGAGAACTGGTCAGAGATTTTCAGAGCAAAACGATGCGGTGATCTATATATGACAGATTTTGCGACTCTTGTTGCTTCAAATCAAGTTTGTCTTGTTTCAAAAGCTTCACAAGACGAATGTTGGTTATGGCATCGAAGACTTTCGCATCAGAATTTTTGAAGCATCAACAAGCTCAGAATAGATGGATTAGTTTCCGGGCTTCCTGAATTGAAGATTGACAAAGTTTCTATCTGTCCGGCGTGTGAAATGGGAAAGATGAAACACGTCTCGCACAAATCCAAAACTTTGTCTAACTGCAACAACGCCTTGGAATTAATTCATATGGATCTCTGTGGCCAGATGAGGACTCAGTCAATGGGGGGAAAGAAGTACATATTAGTTATGATTGATGAGTACTCACGCTACACTTGGTTGGATTTTCTTCGACTCAAATCTGAAGCACCTGAGCTGATAATCAAGTTCATCAAAAAGATACAAATTCTTCTACAACGTCCAGTTCAAAAGCTAAGAAGCGACAACGGGACTGAATTCAAGAATGCGACTCTTCAATTGTTTCTGCACCAATTACTCCACAACAAAATGGAGTGGTTGAAAGAAAGAATTGGACGCTTGTGGAAGCAGCTCGGACTATGCTTGCCTATTCGGGTCTTCCTCCAAGTTTATGGGCTGAAGTAGTTTCCACCGCATGTTTCACACAAAACAGGACAATTATAAATAAACGTCTTAATAAAACTGCATATGAAATAATCAATAATCGCAAACCTAACATCAAATTTATGCGTGTTTTTGGATGCAGATGTTTTGTCAAAAAAGATCGAGAACACCTTGCAAAATTCCATGTCAAGGCTGATGAAGGGATTTTTATTGGCTATTCCTTGAATTCTAAAGCATATCGGATCTACAATAATCGTACAAAATCAGTCATCGAGAGTATCAACGTTACGTTTGACGAGAGTGTGACTTTGACTTCTGGACAACACAGTTCAGAACTCGGACAGAAATCTGAAGCTTCTACACAAAAGGAGTAGAACCTGTGGCAAAACCGTTTTCTAATTCTGTATTAGATAATAATAGTACTAAAGATTTAGATTTGTTATTTCATGATGCATTTAGGGAATATTGTGCAGATATGGAATCACCCAACACATCTGTAAATGCATCTCCACAACAGACGAGTGTTAATGTCTCCGGTCCATCTGACGATGTCGGTGCTAGTACTTCTAGGGCGACCAACGAAACTCCAAGTGAAATACAACTATTCCAGTTTCTGAACCTGAAATTCAGCCTGAAGTTCCGGTTTCAGTAAACACATCATCGGAGGTTCCTACACACGAAATACAACAACCAGAAGTTAATGTACCAGAACTGACACATGTATCTTCAGCTGAATCTACTAAAGAGATTCTTGCAGTTATGGATGAGAATGATTCATCGAACACTCATGTAGAGATTCCAACTCTTCCCAGTACACATAAATGGACAAAAGCACACCCCAAAAGATATTATTGGTGATCTCAATGATGGAGTGAAGACACTATCTGCGACTACAAACGAATGTTTGTATGTTAACTTTCTAAGCACGCTAGAACCCAAGAAAGCATCCGAAGCTTTACAAGATCCAGATTGGATAAACGCCATGCAAGAGGAGTTAAATGAGTTTAAGCGTAACGAAGTTTGGCATTTGGTGAAGCGTCCTAAAGACAAGACCATTGTTGGAACTAAATGGGTCTTTAGGAACAAGAAAGACGAAGCAGGAATTATAGTCAGAAACAAAGCAAGACTGGTTGCAAAAGGGTATAGTCAACAAGAAGGAATAGATTATGATGAAACATATGCACCAGTAGCAAGGATTGAAGCCATCCGAATTTTTCTTGCATACGCCGCGCATAAAAGCATGAAGGTATTTCAGATGGACGTCAAATCTGCATTTCTGAATGGAATACTTCATGAAGAGGTTTATGTAAGTCAACCTGAGGGCTTTGTAGATCCAAAATATCCCAACCATGTCTACGTTTTAGACAAAGCACTCTATGGTCAAAAACAAGCACCAAGGGCATGGTATGAGACTCTGACTATTCATTTGCTTGAAACTGAATACACCAAAGATACAATAGATACAACTCTTTTTCTCAAAAGAAAAGGTAAAGATTTAATACTAGTACAAATATATGTTGACGACATTATATTTGGCTCTACGAATCCCGAGATGTGTAAAGATTTTGAAGAGGTGATGAAAAGCCGCTTTCAAATGAGTATGATGGGAGAGCTAAAATTTTTCCTTGGACTTCAAGTGACACGGTCAAATGAAGGCATTTTCATTAATCAATCAAAATATATAAATGATATGCTTAAGAAATTTGACTTAAATTCCTCTTCCACCATGAAAACTCCCATGGCTACCGGTAAGCTTTTGAACGCTGATTCATCTGGTATATCAGTCGATCACAAGTTATACCGAGGCATGATTGGATCTTTACTATATCTAACGGCAAGTAGACCGGATATTTTGTTTGCAACATCTTTTTGTGCACGTTTTCAAGCTAACCCGAAGGAATCTCACCTTGTGGCTGTAAAGCGAATCCTTAGATATCTCAAAGGCACAAAGAATTTGGGTCTTTGGTATCCTAAGGATTATGGGCTTGAACTAACTGCTTACACAGATGCAGATCATGCGGGAAATATGATGGACAGGAAAAGCACATCTGGTGCTTGTCAATTTTTGGGAGATAAACTTGTATGTTGGTCATCAAAGAAGCAAACTTGTGTATCAACATCTACGGCTGAAGCAGAATATGTGGCCACCGCTAGTTGCTGTTCACAAGTAATTTGGATGAAGACTCAGCTAAAGGATTATGGATATATCTTCAACAAGATCCCAATTTATTGTGATTCCAAAAGCGCAATTGCAATAACTGAAAATCCTGTTCAGCACTCCAAGACTAAACAAATAGATGTCAGGTACCATTTTATCAAAGACCATGTTGAGAAGGGAACTTTAGAAATGCATTTCGTACCAACAGAACTAGAGCTTGATGATTTATATACAAAACCTTTAGATGAAAAAAGGTTCACTTTTCTAATCAGTAAACTAGGAATGTTGAATACTTAGGCATTTGTTAGTTTTCTTTAAAACATTGAGGGGGAGTATCTGTTCTTGTTTATGTAATTATATTCATCTTTTGAGGGGGAGTTTGATTTTTTTTTCTCATAAAGTGATACAACTAACTGGTATGGACTCATGTTCTATGAGTACCAAGTTTTCATCTGTCTGTGCAGATTTTTCTGAAGAAGAGACAACTGATTATGCATCTGTTTAGGGGGAGCAGATTGGCATAAGTCTGTAAAAAAATTAAAAAAAATTGAGAGAGTTGAAGTAAAAGACTTCAAAGATTTTATCTGATGTAAAAGTTTTTGAACAGTTTGAAATCTTTTCTGAAAAAGTTGTATTTTTTTGAAAATCTTTGAGATTTCGGACCTATAAGGAATCGAAACCAAAGGTTTCGAACCCTTAAGGATGCGAAACCAATGGTTTCGAACCCTTAAGGATGCGGAATCATATGGTTTCGAATCTAGATGGGTACGAATTCAAAAAATTTTATAAAATTTTTCAACTTTATGTGATTCTAATTCTTTTGGAACTTTTTGCATCTTTTGTTCATGCAAATTGTTCAGATGAACAGTGCCATGTCTATTTTCATACATGCTTTTTTCTACTGTTTGCCAAGTGGGGTACTCTAAATCGTGCCAATTGTCCAAATTTTTTTAAGTATAAATAGAGTTCAAATTTTTCATTTCCCACTTATTTCATTTTGGCAAAGGATTCGAATTCTCTTACGAAAGCACTGTTCATCATCTTCAATCTCAAACTTCATCTGTTCGATTCTTCTTCTTCAGGTAACCATTTTTGTTGATTTTAGTCACATTAGATTCGATATTTGTTTGTACAGCTTTCTATCCATGTATTTTCATCGATTTCATTCATCTGTTAGGCTTATTTGTGAAAAATCAGATCGATTTTAAACAAATGTTCTTCGTGTTCTTGAAGTTCTTCATGTATGTGTTTAGGATTTCGAACCCTTCTTAGGTCAGAAATACTTTTAGGGTTTCGAATCACTCTTATTCTTATGAAGTCCTGATTTCGAATCATTCATTGAAAACTTTTGTTGAAAAGGGTTTGTGTTAACATGTCTTGGTTTCGAACCCTTATGGATTCGAATTCCTTGGTTTCGAACCCTTATGGATTCGAATTCCTTGGTTTCGAACCCTTCAGGATTCGAATTCCTTGATTTCGATTCTTCTTAGGGTACGAAATCCTTAATTCACTGGTGTTTTCAAAACTATGAAATTTTCTAAGTCATGGTTTCGGATCCAACATGATTCGAATTCTCTTGGTTTCGAATCCTTCACACTTTACAAGTATTGGTTTCGGATCCTTCTTGATCCGAAATCATTTGGTTTCGGACTCTTGTACATTCGAAACCTGCTCTTGTTGAATCCGAATTCCTCCAAGTGTCAGTGTGGTCCGAAATCTATACTTAGTGAATTTTTTTCAGAAATTTTTTCAAAAGTTTTAAAAGTGTTAACATTTTCAGAACTGTTTTGTTCCAAAACAACAGTTCAGATGGCAAATCAGGAAGAACAAAGCCGTGTTCAAGGCTTTGGTGAACATATTCCGAGAATACCCGATCCGACAGCCGATGTTCCTTTACCATCGACGCGATCTGTACATCAATCACTTACCGGAGGACATCCAGATCATCTTATTATTCGTCCGACCAATTATGTCGCGATCATTCCGAATAATCATCACGTTGATTTTGACAAGATCAATATACATCCGGTGGTCAAGGAAGTGCTTCGTAATCACCCGTTAGCATACGCATTGACTCACACAGTCAATGTGCCTATGCTATATCTTCAACAAGCATGGAAAACAATCGCTACAACAATGGAGAATGGAAGACCTATCTTTCTATTCCAGATCGACGAGTTTATTACAAAGCTTGATTTCCAGAGATTGAGACTTGTACTGAGGCTACCTGAGCCTGATTCTAGAGATAGCAAAACTGAATTTGATCCTTATCCGTCTGAGGAAGAAGTGTTTGAAGGTATACGCGCAATGGGATATACCGTGAATCTGACAAAAGTGAAGGGCTTCAACAAGGTGAATTTACCACCTTTGTACTATGCTATCTTTTCCATTATTAACCGGTGCTTAACTGCCAAACATGCGAGAACTGACAGTGCTAGTATCGGGTTTCTGAAATTATTTCATGCGGTGGTGTGTGATCTTTACGTAGATTATGCATCCATCTTCTGGCATGAACTGAACGAGAAGATATAGCTACGTCGTCAAAACAAAGGAAAGCCTTATATTCCGTACATGAGGTTTCTTCAGATTATTATTCAGAGTATGCTTCGCTCTAACCAGGAGATTCCACGGCGTATAAATCATCCTTCTGTACCTGAAAAAGCAATGCAATATCTTCAACTTCCGAAGAAGACTTATCCTTATGAAATGCCATTACCGGAAGGGTTCCTTGGATACGCGGATCAGGACGCTGAGTGTATAGTTGATTATAGAGAGTCTATGTTCCGGCCAGCACCGGAGGGACCTACCCAAGACTCAACCCCTAGGAGAGAGGAGTCTGTGAGGGTTTAGGATGCAAGGGCTACTGAACGGGGAGAGTCGAGGGAAAATACCGTGAGGGGAACTGGTCGGGGTCCGTCATCTGTACTTGAAGATGCAGGGTCATCGTCTGAGGACACACATACAGATGACCTTGTACAAGACGATACTGAAGAAGTAGTTCCTAAACACATTGGGGTTGCTCCTTTAGTTGGTTATTCTGATGATAGTACAGAGTCTGACAACGCGTCTGATCCCGCGGAGGAACAAACTGATGGAGATTCTGATGATAACAATGATGGTAATGATGGAAATGATGGTGCTGATACAGAAAATATGTTTGGTGATGTTGCTGATATCCTAGTCTTTCCACAAATGAATTTGTCAGCTAATATTGATGTGGAAGAACTGAACTTTGATGACATGCCATTAATGACTTATCAAGTTAGTGAAGGAATGGGAGGTATAAGGAGAACCGAGGGAGAATTAGTTGAAAATATATGTGAGTCTGCGAGAGAAAATGAAGAAAAAAATATGGAGAGTGTGAGTGCTACCAAACATTTCTATACCAGAAGGGCAGTCACATCCACCACCAGATCTCATTTGTTGGGATCAGGTGTTGAAAAAGACGTTACTCGCCCAGTAACGCAATTGCACACCTCAGCTAGCCGTTCAGCTTCTTCTCAACAAGAAGCTGTCTCATCTTCTCACGGGGGTTTAGCACATAATCTATCCGGATCTCACTTGGAGATTTCGGGTATTGAAACAGAGCGACCTCCTCCCCGGTCCTCGACCTTCATTTCTGCACATGTTGAGAGTCTAGTGCCTATTGCTAACATTTTTAATTCTCTGAATATGACACTTTCTGAAATAACTGATGCGAGTCTTTGTGACCCATCCGGAACACTCGGAGTAGATCCTCTCACAGGACTACAAGGACAGAGTGTAAATCCTACCAGTGCTAAAACTATGCCAACACTGAGCGTAGGTCACACAGTTGAAACAACTGTTGTGTCAACGGCGAACCTAAGTGGTGCCGGTGTTACGTTACCCGTCTTCGTGACAAGGGAAATTCTCGACGGCGCCCTAAAGGCTGTTGAGGAAACATTCACACGGGAGTTACAAGGGGTGAAATCTTTATTGAAAAGAAAAGGGCCGGCAATTGAAGAGCCCATTGTTCGTTCACGACCAGAAATTTACTTGGCTCCACCTCGTGTAACTCAGCATCCTTCAGTTCAACAACCTCCAGTGGATCAAAGTATTGATGAGTTAAGAGATCTGTTTTATGCTAAGCTGATGTCCATTTGCCCAGAAGATCAACAAAGTAAAACTCTATTATCGCTACTACAGAACTTCCAATCTACACCAACACCACCACCACCTCCACGTCCACCTACACCTACATCTACAGTTACATCCACGGAGTTCCAAACCTTATCAACAGAGTTTACTTCTTTTAAGACAACAGTTGTACAATCTTTGAATGATATGAAGCAGTCCTTAGACGAGTTGAAAGTATTACTGAATCAGAGTTGCAAGACTCAAGCCCATGGTTTGAAACGAAAGCATGATTAGGATCCCGATGATCATGATCATGAGGGGGAGATGAGTAAGAAGAGAAGGGCCGAGTCTGATAGTTCACAAGGCCTAAAGAAGAATCCAACTGTTGCTGAGATTTCTGATGTGTTTGAATCTGGAGCTATGGGTGATGAAAGCGGAAAACAGATCGTATTGTATGTTGATCCAAATGCAGAACCGACGGTTGAAAAGCCTTAGGTAAATGAGGAGGAGATAAGGGAAGTGGTAGACATGTTTGTGGAATCTGTTGAATTGATTGAAATCAGTTCTGGTGATGAAGGTGATGATGATCTGGCAAGAGAATATGATCAGTATTGGAAAGTTAAGGAGGAAGCAGAACCGTTCGCTTTGCTTACCTATGAACCAGAGGATCAAGGTGTTAGGTTCACACAAGATGAGGTAGACATACTAAATGAAATTTATGGGCCACAAACTCCTGAGGAAATAACTGTAAGTCCTATTCATTCACCTGAACATATCTCAAGTACCTTTATACCTGTTCAATCTGATGATACACCTTTATCTTTTAACCTCAACCTAGTTCAACTCAAACCACTACACTAGTTTCTAAACCAATTCCAACTTCTGAATTCATTCCAATCAACCTGAATCACAATCCTTTCATGATCCATTTCCAAAAGAACCAAAACCTGAAGATACTGAACCTCCATCTTATGCACGTGTAGTACCACCTGTTATTCCTACCCATGACGAAGCTGGTCCTTCCAATACAGCTGCTCAACCTGGTCCATCATCCTCACGAAGCAGAAAACTGTCTGAACTTGAGCAGCGTGAAAGAACTTTGTATTTGAGAACAACATTCTTGGAAGAGTCTGAAAGAAGACTGTTTGTGCACAGAATCAGAAGTTTGAATCCCTACGCCATGTTGGGAATTACTGATCAAACAGCCGAATACAAGTTCGAGTATATGTATTTTCTGAGAGACAAGTGTCAAAAGAAAAGAGAGGTGAGGAGCAAGAAGTTGATTGTGACTATAAAGGAGGTAACGACCAGATTGTATTACAAAATGTGGTATCCAGAGTTTGTAGTTCAGAGGCAGGATTGTAGAGATTACAGATTCTCTGAAGCTGATTTTTGTCACTTAACGACGGAAGATTTTGAGTTCATGTATCATCATTTCAGAGATCTTCAGATCAGAAGGGAAAACGTAACTCTTGCATTGAATGCCATCAAAAGATTTTTGAGAAGACACGTCTTGTTCACACAGTGTCATGATGTACAAATGGCCGTGGAGAGTTATCAACCAAGAGGTAACTTGTTGAGGCCTAATCAAGATTTGCCTGGATTAATGAAGATGGCACTATTTGCTGTGATTGGAGAACCAGAGTTTGGTGTTGTGTTCAGAAGTGGTGGAAATAAGATATTCATTCGGTTTAATGAGTTGGAAAAGTATTCGGACGGTACGCTCAAGATTGTAAGACTCTAGTTGATAAAAAAGCTCAAAAGGCATGATGCTGAACGAAAAGTTACTTGGATGTCTTCAAGACCTAGAAGAGTTTTGACAAGAGCAATTGAAGAGATAGATGAAAGATTGAATTTTAGAATGGCTATGCGAAGAATTGAGACGCATCTTGGGTTTCGAAGAAGAAGAAGACCCTTTATGCCTTGATAGCTAAGGGGGGGGGGATTGTTAGGGCTTTATTGTAGCTATCAAGACATTATTAATATTTTGTACTGTTCTTCTTAGTAGAGGCATGGACATGTCATGGCCCTACTATATAAAGAAGTCTCCTTTATCAATCTTGTAAGACTTGTAGCATTTGTCATTTACTCTCTAAAGATCAATACATGGATGACTTGTGCACTCTAGATTTTCTCTCTACATATCATTGCTAGATTATGGGTTTCACAGATTTGTTCTGTGTGCTAAATCAGCATGAAGATTCTGTTAAGCAAGTTGTTGAAGAAAAGAAAAATGTTTCTGATCAATTAGCTTTGCTTTCAGAAAGAAAATTGATCAACAAGACAACAAAGAAGTCTGTATTTCTGTCTGAAATTCCAAAGTTAGAAGAGGAATCTGAGAAGGAAGAATAATCTGATGAGGATGCTGATATCATGTTGATAGCTGAGAAACTGGCTTTGTTGACTAACACTTTCAATAAAAGGTATGGAAAGAAAAAGTTTGAAGGTACGTTCATAAGAGAATGACAGGGGAGCTCAGAAGAGAGATACAAGAAGAAAGATGATAGAGAAGAAAATAAGTATGAGAAGAAAGAAGAGAAGGAAGAAAGGAAAGAGAAGGGATCTATGTTTTAAATGTGGAAAACGTGGTCACTATGCAAGAGATTGTAGAGTGAAAGTCGTTAAAGACTATGAGTATTATGCAAAGAAAGCTTAGTTGGCCAAAACCAAAGACAGTGGGATTGCACTCCTAGCAGAACAAGAGAACTGGCTGTATTATTCATCTGATGAAGAGGACTGCATTCACTTCTCACAAATGCAACGTTATGTGGCCAAAATGGGTGATGAAGATGATTCAGATTATGAAGAAGGAGGTTCTGAATCTTCAGCTGAGGTACACTCTAGTCTTGAAATTGACTTAATGATTCAAATTGAAAATATGAAATCTGAGTTTGTTAATCTGAGAAAACAAATAAAAGGTGAAAGAATTCTGGTTAACAAATTCAGATTAGAAAAAGAAATGTTTAAAATAAGATTTGAAGAAACTGAGGTTGAGAAACAAGAAGTCAGAAAAGAGAATTCTGATCTTTTGAAAAATCAGAAATTTCAGAAGGCAAGGTTAAGAAAGAATTCTGAGTCCTCTAGTCAGAATTCTGAATCCATTAGTCAGAATTCTGGATCTGATGGTCAGAATTCTGAGTCTGTTAGTCAGAATTCTGAATCAACTAAAATTTTGGAGTCAAATTCAGAAAGATTTTCAGATCTTGAAAATAGATTTAAACAAGTTAATCAAGAACTTGAGGAACTAAGAAAAAGTTTTGATGAACTTGAAAATGAAAACAAAACTTATGTTCAGAAAATAACAAATCTTGAGAAGTTAAAATCTGAGTATGATCTGTTTAAGATTAAAGCCTTAGAAAAGAATAAGGAATTCTTTAATGAATCAAGTACTTATGAACATGGTGAATCATCTAATGCATCTACTAATTCTGAAAAGTTAAATGTTTCAGAAAAGGAAGAAGGCAAAAGGACAGATGACTTGAAAAAGATATTTGCGAAGATTTTCTTGAATACTACTTCTGAACCCAAAGCTAGTAGTTATTGTAATAGATGCAAATGTAATCTGAATACAATCAATAAAAATGAAAATTCTTTTCATTCAGATTTGTTGTCTCATGCAAGAAAACATCTTAAATGTGTTCAATGTGGTAGTCAAGCATTTCATCTTTCTCAGAAAAAGATGACTCAAAATTCTAAAACATCTTTCAAGTCTAAAGAAAAACAGAATTCCAAAAAGAAGACTAAAATCATTTCTCGAACTCAGACAAAAGGAAAGAAGACTGAAAACACTTCTCAATCTAAATCAAAAGGAAAGAAGTTTGAAAACATTTCTCAACCGAAAGTTATCAAGATGAAAATAAACAATTTTGTGAACAGAAGATGTTCTGATTTCATCAAAATAAAAGGAAAATGGTGCTTAAAGGAGAATTATGAATGTAAAGTTAAAGGAACTTTTGTTAAATCTGTAATTGAAGCTAACAAAAATGGACCCATTCTGATATGGGTACCTAAATCTAACTAAACTATTTTGTAGGGCTGTCATGTGTGGTTTTTAGACTCTGGAGCATCAAGACACATGACAGGTCATAAGTCTTCTCTGACAAATTTCACAGAAAATGCTGAAGGAGCAGTTAACTTTGGCAACAACAGTAAAGGGCAAGTTAGAGGCTATGGGGATTTAACAAAGGAAGGTTTAACCATTCAGAAAGTGTTTTATGTGGTAGGATTACAACATAATCTGTTCAGTAAAGGTTGGTTCTTGGATAGTCTTTGTGAGATCAAGTTCAGTATAACAGGTTGCTTAATTCTGAGTGAGAATGGAATAAAGGTGTTCTGGGCCAAAAGACACATGGACTTATTTGTGGTTAATTTTTCAAAAATTGAAGCATTAACTCCAGTATGTCTACAGTCAAATGCAATTGCAAATGAATGTTGGCTATGGCACAGAAGATGTTCTCACTTGAATTTTAAGGAGTTGAACAATCTAGTTAGCAAACATCTGGTTCAGCATGTGAGATGGGCAAAATGAAGAAAAGTTCTCACAAGTTGAAAATGAACTCCTCATGCATATCACCATTAGGGATGATACACACAGATTTTTGTGGTCCAATGGCAGTCCAATCAATGGGTGGGAAGAAGTATATGCTTGTCATTGTTGATGAGTATTCAAGGTATACATGGGTTGAATTCTTAAGAGCAAAATCTGAGGCTGCTGAAACATTGATTAACTTCATCAAAAGAATTCAAGTACTCTTACCACTTCAAGTTCAGAAGATATGGAGTGACAATGGAACAAAATTCAGAAATGAGACTCTTCAGAACTTTTTGCAAAGCACTGGGATTTCTCATAATTTTTCTGCTGTCAAAACTCCTCAACAAAATGGTCTTGTTGAAAGAAAGAATAGAACTCTAGTTGAAGCTGCAAGAACCATGATGGCTTATTCAAATCTTCCAACCTTCCTATGGGCTGAAGCAATTGCAACTGCTTGTTTTACTCAGAACAGAACTTTGATTAATAAAAGACTAAATAAAACTGCTTATGAACTGATTAATAAAAGAAAACCACTGATTAAATTATTTCATATTTTTTGCTGCAGATGCTATGTTCTCAAAGATAGAGAAAATCTTGGAAAATTTGACAAGAAAGCAGATGAAGGATATTTTGTTGGTTATTCACTAACTTCCAAAGCATTCAGAATCTACAACAGAAGAACCAAGAGGATAATGGAAGGCATCAATGTCACATTTGATGAGTCAAAATCAAGGACTTCTGAACAAAGCAGTTCAGGACTCAATCAGGATAAGACAAAAACAATGACTTTTGAATCAGATTCTAATCCTAACTGTTCAGAACTCAATTTATTTTTTAAGGATACATTTCTGGAACTAACTTCTGAATCTTATGCAGATTTTGAAAATCCTAAAATGGTTCAAGAAATAAAAAAGGGAAGTTCAGAGGTTCAAACAACAGTAATTTCTGATTCTGGTCCATCTGAGGAATGTCCAATTTTCGTAAATACAAGTGATTTATCTGAGTCTGGTACTCAGAATTCTTAACAAGGTACTCAGAATTCTGATCAAGGTACTCAGAATTCTGAACATGTTACTCAGAATTCTGAACAGGTTATTCAGAACTCTGACTCTACTACTCAGAATTCGGACATAGATGTCACACCTTGACAATTCTCAGAACAATGGGATAGTTCAGAATTACATGATGTTACAGATGAGAATGATACAAATAACAATCTATCAGATATTGATGTGCTTCCAAGTTCAAATAAATGGACAAAAGACCATCCTATTCATCAAGTGATAGGAGATCCATCACTGGCAGTTCAGACAAGATCAGCAACAGCAAATGAAGCAACGTTTGCAGGATTTCTTAGTATGATTGAACCTAAGAAAGCCACTGAAGCCCTAGAGGATCCAGACTGGATTTTAGCAATGCAAGATGAGTTGCTACAGTTTGAAAGAAATAAAGTTTGGAGACTCGATCCAAGGCGTGAAGGAAAATCAATTATTGGAACAAAATAGGTGTTCAGAAACAAGAAAGATGAGTCAGGTGTTGTAGTCAGAAATAAGGCTAGATTGGTTGCTAAAGGATATTCACAACAAGAATGAATTGATTATGATGAGACATTTGCACCAGTTGCCAGAATTGAAGCAATCAGAATACTCTTGGCATATGCTGCACATAAGAACTTCAAAGTATACCAAATGGATGTCAAATCAGCATTTTTGAATAGTATACTCAATGAAGAAGTTTGTCTATCAACCAGAAGGATTTGTTGATCCTGAGTTTCCAGATCATGTGTATGTTTTAGATAAAGCATTGTATGGTCTGAAACAAGCACCAAGAGCCTGGTATGACACTCTAACTCAATACTTATTAGAGTCTGGCTTCAAGAAAGGTAAAATTGATACTACCTTATTTTTAAAGAAAGAAGGTGATGATTTAATTTTGATTCAGATATATGTAGATGATATAATATTTGGTTCTACAAATGAAGAATTATGTGATGAATTCTCAGATATCATGAAATCTAAATTTGAAATTAGCATGATGGGAGAATTGAACTTTTTCCTTGGTCTTCAAGTAAAACAATTACCAAGTGGAATTTTTATAAATCAAGGAAAATATGTAAAAGATATTTTGAAAAAGTTTAAAAGGTCTGATTGTGCTGCTATGAGAACACCAATGGCTACTAATGTCAAGTTAGATGTTGATCTCTCTGGAGTTTCAGTAGATAACAAGGTTTATAGAGGCATGATTGGTTCTTTGCCTTATCTAACTGCAACTAGACCAGATATCATGTTTGCTACATGTTTCTGTGCTAGGTTTCAATCTAGTCCAAAAGAATCTCATTTGCTGGCTGTTAAAAGGATCTTAAGATATCTCAAAGGTTCACCTGATTTGGGCCTTTGGTATCCAAAAGAGACTGATTTCAAGTTAACTGCCTTTACTGATGATGATCATGCAGGAAGCAGATTGGACAGGAAAGGTACTTCTGGTGCTTGTCACTTTTTGGGAGATAAGATAGTGAGTTGGGCTTCAAAGAAGCAAATTGTGTGTCCACATCAACTGCTGAGGCAGAATATTTAGCTGCTGCAGCTGGCTGTTCTCAAACTCTGTGGATGAAAACACAACTCATGGATTATGGCTATCAGCTTAACAAAATTCCCATTTACTGTGATTTAGATAGTGCCATCGCCATTACTCATAATCCTGTTCAACATTCAAAGACCAAACATATTGATGTAAGGTATCACTTTATTAAGGATTATGTGGAAAAGGGAACTATAGAAGTGCATTTTATGCACACAAAGTATCAATTGGCTGACTTGTTCACAAAGCCTCTTGATCACAAAAGGTTCACTTTTCTTATATGTAAGATAGGAATGCTTAATCTAACTAATTTATTATGTTTGTTATTTTTCAGAAATGATTTTTTTATAAGTAAGATTTTCTGAGTAGTGTACTCAGAATTCTGACTCTCTTACTCAGATTTTCTGAGTCTTGAGTTAAGAACTTCTGAGTCAATACTCCAGAAATCTGACTTAATATTTTTTTCTGAATAGGTTACTCAGATCTTCTGACTGTACCTTTCAGAACTCATTTCTGGAATTTACAAGTGTTTCAATTTGTTGTTAAGTTCTTTCTGTTTTATCCTTTTCAATTTCTTTGACATCTAATATGTGTTTACGTATATGCTTAAGTCAAGGGGCAGCATTAATATCTTTCAGGAATCATTCTGAGGTACTTACAAGGTTTGTATTCTTTTCTTATCTCTAATCATTCTAAGGGGAACAAGCTTTCATTGATATTTTTTTTCACTTGTTCAAACTACTTCTGAATTCTTAAAAAGGTTTTCAAGGTCAGAAGTTAGATTTTAAATTATTTTCAGAAATCTCAAATCATCAAAAGAGGAACATAATTTTGATGATAAAACAATCTTCTATCTGTTCAAACTACTTCTGAATGATTAAAATATTTATATTATCAGAAGTTGAGGTTTAAATGAAATTTAATTTCAAAGGAATTTCTTCTGAATTGTATACTCAGAACTTATGAGTATGCATTCTCAGAATTCTGATCGTGTTATTCAGAACTTTAACTTGTGTTGTATTCTATCAAATAACACGTGTCAGCATCTTATTCATTTGATTATACCACGTTTCAATTAAAATATTTTGTGGTATTTAACAGTGTTTGAAACCGCTATAACTCTGACATAAAGCAGCTTTTCACCGTTTAAATCCTTTCAGCTTCGCGGATTTTAAATAGAACTTAAAATCCCTCTTTCAATTTCATTCAAATTGTAAGAGCGATTGGTGAGATACGCAAAATTCCTGAGTTCTTCGATTCTGTTTCATTCAAATTTCTATATTGATATCATGTCTGGATCAAGAAGGAATGTTGTTCAATCATCACATTCAACGAAAACCTTAATGGAATCATCTTCGGATTCAGATGATGAAGTTAGAATGCCTGATAATATAGTCACAGAAGAAGAGGCTATAGGAGGAAATGTTTTAGGAGGAAATGTTGGAGGAAATGCAGAGGATGGACAAATGGCTGAGTCTGAGGGCAATGAACAGGAGGGAAATGCAAATATTGAACACCAACAAAGTGCTGTAAGGTCTGCAATGTCTTCTAGACACATTTCAATGGAAAAATCAGTATCAGAGGATGAATATTTGGATTTGTTAGAAAACAATTGTGTCTTAGTGCTTGATGAAACCAATTTCAAGGAAGAACATGGGATTGTAATAGAGTTGTTGAAATATCACCCTTTCAAAAAGTGGTTTACTCTAAAAAAGACTTAACCAATTCAGTATATTCAACAGTGGTGGAAGAATTTAGAGTTACAAGGAAATAAGTTTGTATCAAATGTAGGGGGAGTTTCATTGACTCTGACTATTAGTTTTATAAGAATCATGTTAAGGTTGCCAGAAAAGGATGATTTGGAGGGGAGATCTGATTATGATGAGGAACCTACTTCAGATGAAATGATTGCTGATTTCATGAGATTAGGATATTGTGAAGATCTAAGGAATCTTAGTTCATTCAGAAGAAATAAATTACCACCAATTTGGGCCTGTTTTTTTACTATTGTCAACAAATGCCTTGCTAGGAAGATATGAAGAATACTTTTGAAAGGAATCAGAAGGCACTAAGGGAAGTAACAAGAGAAAAGCCTTTGACATATATACCTTATCAGAGGTACTGGCAGATGGTGATTTTCTATGTAATGAGTCAGGATCCTCAAATTCCAAGGAGAGCTGATGAGAAGCATTGGCCAATCTTCTATATGGGTAAAATGACATCATCTCTTAAACTTGTGAATTTTCCTAATAACAAGCCATTAACAAGGGTACTTAGGACATACATTCCAATGGGGACAACCCTGAGAGGAGAGGTGAGGGGTCAAATGCAATAAGGGAGGGGGAGGATGTTCAGGTGGGAGAACATTCTGAGAGAATTGAGAGAGAAAATTGTTGATCCAAACCCTCAGTGATTAAATAATGACCCTCTCTTATATACTTAGTGAAAATTGTAAGTAAACAATATGTATCAGAGTTTCACTATCGCTGAGAAGTACTAAGATCTTACAGTACCGCTGATAGGAACTCTCGCTCTTTAGATTAAACATTCAGCGAAACTGTTCACCATAATACTCTGAGTCTGTTCAGTACTTATGGTGATCGCTGATAAGTTAGTTTTTTACTTACGATCCCTGAAGACAAGTCACACGTTAACATAGGTTCTACGCTGAAGTCGAAGATCAAGCTCAAGAACCAGCGACAAGTCTCCTAATGAACTGATGCGGATCAGCGAAGACTCAGATTTGTCCACTCAGCGTGAAGTATCAAGTACAAGACTTTTGCTGTCGCTGAACTCTATCATTCGCTGACAAAGAATGATATATCGCTGAATCAACGAAAAGTTGATCATGAAGTCCTCCGTACAAAGTACTTTTGTCTTAACCACCCTTGCACGTCTCCGTACGATATGTCAGAAAAAGAACCTCCTTATTGTCTGAATTCGTACAACCACTCTGATACTACACTGTTCAACATGCAGCTACTAAGGTTGTCAACAAAGGTCAATGACATGCAACCAATCAGCTGCTGCCACGTGTAAAGTGTAAACTGCAATGCATTAAATGCATGCAGTATATAAGAAGAAGAACTCACTTCATTTTGAAGTAACTTGCTAACTCTGGACAAGTTCATCCTTCTTATCTTGAGATAGGTTATTATTAGTAATTTCCTTCTCTTTCTTAGTGCAAGAAACTTAGTGTTCCAACTTGTTTAGATTTAGGTTTATCCTTAATCTTGTTTCCGCAACAAGGTGTAAATTGTTAATGATTTATCAATAAACAATTTAGAAAAGTAAAATCCGTGTGTTTGTATTCAACCCCCCCCCCTTCTACAAACTTGTATAGCCCTTCGGGACCAACAAGTGGTATCAGAGCAGATTTGTTTAATCTCATAAACAAGATCTAATCTATACTAAGATTTCTCTTCCTTGCTATTTCTAAAAATGGCTACCAACACAAACACAAATTATATCGACAATGGTTCTCTTGCAAAACCTCCTAGATTCTCTAGAGATAATTTTAATCTATGGAAAAATAGGATGACTCTCTTCCTAGAAGGTGTAGACCCTACTATGCCTTATTATCTTGAAAACGACCCATTTATTCCTGTAAGCATTGATGCCGCAGTACCAGCCGCTGAGAATAGACCTGCTATTCCAGAAAGGCGGGTACCCAATGAAGTTCATACGTGGACTGACAGAGATAAGAAGAAAGTGGCTATCGACACAAAATCCAGATCCATACTATCCATGGCTCTTCCTGACGAAGTCTACCATTTCGTCATGAACCTGAAATCCTCAAAAGCCATGTGGAACACAATATGTGTTCAGTATGAAGGTACTGCTGAAGTCCAGGACTCTCGAAAGATCAACCTGGTAAGACAGTATGAAAGTTTCATTTGTGGTAAGTATGAAAGTTTCATTTGTCTTCTAGAATGTTTACCTGAAAGCTGGGACAGTTATTCTATGTGTCTCAAGCTGTCAAAGGATCTAAGATCAATGACCCTTGCTACCTTATATGGCACGATGCTGAATCATGAGCAATCAAGCCATCTTAAGAAGAATCTTGTAAAAGATTCCAAAAGCACCCCTGTTGCTTTAATCTCAGAGGAACCCTCTACTCAGCGACCCTCGGTCACTATCACTGAGTTAGAGAGTAACTCTGAAAGATCATCAGATTCTGACTCTTCAGATAATGATGAATCTTTGGCTCTCCTAACTAAAAAGTTCAGGAGATTCGCCAAAAAGAAAATGTTCAGAAAGAACAAACCTCTTTTTATAACTGATAAGCCAAGATCATCAGCTACTGTTGATAAGGCTACTGCTACTTGTTTTAACTGCGAAAAGATTGGACATTTCGCTAACGAGTGCAGGTCTAAGAAAGTATCGAGAAACTCAGCGTTTTCCAAGAAATCCTTTATTCCCAGGAATAAAGATGACAAATATGCTAAGCTGAAAGAAACATATGCGAAGCTGAAAAGCTTCAAGAAGAAAGGCAAAGGCCTGATGGTTTACAATTGGGCTGCTTCTGAAGAAGAAGAATCATCATCTGACTCTGAAGATGATGAAGCCAATCTCTGTCTTATGGCAAAGATTGAAGATGAGGAAGAAAGTTCAGACATTCCCTCTACTTCAACTTCTGCAATTCAGGTATCACCTTCCTTCTTTACAAATATTGCAAATATTGCAAATATTGATGAAGCTGATAGTCTCCGTAAAATCGATCTCTTGACTATAAGTTTATATGAAGCCATGAATGGCAAAACTATAGTTGAAAACCAAAACCTTGATCTCGCTGAACAGCTTAAAAACTGTCACCTTCAAATAGAAAAGCTTTCTAAAATTGAAGAAGATTTTAAAGATCAAGTGCATTTAAATCAGCTAGTCAAAATCGAACGAGCAGAAGCTATCGCTGCATTGAAAGCTGAAAAAGCTACTGTTGAAGGATGGTGTAATTCTTCAACAAAGATCACTGAGATAATTAAGTCTCAGATACCCCTGAGTGATAAACGTGGTCTTGGTTACAAATATGAAACTCAAGAACCAACCACTGATCGTTCCATGCTCTTATTTGGAACTTTCGTATCCTCAGTTGCTGACACTTCATCCTCTCAGTGTTCCTCGTCCAGACCTCCTATCCCTGAGGAAATTTCTACCTCTTCAAAAGGCAAAGAAAAAATGGTTTATCAAAAACCTACCTCTGTCTTTAAAGATAAAGGTAAAGGAATTGCTTTTAACCAAAATCCTCAGAAGGGTACTTTAGTACCAAAGATGAATGCTTCCAAAGCTTTAGTGATATATTCCTCTGGATCAAGGAATCAGATCTCTGGATCTACTCAGCGTGGGTCTATTCAGCGATCTACTCCTAGACTCAGAGTGGATGTCCTTGGTAAGAAATCTGAAGAACTAAGTGTTCCTCCCATTTCAAAAGCCAAAAGCTTATTTGGTGCTGGTCCTTCTAATTCTAAATCAAAAGCTCAGCATTCAAATGGTCCTAGAACTACTTTTAGTTATAGGAAATGTTATCACTGTGGACTCACTGATCATATTGCTAGTAAGTGCCCCACAGCCACCAAAGCTAAAAAGATAGCTAAGGTGAAGATTGCCCCCAAGGCAAAGAAGACCACTGAGGTTAAGAAATTAACCAAAGTGAAGACTGACAAAGCTGAATCTTCAAATGCTGCGAAGATTGCTGAACCTTCCATTCCAACTACTTCCACTGACAAACGTGTACACATGGTTAAGTGGGTACCCAAGAAAAACTAATCTTCCTTTGTGATGCAGGTTCAGAAGGGTATCTGGTATCTCGATAGCGGATGCTCTAGACACATGACTGGAAAGAAAATCCTGCTCGCTGAATACAAGGAAGAGAAGGGTCCCTCTGTTACTTTCGGTGGAAATGGAAAAGGACATACCCGAGGGTTTTGTGTACTCTCTAATGGTACAACCACCTTCATAAGAGTCGCATATGTTGAAGGGCTGAAGCATAATCTTTTAAGCATCAGTCAGCTTTGCGACAAGGATAACAAAGTAATCTTTACTAAGGAATCCTGCTTTGTCACTGACAAAAAGGAGAAGATAGCTCTTAGCGGTTATCGTTTGGAAAATGTTTCTGTAATAAACATGGACTCAACCACCACTGAGAACTCCTGTTTCTTCTCAAAAGCCTCATCTGATGTCAACTGGCTATGGCATAAGAGGCTCTCTCATCTGAATTTCAAGACACTGAACACTCTTTCTTCAATAGAGTTAGTCACTGGTCTACCTCAACACTCATATGCCAAAGAGTCTTTATGTTCAGCGTGTGGGAAAGGGAAGCAGACCAAAGCAAGTTTTAAGTCAAAGCAAGTCTCCTCAGTGTCATCTCCTCTACAACTACTCTATATGGATTTGTTTTGCCCTGTTAACAAACAATCCATCGCTGGAAAGAAATATACACTAGTCATAGTTGATGAATTATCTCGTTATACATGGGTTATGTTTCTCCGTTCTAAGAGTGACACCCCTGAAGAACTCATCACCTTTGTTCGGAAGATGGAAACCCTGAACAATTTGACCGTTCGCTCAATAAGGAGTGATCATGGGACTGAATTCAAAAATAGTTCTCTTGATTCCTTCTTTGAGAGTAAGGGTATTTCTCACAACTTTTCTTCAGTGAGAACACCGCAACAAAATGGAGTCACTGAAAGAAGAAATAGAACAATTATTGAAGTTGCACGTTCAATGCTCAGCGATTCTCACCTGCCTACTCAGTTTTGGGCAGAAGCTGTCAACACCGCTTGTTTTACGCAAAACAGGTCGCTGATAGTCAAAAGATTCAATAAAACAGCCTATGAACTTTATCATGGGAGAAAGCCTTCAATCAGCTTTCTTTACATCTTTGGATGTCAGTGTTTCATACTGAATAACAGAGATGCTCTTGGAAAGTTTGATCCTAAGGCTGATGATGGAATCTTTCTTGGATACTCCTCAGTCTCCAAAGCCTTCAGAGTCTTTAATCGAAGAAGACAAACTGTTGAAGAAACAATTCACGTCACGTTTGACGAATCCCGTTCAGCGAACTCTAAACCGTCCGCTGATACTGAAGAACTGAATCAATGGATGTTTTCTCATCTTGGTGATTCAGAAGATATTCCCACTCCTCGTGCTCATACAGTTGAAGATGATGGTCCTACTATCATTCCAAATATGCAGAATAGTGAAGCTGAAACATCATGGGTCTCAGCTGTTCCTATAAACACCATACCTGCTTCTGAACCCAATGTCTCAGACATTCCATCTACTTCTCAGCAATCAGTGAATATAATGACAACTGCATCCATTCCTCTCTTGGCTGATACTCCAGACGTCGCTAAAGCTTCATCTTCAGCTCCTCCAGTTCAGGTTGAGTCAGCGTCTCACGCTCCGGCTCAGCGATGGACTGTAAATCACCCAATTGATCAAATTTTTGGTGATCCAAACGCTGGTGTTCAGACTCGACGAAGTGCAGGTAATATATGTTTATTTGTTAATTTTATTTCTCTAACTGGACCAAAGAAAGTAGATGATGCCCTCAAAGATCCAAACTGGGTCAGCGCCATGCAAGAAGAGCTGACTGAATTCGAAAGAAACAATGTTTGGAAACTTGTTCGAGGACCAACTGACAAAACAGTGATAGGCACTAAATGGGTCTATCGAAACAAGTTGGATGAACATGGAACTGTTACTCGCAAAAAGGCTCGTCTTGTTGCTCAGGGATACAGACAAGAGGAAGGCATAGATTATGACGAAACATTTGCTCCAGTAGCAAGACTAGAATCTATTCGTCTATTCTTAGCATATGCTGTACACAAAGACTTTAAAGTATATCAGATGGATGTTAAGTCAGCGTTTCTAAATGGAAAGCTGAATGAAGAAGTCTATGTGGAACAACCTCCAGGATTCTCAGATCTTAAGCGTCCAGGTTATGTTTATAAACTGGATAAGGCACTTTATGGCTTAAAGCAAGCTCCACGTGCATGGTATGACACTCTTTCTACTTATCTCCATATTGAACAATTGGAGCGAGGTAAAATCGACAAAACTCTATTTTTCAGGAAAGTAAAAGGTCATATCATTCTTGTTCAGATATATGTTGATGACATTATATTTGGCTCTACTAACCCTGATCTTTGTACTCGTTTCGCTGATAGAATGAAAGATGAGTATAAGATGAGCATGATGGGTGAACTAACATATTTCCTTGGTCTTCAGATAAAGCAAAATGAGAAAGGAACTTTCATTAATCAGGGAAAGTATGTTAAAGATATGCTGAAGAAATTCGACTTAAATGAAAGTTCAGCTATGAAAACCCCTATGGCACCACCGCTGACACTTGATAAGGATACTAAGGGTATTCTTGTTAATGTCACGCTGTACCGTGGGATGATCGGCTCTCTTTTGTATCTTACAACTAGCCGACCCGATATTATGTATGCAACATGTTTGTGTGCACGATATCAAGCTGAACCTAAGATATCTCATATGAAAGCTGTAAAGCGAATTTTTCGATATCTAAAGGGTACAGCGAATCTAGGTCTTTGGTATCCCAAAGACTCAGGATTCGATCTAATCGCCTATTCAGATAGTGATTTTGCAGGTTGCAGAATGGATAGGAAAAGCACCACAGGAGGATGTCAGCTCCTGGGTGGAAAACTGGTAAGTTGGACAAGTAAAAAGCAAAACTCAGTGTCCACCTCCACAGCTGAAGCTGAGTATGTAGCCGCTGGAAGCTGTTGTTCTCAGGTCTTGTGGATGAGAAATCAACTACTGGACTATGACCTTCAGCTCTCAAATATTCCATTCTATTGCGACAGCACAAGTGCCATCGCTATAGCAAATAATCCAGTGCTACACTCAAAACCAAAACACATCGAAATCAGGTATCACTTTATCAGAGATCATGTGATGAATGGTGATATAGAACTTCACTTTATCCCAACTGATTATCAGTTAGCTGATCTGTTCACCAAACCTCTTGATGAGACAAGGTTCAACTTTCTCATCAGCGAGCTTGGAATGCTGAATTTTGAAGAGTAAAATCTTCAGCGATTCACATTTGATCAGCAATAGGATAAAATCAGCTTGTATAACCCACTATCATCTTCTCTCTAAATAAATGTGATTCGCAGATATCAAGGTATGTTTTCTCTCTCTGACAAATCGCATGTAAATGCAAGATTTCAAAATAAATTACATCGCTGAATATCTCTTCCTTATCAGCGATACTTTGAAATTTCTATTCAGTGCTTCATGTTTTCAAAAGTGTCCCTGAGTTTTTTCAAAACCTCAGAGACATCCAAGAATATGAAAGGACAGTTGTGACGTCATTACAACGGATAAGCCCTGGCACGTTCTTCTTTCTGACACACGTTTGCACGTTTCGTTTACTCGCCAATCAAATGCAAACACGTGTCCGTGTCATGATGAAAATCTTTTCCCGCTCAAGATTTTCTCTTTCTAATCTCTCTATATAAACAATTTCTTGGTTTATATTTTCCTTTTACGCGAACTTCTCCTCCAAGCAAAGAAAGAATTCACTGTTGCATTTTGCTCTCGAATTTTTCAAGAACAACTGTTCATCTTCTTCAAACATCAAAGGTTAATATGTTCTTATTATTTACCAAATGCAAATAACTTGTTTCTGATCTTCTCATTGTTTTAACAGATCAAACAAAAGAACTTCTTAAAAAAGAAATCATTTTCTTTCATGGTTTTATGAACACAACCATTTCATGGTTGTTCTTCAAATTTAAATGCAAAAATCTTAAACTTGTTCTTCATTCGTTTTTCCAGAATCCCAATCTTCAAAGGAAACTGGAAAACAAGATTTTTATTGGGTTTGCATTTCGTTTTTCAAAAACAAGAAAAACCCTAATCTTCATTAAGACATTTTGTCTGAATGAAATGGACAAAATTCGAACCATCTTATTGGAAAACTCTTTCTACATTAAGATTATTCTTATTTGTTAATCTTTGGTTGAACTGATAATACAGAAAATGACATCTTCTGACATTCCCAAGAACACCATCGCTGAGAACACTGCTGATGATGATACTGCTGAGGAAGTGGAAATCCTCAAGGCTCCTCAGGTCAAGTTCTCTCTTGACAAACTGGATTGGACAAAGATAAATAACCTCTATGCGCTTCTCGAGTTTCCTCCTCGAAAGCAAGTTACACATCTAGATGATGCTGTAAACTTCCTAAAGAACTGCTCCATCTTCACAGCCCTGACCATAACACCTCCTGCACATCAGCTTTTGCTATCCCAATTTTGGTACTCTGCCAGACACTCTCAGCTACCATCAGCCAAAGACCCCTAAAAAACAATTGACTGCATCCTCTGCGATATCGAATATGGCACTATGAAGATTACACCTGCCATCATTCGCAAAGCCCTGAACCTTCCCTTGGCCACCAAAGAAAAACCTTTTGTTCCTCTCCCTGACCCCAAGAAAAACTCAGACAGGGAAGCCATCATTGCATTCTTCGATGCAATGGGCTATGTATGGGAAACTGGAAGGGACATGAAGCCCGAGAAGAAGCTGACCATTATCAAGAAATCAAAAATGCCCAGCGAGATGAATTTCATCTTCGCCCATGTGATCAGCTGCATGACTGCCAAGACCGGCTCCTCTGACCAAGCCGCTAAGCCTCAGCAAGCAATGGGATATGCATTGCTGAAAGGTCTACATATAGACTGGGCATCGATTATCTACGATGACCTGGTACTTAGAGTGGACTCCATCGTTGACAGATCTCCATGGGTTCCCTATCCTCGATTCATCAGCGCCGTATTCCAAAAAGGCCTGAAGGACAGCTACCCATCAGAGGGTGACCTGAAACTCTCTCAGGTCGGCCCTAAGATTCTCGACTTCAAGCCGATGGAAAATGAGGTACGTCTTTCTACTCTTCTAACTCTTCTAAACCCCACTTCTTCTACTTCTGCAGCTCCTTCAGCGGACAAACCCACCGCTGATACCCCAGCTGCAACCTCCATTCCTTCTCTTAAAAGGAAACATTCTGACACCCAACTTGGTTCCAAAAGAACTAAGAAAACCAAGGAGCAACCCCAGCAATCTATTGCTAAAGACTCCTCAGCTCCTCTTGATGGGCTGAAGGAAAGTTCAGTGGTACGCTCTGCCAAAGCTGAACAAGCCACCCACTCTATCCCAACTTCAGTGTCTCCAAACGCTGAGGTTACAAACTTGGAATCTACCCAACCTCCTCCAGTCTCTTAAAAGACTGATGAAGTGATTCTCAGCGAATCCAACTCTAAACTCAGTAACCAACCTCCATTCTTACCCTTCGCTTCTCCCTCTACTCATTTGGACTCCACTCCAGTTATCACGGAAGCACCTGTCATACCTCCAGAAGCTAAAGAAAATACTCTTCAAGGAGTGATGGGCATAGGACCTGCAGAGATGACCATACGTCTGCGCACGTTAGCTGACGATATGGAACTTTACTCAGGAACCCGAGATTTTGATGAATTCACCAATCCTCCTACAGGTACACACCAACCCATATACACTGTAACTGAACCCCAAACTTCTGAGCTTTCCTCTGTTCACAAGTTTTTATATGTTACAGGTCCTAATTTGAGAGACATCAATGCCTCTCTGAAGACAATAGACTCGACGCTGACAGGTCTGACTACTACTCTTTCCGACAACTCTTCAGCTGTAACAAACGCTGGAGAGAATCTTACAAAGCTGACAACTATCGTCGAAAAGAATGCCTCCAAAGCTGATTTGGAGAAGGTTGATAAATCACTCACTGACTTCGCCAAAGTTCTATCTGATATCTACACAGACTACCTTGACATCAAGAAATCAGTTGACACCATGTCCAGCGACGTCACATCGGTGAAGACATCGGTTGGCATACTCGAAGGTGACATGTCTGCTGTAAAGACTGATGTCAGCTCCGTCAAGACTGACATGAGTTCTGTGAAGGCTGATGTAAATACGATGAAGAATGTCATTACTTCTATGCACACTTTGTTGCAGCAGATCCTGACCAACACGACCGCCCTGCACCTCCATCTTTTACTACGGCGGATTGTGCTGAACTCGTGAAGATCAATCCTGGTATTTCTGGCATAGAAAACAGATTATCAGCGATTGAAATCTGTGTGGGGATCCCTGGCCAAGAAGACAGGGATACAACACAAGCTGCTGAATCATCACATTCCTCCCCCAGTCATCATGAAAAAGAGGGGGAGAAGAGCGCTGAAGACCTCCCCAAGAGCGCTGAAGACCTTTCCCATGATGAATCTATCAGGGGAGAGAAGACTGAAGACCTCACCTTTACTGAAGAAGGTGAGAAGACAATTGAAGCAGCCGCTGGACCTCAGGAAGATGAACACCCTGAGGGAACCAAGAAGCTTACCTATGTATCTGAGGGGGAGCAACTCGAAGAAGAAGCTGAAGAAACTGAGTCTGAAGCTGAAGATTAAGAAGCCATCGACTTATCTGATGATGAACCATCCTCTTCTCCAAAGAATGATGATGATGAAGATGATGATGATGATGACTCTTTTATCGTCAAGCCTGCTCAGAGATCTAAAGCTCTTAGAGGTATTCTGATAAATGAACCTACAGGGGAGCGGACAAAGACAAAGCCATCAGCATCTGAAGCTGACAAGGGCAAAGGAAAAAGTGTCGCTGAAAATGAAAATCTGATGATCTTGCTTAAAAAGCCGGTTTGTCAGGTACATTAACCTCTTCCATACTCCACATCCCTCCTCTATACACTTTATCAGTTCTACTCTCTCCAAACCTCCATACACTTTATCCCACTCTCTCTCTATCTCTGGTCTACCCGTGTTCTTACCTGTAAGATCGCTGTGTTTCAGCTAGTCCTCTCCCCTGTTTGAGGATATCGCTGAAGTTCCTACAGTTGCGACTTCACCAACAATAATCCCAGCTCCCAACGCTGAAGAAATAATCTCGGTCTTAGATTTGATCTCGGAGACTGATGAACCTGAAGAACAGATGATCTCTCACAAAAACAGACCTTCCTTGGCTCCTCAAAAGCTAAGTGAAGAGGATCAAGAAAAGAGAGATGAAATGATCAAGAGACTCGAAGATCAGCGAATCATTCTGAAGCGTGATCAACTTCCTTCGGTTCCTCCAAAGTTCAGAGTTTCCCAAAAGGAATACAAGGAACACCTCAGAGCTGAACGCCTAATCGCTGACAGAAGGGAAGCTGAAGAAAAAGACAGAGAATACGCCATCCAGCTTACTCAACGATCAATAAAAGACCCCAAGCTGAAAAGAATTCCCATTGATGTTCAACATCAGCTATGGGATGATGCTCAAAAGATTGTTAGAGAAAAGACTAAGGTCTCTAATACGACTTTGGAATTGGCTAAACAAATGCTGACCTATCGACCTAGACCATCCAAAATCATCAAAGTAAACATCAGAGGAAGACTGTACGCAGACGTTCATGTTGTTGAAGTAGATGTCTATAGAGAAGACAAGACCAAGCAAACCTTCTATGCTGCTACCTTAGAAAAGTTTGGTCTCTCTGAATGGTTAGAAACGAAATTAGCCATTCAGGGAACTCGCTCAAAGTTCAAAAGCCATGTCGAGAAGATCTTAAACAAACAGATCGACCTGGTTTCTTCTGCTGTGGATATTCCTCCTTCTACTCTTCTTCCTCAACAAAGAAAAGTCTCTGCTAAGGAAAAGAAAGTCTCAGACTGAGGTCCTCTTATACGGAATGAAACAGGTATTGGTTTCTCTCGTGCTGAAGTTCTTGGCCCTGATGCTGATCTCTCAGCGCTTGACACCTCCCTACCACCTGGAGAAACTTTCATTCCTGGCACAGTTGTAAGTGATCCCTATGGTATATTCTTTCTAGACTACTATGGAAATCATCACTTTCAACGTATCTCTAAGCTCCACCTCGCTCCCATCGAACAACTCAGAGATCTCATACACTGGTTTGAAGTCAGACGCGACATTAAAGCTAGACACCTGAAGCCCTTGATTTTTGAAGAAGCTCTGAAGAAAAAGAATCAAGGAGTAGATGTCCCTGACCGGATGATTCCCACATTAAAGACCCTCGATGAACTTCTCATCAAGGAAGACCTTTTGACGGATAGGATCGCCTTGTAATTCTTTCTATCCTTATCTGTCTACATCTTTTGTACTTGTAATTTTATTCGCTGTACTTGTAATTTTTCCACTTCCCTCTGTAATCTTTACAAAGTTTAAAGAAAAATTTCAGCGATTGTACTTTACTCCATCAGTACAGAAAAGATCCCAGAAAACAGTAAAAGGGACAAATATTTTTATGAGTTCTTTGTATCCTTATGTTTTCATTAAATAGCAAATTTCTCTGTTGCTATGTCACAATCAAATAGGGGGAGATTGTTGATCCAAACCCTCAGTGATTTGATAATGACCCTCTCTTATATACTTTGTGAAAATTGTAAGTAAACAATATGTATCAGAGTTTCACTATCGCTGATAAGTACTAAGATCTTACAGTACCGCCGATAGGAACTCTCGCTCTTTAGATTAAACATTCAGCGAAACTGTTCACCATAATACTCAGAGTCTGTTCAGTACTTATGGTGATCGCTGATAAGTTAGTTGTTTACTTACGATCCCTGAAGACAGGTCTCACGTTCACATAGGTTCTACGCTGAAGTCGAAGATCAAGCTCAAGAACCAGCGACAAGTCTCCTAATGAACTGATGCGGATCAGCGAAGACTCAGATTTGTCCACTCAACGTGAAGTATCAAGTACAAGACTTTTGCTATCGCTGAACTCTATCATTCGCTGACAAAGAATGATAGATCGCTGAATCAACGAAAAGCTGATCATGAAGTCCTCTGTACAAAGTACTTTTGTCTTAACCACCCTTGCACGTCTCCGTACGATATGTCAGAAAAAGAACCTCCTTATTGTCTGAATTCGTACAACCACTCTGATACTACACTGTTCAACATGCGGCTACTAAGGTTGTCAACAAAGGTCAATGACATGCAACCAATCAGCTGCCGCCACGTGTAAAGTGTAAACTGCAATGCATTAAATGCATGCAGTATATAAGAAGAAGAACTCACTTCAGTTTGAAGTAACTTGCTAACTCTGGACAAGTTCATCCTTCTTTTCTTGAGATAGGTTATTATTAGTAATTTCCTTCTCTTTCTTTGTGCAAGAAACATAGTGTTCCAACTTGTTTAGATTTAGGTTTATCCTTAATCTTGTTTCTGCAACAAGCTGTAAATTGTTAATGATTTATCAATAAACAATTTAGAAAGTAAAATCTGTGTGTTTGTATTCAACCCCCCCCCCTTCTACAAACTTGTATAGCCCTTCAGGACCAACCAAAATTCTGAGAGCTTGGTTAGAAGTGAGCATGAAAAACAGACAGAGAGAGGTGAGGACGAGAGAATGTCACCAACGTTAGAAAATAGAGATAACTCTGAACCAACTGATCTAAACTGGGTATCCACATCTGCTATTGGTTCACAAATCTTGGTGACCAATATTGAAGAAAATACCATTGAGCCCATGGTAGAACTTAAATTACCCAATCCCATTTACTCAGAAGCATCTCCACATGCTACTGTTTCAATACAAACCAGGGGAACCATTGCTTACTCATTTGTAGTTTGGTGATCAATCCCAACATTTTATTCATCACATAGAGTCAGGATTGCACAGTAATATCCTACTTGGGCCTGAATTTTCTTCCTACACTAGCACATCATAGAGAATTCGTTTTCCTGTAACAACTTCCATAGACATACCTAATATTGTGTGTCAAGGATTGGATGGAAGATCTGGGGAGGTGAACATTTTAAAACCTTCCTTACAAAGTGCATCTGTTGCAATAGGTGCCTCTGTGACACCTACATGCCATATGGTCTCTGAGCATATGAAAACTGGTTCATCAGTTGTTCCAGGATTACCGTTAGAGTCTTCTGAGTTTGAAAAGATTCAGAAACAAAATAATGATTTGGGAGAAAAGGTTCAAAACTTGGAGAACACAGTTACTTCTTTGAAAGACGAAGTAAAAGATCTCAGAACAATGTTGGAAATAAAGGCTAAATCCGTTGAAAAGAAAGTAGAGGATGTTAAAATATCTGTGGAATCTCATCAAAAGGAGATCACAGATAAATTTTCAAAGTTTCAAGAGGATATACTCAAAAGTATGGATGCCATGAAGTCTTCTCTGCTTCAAGCATTCAGTTCACAACTAGTTGTTGTCTCAAAGCCTCTACAAATTATGCCTTTGTCTGTAGCTGCAAATGAATCAACTTCAACTCAGTCATTGAAAAGAAAGTTTGATGATAATGAGTCTCATCATCCTCAAAAGGGGGAGAAAAAGCAGAAGCAGAGTACTGAGTTAATAGTTGTTCAACTTCAAGTTCTGAGAGTCAAAGTTCTGATGATGAAATGGAATCAGAAGATGTGTGTTAGCTCAAATCCTTGTTTGTGAAAGTAGTGAAAATAGTCTAAGTACAGAAGTAACCCACAGAGGCTCTGCGGAAGAACCCAAGAATACCGAAGGCAAGAATCAGCAGAAGACTGCTCCCAGAGGACCAAGCCGCAGAACCTCTGTCACCCTTGACAGAGCCTCTGCGGTTTATACTGAAGACTTGGAAGATTTACAAATATCTTTCTACTTTTCCAGGATCCGTTCATCCACTTGTTCCAGGCGTGCCCTGACATCAACTACACGTGTCAAACTCTGATAGGGCTCTGTCAGAATTGGAACATGCGCATTAAATGAACATCGTACCTTCTACTGTTCATACGATCTTGTTTACGGTAGATCAGTCCTTGTTGTCTAAAGTATGTACCCTTTGTAATTGTATAAATAGAGGACTCATGTTGAGTTCTTCTAAAAACAAGAACATTTTTACACATTAAGCTACGCACAAACACACACACCAGCAGTTCTTTCTTGTTATGTTCTTGGTGTTCTTGATTAATATAAAATACAGTAATCTTGGAGATACTCATCTGTTCTTTACATACTATTTACTTGATATTGTGTGTTCTTCTACCTTACATTATCTTTCAGTTCTTAAATACGCTTCCGCACCATATCTAAATCTGAACTAACTGAAAGTTAAGATCATTGTTTAAGCAAAACAGGAACCAACAATTGGTATCAGAGCAAACATTGATTTTTAACATCAAGGGATCCACTCTAAACAATGTTTTTTGGTAGAAACTTGGACTTTTAACCTGTTCTTCATATTATTCAAATAGCTTCTATTTTTCTATCATTTTCGATCCATTCGAACCTTGGTAAACTTATAGAATCTACTTCTTTGGTTAAAACTCCATTTCAGTGCACTGTTTAAATCTTTTACGCTCATAAATCCTTAATGGTGAATCAAGAAAATTGGCTATCAGATACATCCTCAGAAGGAGGAGAAACAAAGAACGCCCTGTTCTGTGACATGGCAGAAGTCAGCTCTGGCTTTGATAGTAAGGTATCCACTTCCAACTCTAAATCTAATACAGCAAAAGCTGATTTGCTTAAACTTAACATTGAATACAATGAAATGAAAAAGATATGCGAAAGTATTCAGAAAAAGATCACCTTCTATGAGAGAGAAGCTAGACTTCTCACTCAAGAAAAAGCTAAGATTTTTCACGAAAAAGAAGAAATTGAAATGGACTGGAACAAAAAGTTAAATCCTTTAAAATAAAAGATTTCTGAACTTAATTCTTCCTTGAAAACAAAGTTTAAAGAACTAATGGACGTTGAGTGCGACAGAATGAACATCTTAGCTCTTAAAAATTATTTTCAAAAGGAAAGAGAAGTCCTCTGTCAAGATTTACTCAGAAGAGATCTTCAAATTAAAAAATTTCAAGATGCTCAGAAGGTGTACGAAAAAATAAACACACAAATAGGGAGACGGGGAATTGGCTTCTGTGATATAGATCCTTATACCAGAACCAAAAGAAACAAGTCTCTGTCCTCTTTATTTAACATTGGAGATACAAGAAAACCTGGATTTCCAAATCTTATCTCTGTAAGTAAAAGGCAAAAAGTCTCTGGATAACCTCACAAGAGGAAACCTCTGAAGATGACAAATATGTGGTTTGAAAACACATATTTGTCACCTTCAATCTCTATCAAAAGAGAATCCAAACCTAAGAAGTATTTGAAAACTCAAAACCAGATAGGAATCTTCAAGTTTGGTGACCCCGAGACTCAAACTCAAGTTGCATTTGTCTGTATGATGAATTCTGAAAAGAAATTATCTGCAGAGGCACCTGAGTTCAAACCAAAACTTACAGAAGATAAACTTGGTATCTCTAAAGAAAACCTATGTACACCTACCTGTGATCAAAATCTCTCTGAAGAAGACTTAACAGATACCTCTGTTGACTTGAAAAATAGTTCCTTAGAAAGGGAAGAAAGTGATTATGGCACATGTTCTGAAAGTCCAGCCTCTGTCGAAAGAGAACCAAGTGACTCAACCTCTGTATATGAGGACGATTCATCCTCTGACGAATCTGAGACTGACTCTAAGTCAGAGATCGGACATAGTGACACAGAAGATTTTAGACAAACCTCTGAAGTTCTTAACAGAACTATTCCTCCAAAGGAGAAAATCACTAGAGTTCCTATCTGTCCAGACTTTGTGGATATGTGCATACATGCGAAAACCTCTCTAGAGCTTGAGAAGTCCAAACAAAAGAAGTTAATGTCCACTCAAATTCCAACAAGTTCAAAGATTTTGAAACCCTTAAAACCCGTTAAAGAAAAACTAACATGGCAACAGAAGGGTAAATGGACTAAAATTAACAAAACTTTTTCTTCTGTGACAGTGAAACCAGCAGAAGTTCACCACAGAAGGGGTATACAGAAGGCCGCACTCAACAAAGGATTTTGCAAACAACATTCTAGCCTACATAAACCTTCTTGTAATAGAAAGTCTAATGTTAGGATAGACTGTAATGCCTCTGTGCCCCCATTTAATGTATTTAATGAAAAGTTCAAGCAAATCTCTTCGCACATTCAATAATGTCATTGCTTTGATCTTATGTTTAAATTAAACTAACACATCAAAAGTCCACACTGTCATCTCTCTGTACCCAAAGCAAAAGATAAATCCAAGGGTAAGAAGAAACAAAATGTTTCTTCAAAAGAAGCTAAAACAAAGACCCCTAACAAACCTGGACGCATTTGGATATGGGTACCAAAAACTCTTTGATTGTCTTACAGAAGCAGTATGTGCCAATCTGGTATCCAGACTCCGGATGCTCGAGGCACATGACTGGCAACAGAGGTCTTCTATCCACATAAAAAGAAAAATAAGATGGTGGATCTGTGAATAACTTAAACTTCTGTAAATATGTATATACATGTTTCTGTTGTTTTATTTCATTTCTATATGTAAATTCTCAATCACCGAATGTTCTGCACAAAAACAAAGCTTCTGTAGGATTGCTCAGAACCACTGACAATCTTTACAGAAACTCTGAGAAACTTGATCTATGCCCTAAGCATTACTTATCAAATTTTGACCCAAGCCTATATCAAGGGGGAGCAGAAGGAGACCTTGAAATGATCTACAAAAGTTGATCATTCAAGGGGGAGCCAAAGAGGAGAAGTGATCACTCATGATTCACAAAATCAGGTATTATGCCAAGCAAGAAAGAGCCAAAAGATAAGTATCTCGAAACAAATCCTTTTTGAAAACAGTTTTCTAGGACAAACATTTCTAAATATGTCCTAGAAACATTGTTTAAAAAATACCAAACAAGTTTTGATCAAAAAGATTTACGAGACTTCTGTTATGAGATTTTTAGTGTAATAGAGCTTCTACTGAGCTCAACAGAGCCTCTGTATGCAGAATCCTCTATAAAACTACAAATCTCATACAAGAACTCTACCGATCAAACTAAAATGTTCTCTTTAAGGATTTACTTGAACAAAAGGTTACAGAAGAAGGTCTTTTGGGAAGAAGAGCTCATTCCATCAAAAAGTCTCTGTCAACCAATCTACACACTCAAAAAGAAGCATCACGCACTAAAACTTTTCCAAAAGAGTTTTCTTGGACAAAAATTTTCAAAAATGTCCTAAAAACAGTTTATAAAGCAATAAAAACTTTGGATGATCAAAAAGTTTGATAGATTTTTAGTTATGAGAAATTTCCTCTCATAGAGCTTCTGCTGGCTCTGACAGAGCTTCATAACCTCTGTGAAAGAAATTTCTACTCTATAAATCTATCGATCCTCTCCAATGCTTTTCAAACGTTTTTTGGTAAAGGTGCAAGCAACAGAGGATACAAAGAGAGTTTCAAACAACAGAGCTCTATCTCTACAGAGCTTCTGTCATATTTAAACTTAGGGAAATTCAGCAACAGTAACGACTATTTTACTGCGAGTGAAAATTATGTGGAGGAAAAGAAAAAAACGCGCCAAGCATTAATGGTCCGCGCACGACGTCAAGTCGTACTTTGACACTGCTGAAGTGTCACATTTTCATTGGACGTACACGGCACACGTTCTCCTAGAAAGTTGAACCCGTCGTTCACACTCAAGTACGGACCCCAAAAATTATCCACTTCCACATATTTACCTCTTCAGATTCTACCGATTACCTCTCACTATAAAACCCAAGTTACCACTCCTCATAAGCCTTTACGAACTCTCATCTTCTTCTCCGGCGAACCTTGCAAAACCTGCAACCTACCTGTTAGGACATTTAAGTTGTCCTAAATAATTAGAAAGTTTTGTAAAGTAATGGATTTGGGCCTAATGGGCTTAGACATGTAAATGGGCTTGGGCTTACTTGTTGTAACAAGGGGGAAGGGCTATAAATAGGTCATTTCATGTTATTTGTAATAATTAGTTCATAATACAAAGATGTAGCTCTTAAACACTTTTGTGTTCTCTCTCTAGATTAGGTTTACATTTCTTTAATAAATTGCTCTCTCCTTCCTTATCTTGTTACAATTACTTGAAGTGTTGAAGATCATGGACTCACAATTGGTATCAGAGCCAAATCGATGAATCTTTTCTCGATACGATCATCGGATCTCGACATTTCAAGTAAATTAGCCCGATCTCCATGTAAGTGTGCTCAAATCTCTTATGCTCTTGAAGACTTGCTCGTTATTCGATTCCAGATCATCTCCAATTTTTAGAATCGAATTTCGACAAGTTTTGACGATTTTCGAAATTTTCGAGAGTTTTTCGGTGTTCTTCGCGAGTATTCTTAAGATCCGGATATTTTTTGGTGCATGATTCAATTCGATCTACTCAGATCTGTTTCTCTATTGTTTTTGGAGAATGAGATGCAATCAGATCTGAAAATATCTTCAAAGAATCATAGAATTCGATTTTTATTCTATTCGGTATGAATTTTTCGGTGTTCATCGTTTGATCTTCAAATATTGGAAGGTGTGATCGATAATCTCTCCTCATATCTGTTTGTTTTTAGATTTCGAGCAGAATGCAACTTACAGATCTGAAAATTATTGAGAATTCAGTAAGTTTTATGTTCATATCGTCGACAGTTTATGCTCACCGGAAAATCGTGTTCACCGGCTGTTCGATCTGATTGGTAAAAGTGTTTTACTCGAGTGTTCTTGTTCAGTTCTGTTAGTTTTTAAGTATATACCAGAAAGCAACTTTCAGAACAGATTTTGATGGAAAAATGAGTGAGGTACGATTTTTGGATGTCAACAGCATGCCTTCTCGCCGGAAAAACGAGAGTGACCGAAGTCTTTCATTTCTCGCCGGATTTCGTTGTAAATCCATCTCAGATCTGAACAGTTTGTTAGTTTAATTAGTTTGCGATCAATTAGCGTAACAATTCCAGCATGAAATCAGATTTTTTTAGTGGTGTTGGATGTCACTTCGCCGGAAAATACTTCATTTGATCGGAAAAACGAATTCGCCGGATTTTAGCCGGAGCTATTATTTAGACATTGATAAACAACACGGATCGATGTCTTTCTTGAGTTTAAGATGACAGCATCTTTCAGACTCGAAACACAGCAAGATTACAGTGAGTTTAATGTGCTAAGTCGTCGCCGAAAAAATCAATTACATCGCTGGTTACCGGAAAAACGTGTGTTGACTCTATTGTTTTGTCGCGCTGCATGATCTCAATTTTCTGATTGGTATCTATTTTTTGATGATGACTAAGCATAATGGAATCAATTTGAGGCACTTTTGATCGTGAAAATAGAAAGAAAAATGGAAGTAAAACATGCAGATCGTGAATTGTGTTTGGTGATGATGATGAATAGTAAACTAACTGTCCGTTAGTGACCAGTTAGTTTTTCTAACATTTTTGGTCCAAGTTCCTTTAAATTCGTCAAAATTCGTGGATTTTGCTAATGGAACTCGTGTGGCATCACTCCTACATTTCGTTTGTCACACATTCTTCTCGACGACATCGATTTGTGATCGATTCCTCAAAATCCCTACCGAGTAGCGCGTGTTTTTATCGTTCCTTCTTCGAGCAAATTCGGACCAAGCTCTTAAGCCGAATTCTTACTCAACTCGTGGTCCAACGAAGGATTCTCTGTTTTACACTAAATGCATACACTTTGAAGATGATTTTAGTGCATTTAGTCGGGGTTATGGAGTACATTGGATCCGATTTTTCAAAGTTGAAAATATGATGAATAAGAGCAACTTTCAAGGGGGAGCCGAGCCTACATTTGAAGAATACACCGCTAAAGTTTTTCAAGAAAATCAAGGGGGAGAGGAGTTAAAGACTTTAAAGTGATTTTACTTTCCAAAACTTTAGGGGGAGAATGTTAGGACATTTAAGTTGTCCTAAATAATTAGAAAGTTTTGTAAAGTAATTGATTTGGGCCTAATGGGCTTAGACATGTAAATGGGCTTGGGCTTACTTGTTGTAACAAGGGGAAGGGCTATAAATAGGTCATTTCATGTTATTTGTAATAATTAGTTCATAATACAAAGATGTAGCTCTTAAACACTTTCGTGGTCTCTCTCTAGATTAGGTTTACATTTCTATAATAAATTGCTCTCTCCTTCCTTATCTTGTTACAATTACTTGAAGTGTTGAAGATCATGGACTCACACTACCTATTTTTCATTCTCTTTCTTCAAGATAAACAACGATGACATCATACTCCAACATTCCTGAAGACTCCCCTGTTCAAGAAAACTCACCTGCTCAATCTGAGAATTCCCAAAATCCAAATATAGCCGCAGACCTTGAAAAAGATAACTCCGGCGATGAAGCAAATTTCTCTCCAACCACCCAAGAGAAAAACTTCATCGCAAATGAACACTTTGAAAGTGTTCTTCCTCTCAAACCCAACAACTATTATCTTGTTACTTCAAGAACCACTTTTGGGGAATCTCATGCCATTCTCCTTCACATTTTGGAGAAACATTACCTCTTCCCCATGTTGACAAAAACCGTCAGCAAAATACCAGCAAGATATCTAAACCAATTTTGGCAAAGTGGCAGATATGACCCATCAGACCGACAGATCAAGGGCTACATTTCTAAACCTGATAAAACCCAACACATGGAACTCAAGTTCAATAGAACGATGTTCTCACTTGAGTTCAGTCTTCCAACCAGAGGTCTACTAGGTATAAAGAATTACGCTGAAGCACCTACAGACGAAGAACTCTATAGATTTGTTGAAATGTTAGGGTACAACACAACCCAAAGAAAAAGGAACGACTTCAGAAGAGGTCGATTACCCCCTCTGTGGAATACCCTCTTCTCAATTCTAAACAGATGCCTCACTGGCAAAATCGGTAGTCCAGATCAAACCTCCCATTAGATTCTATCCATAATGTACGGGGTATATTATGATCTGCCACTGGACTACTCGACCTTGATGATGCAAGAAATGATAAATACCATTGACAGAAAAATCTCCACCCAGAAAGCCAAAGAACGCTCAAAACCATCTCTACCTCCTCTGCAGTATCAACGAATTCTTGGAGTACATCTGGAGCCCCTACTCCTTCTAGAAAAATGGTCTTTAGAAGGTCCAACTGCCAAAATATATGCCATGACAAAAAACGTTCCAACTGAGCACGTCGATGGATATCCTTTCTGCAGACCTCTGCCATCAAGACTTCTGGGATATGCTACAGATGAAACCCTAAGGTTAGCTTACATACGCGATCATAGGACTCCAGAACCGAGCCCTGTAACACCCCCGCGTTTAGGCGTGCCTTTAGAAACTAGGGTAGTTGAAAGAATGAAATATGAAGAATGGGCTAAGGATTTCCAGAAGCATGAAGAAGTTCAAACCAAGTTCCTTCCTCAGAGGAAATCCATCTACTCTGCCTCAACTCCTAAAAGGAAAACAAAGAGGAAAACCACAGAGGGTACTTCAACTTCTGCTGTCGAAAATCAACAATCTCCACCTCATGCAACAGAGGTTGGATCATCTGCACCTCCCTCTCCTCCAAAGCACAAAAAGAAGAGACAATCCAAAGCCTAGAGGAAGGGGCACCTAAACCAAAGAGGAGAAAGAGCAAGAAGAAAATTGGGAAACCTCTGTCTCCTATGCAAACAATTGCAGAGGAAGGAGTAGCAGAAGACGTAGAGGAACAGGTAACAGAAGAAGTAGTACAAGAACCCCTTCTGCAATCCCCAAATCCGCTCAACTATGCACATCATGGGAATTTTTCTGACTTCCTTCAATGCCCTGAATTTGCCAACACCCTTGACACTGCAGGATGGACGGCATAAGCTCCAAATCTATATCAAGGAAATCGCCACGCGAGAATCGTAGTCGCTGACCAGTTCTACCCATCTTCTTTGCCTCATATTAAGCATCTTTTGATCAAAGATGTGTTGAAGACTTTTGTGATCAGTGAAAATAGTGCACTTGGTACCATATAGATAATGTCTCCATATCTTTAGAGCGAATACCACAGCTCCGAGTTCCAAATCGTGCATGGTATCATCTCATGAATTTTTAATTGTCTCAAGGCGTATGCTATCACCTTATCATTTTACATCAATACGCAACCTAATCCCTGATGTGATGCGTCACAATACACCACAAATGTTTCCGTTCCTTCTGGTAAAGCTAGTATCGGTGCATGGCACAACTTTTTCTTCAAAAGTTGAAACGCTTCTTCTTGTGAAGCTCCCCAAACGAATTCCTTGTCCTTTTGGGTTAACGTGGTGAGGGGTTTAGCGATCTTAGAGAAATTCTCGATAAAACGCCGATAATATCCTGCCAAACCTAGAAATTGGCGAACTTCCGTTGGAGACCTTGGGCCTTCCCATTTCCTAATGGCTTCCACTTTAGCCGGGTCCACGTGAATCCTTTTTTCTCCAATCACGTGACCTAAGAAATGTACTTCCCGAATCCAAAATTCACACTTAGAGAATTTGGCATACAGTTTCTGCTCCTTGAGAAGTTCTAGAATCACTTTTAGACGCTGCTCGTGATCTTCCTTACTCCGAGAGTATATTAATATGTCATCGATGAATACGATCACAAAGTTATCTAGATATGGTCTGCATACCCTATTCATCATATCCATAAACACAGCTGGCACGTTCGTCAATCCGAATGGCATGACTAAAAACTCGTAGTGTCCATAGCGAGTCCTAAAAGCTATTTTAGGAATGTCCCCTTTTCAGCCTTGGGCACGCATTCTGGAAGTGATCTGGACTTCCGCACTCATAGCATACCCTTCCTTCCTCCTTTACATTCTTTCCCATCTTGCAGTGCCGGGTGAAATGACCCTTTTGCTTAGAAATGCCACAGGTGGGACAGGTTCCTTCATGATGCAAATAGCACTGATTGCATTTCGGGAGGGGTCCATGATAACGCCCTACTTCCTTATATATAATCCCAAAGTTTCCCACTACTTTCTTGTTCCTACTTGAACTACTTTCAATCGCCTTTCCTGACTGACTCTCTGGCCTTCTCTTACTACCGACACCTTTCTGAGTCAGAGTTCCTGCCCTGACTGCATCATGGGTCAAACTAGTTGCTAATGCCACTGCGGCTTGGATCGTGGTCGGACTTGCTAACTTCACCATTCCTCGGATCTCCGGGGCCAATCCATACAAATATCGGTCGATCCGTTTGCTCTCCGGGGTAACCATGTGGGGCACTAACTTTGCAAGTTCGTGAAAACGAGCGGTGTATCGATCTATCCCCGAACCAACCATGGTAAGATCCTAAAGTTCAGCCTCCAATTTCTGAACTTCGCTCTTGGGACAGTATTCCTCAATGAGTAATTCCTTGAACTCAGTCCAGGACAACTTGTAAGCTTCCTCCCTTCCACGGGTTTAGACTTGAATGTTCCACCAAGTCAAAGCTCGCTTCTGGAACTGGCAGGCCGCATATTCCACCATGCGATCCTCTAAGCACTTACTGATATGGAGTACCGACTCCATGCTATCAAACCATGAAAGCAATCCTACAGCACCCTCTGTTCCGTGAAATTTATTGGGCTTGCAAGTCCTAAACGCCTTGTAGCTGCATCCTCCACCCAGGTCATGCCAGACAAATGACCAACGGGCACTCCTGTGATGAATCGCGGTGGTTCCGGCGCCTCCGGACGATCGGACCTCAACGACACTCGCCTAGGGATGGGGACACTCTTCCTAGCAGTCAGTCTAGTACGCGGCCCTCTAGAGTTTGGTTGTATGACTATAGGAGTGGGTTGCGGTGGAACCACAGTCGGTGGTATCCTCGGTCCATCATACGGTTCTTGTTCGCCTTCCGATGATCGCTCGCTCGACGGCGTGTAGGAGGGTTGAGAGTGTGATGATGACGATGTAGTGGTACTGAAGTAAGAGTGCATAACATTACAATCGCGTACATGTAAAGGCTAGGCGCACTATACTATTGCATACTATAAGCAACAACTACGCTCATACTAGGCATACAACGTGAAGCATCAAGTGCAAAAACACACATATTCCTAGTATATCCATTTCCGGTCTCGCATTACTCTTTCTTTAATTAAACATAGGTGATCAGGCTTTGTTTAATTAAAGACCGATGATGCAATACCCAAATTAGTTATACTAGCAACATGTTTAGTAATTTATGTGTTCTTTCCCATTTTTGGTTATAGTTGCAGTTTTCCAAAGGAAAACCGGTATTCTCTATAACCTTTGGCTCTGATACCAAGTCTGTCACACCCCGCTAAAGCGGAAACACAGAATGTGCATCTCAAGTTTCATAGCAAGAGTTACAGGATTACACCAACCATCAAAATACATTCAAAAGATGAAGACATTGTCTTTTACAATCGTTTTTCAAAAGGAGAAATGACATAATTAAAAGATAATGAAGAAAGCTTCATCACGTGTAGCCTTCCTAGATCCCAACCTTAAAGACGTTCTCCTGAAAAGCATGTTAATGAAAAGGTCAACTAATGCACTAGTTGGTGAGATCACAGGTTTAATGAGTACAACATTGTTTATCATAGCAAAATAGTTTAAATCCGCACAAGTGGATAAGGCAACCGGTTATGAAAACACTTGCTCATGGAAATAGTATGTATTATGTTTAAGTAGTGAGCCCGTTACCCGACCTATATGACAGCCGCCCCAACGCATGTTCTATCGCCAACAATGCGCACGAACAACAATAATTATGCACTCAAACAAGCGCGACTTGTGAGTGGGGTGTCAACCAAATAGCGCTATCCATAATTACCAACGGCTCACACTCGTGAGTTAAACGGGTAACGTAGAGTCAAATGGGGACTTACGTACGATAGAGAAAAGCTCAAAAACTTACAACATGCGTAACCTATACATACCATAGAGCATAAAAGAGTATAGCAAAGTTTACATTTTCATGAAAACGAGTTAACCGGTGCGTAAAGTAGTTGTAATAACGACATGCTTTTCACCCCAAATATGTAAAACATTGAAAAAAGGGGCTGTGATAACTCACTTGATAAGCGATAGAATCCGGGAATCTCCCACAAGTACTTCGAGATGATCCTACTTCAAACCTATGAACGTAAGGTCACTAGTGAGTTTTTAGTTTCGAAGGTTCGGTACTAACTATCCAAATCGTCATAAAATGCATTTATTGTGATTCAAATATTATAAATCGTATGGAGTTACCAACATTTGTAATCATAACATAAGTATGCTTCATTCTTGTTAGATTAAAGTTACCGCAATTTCGTCACAATAAGTAACGAAAAGGGTCCAAAGACTTTATATATAGTATATATATGTATACCGAAATTTTATCATAAGAATGATAAAAAGGGTTCAAAATGTAAAGATGAAGTATTTAAAGTGCATAACTTTATAAATGTATAGTACATATATATATTTATACATACCACAATTTCATCATAATAATGATGAAAAGGGTTTAAAGTATATAAATTGCATAATTATATGAATATATATAGTATATATATATATATTCCACAATTTTATCATAATATGATGAAATGGGATCAAGAGTATATAAAATACATAAATATATAAATATATAGTATACATATATATATATATATATATATATTCCACAATTTCATCATAAAATGATGAAATGGGATCAAGAGTTAACTTTCAGTCATAACAAGATAATTGTCCTTTGTTGTCCAGATTTTGGTGTCACTTTGCATACATTTTTGGATAACTTCCAAGTATAGTTAGGTCAAGATATTTTCTGTCCATGTGGTTTAATGAGTTAGGAAACTTTTGGCATAAGTTTCATAATTTTTGGAAGTGTTTAAGTACGTGAAATAATACTTGACGTAAAACTCGACAGAAAACGTTGCTGTTTGCGCACTGTTTTTGTGAAGACTGTTTGGTAGACGACATCTTGGATTTTTTGAGTGAAACCACTTGGGTTTGAATCCCAACACATAAATTGTTTTTCCATAATACAAATTACTTAATTTGGAGTAGTATTGAGTGAGATATGACCTTTTGAAAAAGAGGTGTGAAATCTGACAGCAAGCTGTCAAAACCACCCTTTGTGCATCTGCACCTATATTGACTTTTTACTCAAAATTCATATTCCTTTGCATGCAATCCGATTTGACTCATCCCCATACAATTATTTTCAGTTCTAAAACAGGTTTTTGAGCCATTTAAGTTACATGCAAGTTTACCCATCATCTCATCTTTTATAAATCTTGAAAATGGTTCATTTTGGTGTTTATGTCAAGATCTTCATCATGTATCATAAAATTGTGTATTTTTAGCTCATGCGTGTTGGTTAAAACATGTTTTTAATGGATTTAAAGATCCACTCATGAAACCTTTGAATCAAAAGGTATGGATTTTTCAAGAAAACTACATGCATGTGTTTAAAAGTTCATCTTTGATCTTAACATGGGTTTGATTATGGATTCACCGCCTTTTTACTAACATGCAAGTGTTATGGTGGTAAATCTACAAACATTAAGATGTGTAAAGATGATTTTCAACAATATTAAAGAAATGTAGAAGAAGGTGAAGAACATTCATAAGAAAATGCAAGAAATGAAAATTTAGACAAAAGAGAGTGTGGATTTCATCCAATGCACTTGTATTTACCTTGAACACTTTTATCTCTTTGAAAAGAGATGTTTAGAGGCTGAATTTGTGGATGAAGGTGGATGAAGATGGAGAGAGAAAGAAGAGAGAATTCTTGTGTGAGAATTAAGAGAGAGAATGAAATGTTTTGTAAATGAATTGTGATAGCCAAAAGAAATACATAAGGAGTAGAGAGGGGGGGGGTGTGGTGTGATGCAATAATAAAGTCTAATCTTGTCTTTTTGATTTATTTAAAACACAAGTATTTTCTCATAAATTATAAATAGCAAAGTAAAGTATTTATATAATTTAGTTGAAAATAGATCAAGTTGTTAATTATATAATACTTGTGGTATAATTGTAGCTTAAGTTGGCATTTTATGAGATTTATGGATAATTTCCTAAATCAAGGGGTTCCTAGGCAAAAATTTCTCAAATTTTCCTACCGTACCGAGTTTACTGCTAAAATCGCACTGTGTGAATTATGTCATGAATAATTGAAATATCCAGTGCAGTTCTAACCTGAGGTGTAAATTTGACAGTTGTCCCAAAGTGTATGTTCTGAAGTATGCTTAATCAGAAGAATGTTCAGAAGTTCTGAACAACAAAATTATGTCTTAGACATTTTCAGTTATATTTTGTTATTCATTAGAACACGTGTAATTGTTCTATTGGTTTGTCATGTTTATGTATTGTAGCTTTAGCTTTTCTTTACAGTATATATAGGAGTTAGCAACTGTTAGCTAACTAACTTTTGCATAGCTTTTGAATAGCTTTCGTATTCACTTTGTAATCTTTGAGAGACTCTCTATAGATCTGTAATCTATTCTTGAATGAATACGAAGCTTTTGGATCCAATTCTCTATTATACTATTGTTTGATTGTGTTCTTATTAGACAATTACATTGTAAGATTGAATCCTGGTTTCTACAATATCATCTTTTGATTCTGACAAAATTGGGTGTTTCTGCTTATCTCATTCGATTAGTATTGATGTCATAAGTGTTTCTGGAAAGTTTCATCATCCAATTCGGTCGTTTGAGTTGTTTCTAGCAAGATCAAGTTTTTCAAACTTTGGTCTCTGTTCTTATTAAAAGTTCAATTTTTCTCTTCATGATCATGATTTTTGCTTAGAAATCGATTAGGGTGTTGTCATTTTGGTGTTTTGTTGGGTTCCTAATCTTTCATGAACAAAGATCAAGCAACCCTAATTCGCTATTCGATCCGATTAAGTCGCCAGCCGCAGTGTCCGAAACTTCTCATAACTTCCGGTAAGTTTTTTTGTTCTCCACACTTTCCGGATGTTTCTCTTCCGGACTGTCTATTGTTTCCGATAAATCCCATTTACCCAGACTGTCTAAAGTGCTCGGTAGTCTCCTATACCCAGAAATTCATCTATCCGGTTCTTGTCCGGATTGTTCAAAATATACGGTAACATACCCGGACAGCCAAGGTTCCCGGACACTCATCCGTTAAGTTCCACTTGCCGGATCCCTATCCGGTTTGCTCACTTCCCAGACCTCTATTCGGATACTCCAAGTTTCCGGTAAGTTTTTCACTTATTCGGTAACTTCTCATTTCTTCGTTTATTCGGTTACTTTATTTTTCCCGTTAAGTCTAGTATATCCGGTAACCCTGTGTTATCCGGTAAGCTTAGGACTATCCGGTTACTTTGCTATTTGAACACTTCACACACCCGGATCCGGTCTCTACCTTACCCGGACACTCCTGTTATTCGGATTCCTATCCGGTAAGTTTGTGTTCAATTTTCTTACCAGTATATTACCTTAGTATCACTCTTAGAACTTGCGTTAGGACTTTCACTCGAAGTGCCTTGCGTTAGGATTTCCACTTTGAATCAACCCTACCGTCTGACGATCACTTTAGTGCACACTTCAAAGATGTCTCGCGATGCGCTAGCAATCGGTACCTACGCCAAGCCTTCGACTCTCTATCAGGGCGAATACAGTTAATGGCGAGACTGATTCAGCATCTTAATCGAAGCTAAAGAAAACTTCGACTATATCTGGCGAGCTCTCTCTGAAGGCCCACAAGAAACTTCGATGACTGCAGTACCAGCTCAAGTAGAAGGTCATGCAGCACGACTTGAGCCTAAGACATACTTGCAGATGACCGAAGAGGAAAATAACAGATTTGATGGTGAGGAACATGCCAAGCGATATCTAGTCCAGTGTCTACCGAATGAGATCAACACGGCCATAGACAGCTACAAGTATACTTCTAAAGGCACGTAGGATCAAGTTGAGAAGATGATGAGTGGGAGTAAAGTAGGAAACCAATTGAAGGTCAACAGATGCATCACCAAATTTCTCGGTTTCAAGCAGCACAAGGGCGAATCAATCACTCAGACATATGAACGATTCTGCCTTCTTCTGAACGAGCTCCACAAGAACAAGATTACTCGATCTAACACGGAGAATGCCCTCAAGTTCCTGAACAATCTCCTGCCAGAATGGAAAGTGTTTGCTTCTCAAATCAAACACGACACTCTGATTGAGAACGTTCCAATCCATGAACTCTACGAGATGCTCATGCATGACGAGGATGAAGTTATGGAGATAATGAGCACTAAAAAATCATCTTCCAAGTCACATGTCGATCCCCTCGCTCTTGTATCTTCAAAAAGTGGCAAATCTTTCAGCCGTCACTCCAAGAGAACCTAAGAGTCCAGCGAATCAGAACCAGAATCTGAAGAATCAGAGGAAAGCGACTCTGACCCTGAGCTGACTCAAATAAAGAAAGCAATGGCCCTAATCACCAAATAATTTCAGACAAACAAGTTCTTCAAGAAACCTTTGTCTAATAATCAGCGCTACTCCACAACTCTCAACAAGCGCCATGATTATAAGGACAAATATGAAGGAAAGAGAAAGTCTGATGAGCACAAGCAATCTGATCACAAGGAGAAGAATGAGAAGAACGATCGAAAGCCCGAGTCAAAGAAGAAGGGCGAGCCTATCACGTGCTATAAATGCGGCAAATTGGGTCATTTTTCCAAGGACTATAGAAAACCAGTTGAGAAAAACATACACTACTATAAGGCTAAACTCTTGTTAGCAGAACATAAAGCTGCATGAAAGGCACTGTTAGTTGAAGACGACCACTGGCTAAATCGTTCCGACAGTGAAAGCGATTCTGAAGATGCTGATGCTTTCATGGGCAACCACTCTCCTCCGTCAGAAAAAGAAAATCTTTGTCAGGTATGTGCCCCTATCCATCAAAACGTAGTCGAACAGATGCAACCACTTGTTCAAAGAATAGAATCCTATAGGGCATCCACTAATGAACAAATGCTTGAAATTAACTCGTTAAAAGAAAAGCTAGATGTTCAAAAGCGTATCACTGAAAAGTATACGTCCGATAATGCTAACCTAAAAGAAAAATGCACAAATCTTTGAATAGCACCAAAGGACCTAAGGGCCAAGATATCTGAGTTGAATTTAAAGTTTGATTAGTGTGAGGATGAGAAAGCAGAGATTATCTACCACTGCTCTTCTCTTCAAATTCAACACAAAGAGTTTGTTGCTAAAATAATTGATCTTGAAACTAAACTTCACAAAAGAGGTCAAACTGATCAGACAATTCACATGAACAAATCTAAGGAATTCACGTATTTTAACAAGGAATGGGGAATTGGGTACGATAACCCAAAGTAATTGAAAAATATTTTGACTATGAGACCTACGATTTACGAATTTAATTTTCTTGGTATCGACAAAAAGTAAATCTTGAATACAATAATGCTCTAACAATCTCCCGATTTGGATTCAAGATTTAAAAAATATGACAGCAGTCTACAGCTCTTTGTAAAGTCAATCTTCTCAAACAGACACTTTATCAAACCAACTTCAAGTCTTGTTCTCATATAAACTTTCTCATGTTAAAATGATCCGAAACCATCAATTTGGATGTAGGAAGATTCAAAACCATAAGGATTCAGATAGAAGAGGGTGCATACCATCCGTTTCGAATCAATAAGGGTTCGAAACCATGGGGATTCGAATCAATAAGGGTTCGAAACCATGGGGATTCGAATCAGTAAGGGTTCGAAACCATGGGATTCGAATCAAGAAGGGTGCAAAACCATATGCATTCGGATCAGTTGGATGCGAAACCATGTCGATTTGGATGAAGTTGAATACGAAACCAACGAATGTCGGATCAAGTTGGATCCGAAACCATGAGAATTCGTATCATGAAGGATGCGAAACCATGCCAAATCTGAATAAATGGAATCCGAAACCATTTGAGATAGGAATATAGAGATGCGAAACCATCCACATTGTTGAACTTTTAGGTGTAAGCACATTCTGAAACGCTCAGAACTAAGATAACCAAATTCAGCAACATTTCAGACTTCACATGATTCGAAACCAATATTTCTTGTATTTTGAATGATTTCTTGAACTTAGTATCTTCATCTCTTTGCTTCGACATGAAATTGAATTAAACATTTCTCCTCCTTTTTTGATGAATGTGAGCATCATGATCATCAAAAACCATTTTCAAATTCAGTCGCGTCTCTGAGTATTACTAACAATCTCCTGCTTTATAATTAACCTTGCTCCCCCTCAAAATAAGAATTCTGGACCAATTTGTTTTCTCCCCCTGAAAGTATGCATATATTTCATTAAAAATATTCATTTCAAGTACAGTGCATTAATGAAAACATTTATACAAGGAATATAAAATTCATTGAACCAAATTTTATAACTAGTAACATTTGATCATTTGAAAACTTTACAAAAGAAATCCAACTTAATGAAATATACCAGATTTTTCAATCAAATGAAATCAAATGCATGTGTTTGGATTAAAATACAAGTCATCATTGCATATCAAGTTAAAAATGTTCAGTTTCAACCCCTTTATTAAATCTATTTGGTGTGCTAGCATGCGCAATCTGATTAGCAACAAGCATATGCAATTCTAAAACATATAAGAATACTTTGCTCTACTCACACTATTTGTCCAAAATCAGGATTTTCACAAATTTACAGAGATGTGTGCTCATTGGCATCTTTTCTTTTGTGCACATTGGCATCTTTTGATTTTGTGCTCATTGACATCTTTTGATTTTGTGCACATTGAAATCTTTTAATTAAAAAGTTTAGTAAGAATAAGATACACCGTTAAACATGACTTTCTATCTGGTTCTATAGCAGGATTTGGGTTAGCAGATCCCAGACCAGTTGGCCTTAGGTGCTAGGTGTCGAGCACCCCTTAGAACTTAATTTCCCAAACCAGAAAGGCCACATCGATATATCTTAAACCCATTTGTACCAGTAGAACATGGCTTTCTATCTGGTTCTATAGCAGGATTTGGGTCAGCCGATCCCAGACCAGTTGATCTCAGGGACTAGGTGTCGAGCACCCCTTAGGACTTACTCTCCCAAACCAGAAAGGCCACAGGTACAAACTTTCAAACTAAATGATTTTTATTTGTTTATTTGATGCATCGCAATCACTTGGTTCTAAAAACATAATGCTTCCCCCATATTTTCGTTTCCATCCATCATTTTGACAAATAGGCTTTTTGAGCATTATATTCTATATAAGTCTAGATTCACATAACTTCGAGCATTCAGCATAATTTCATTCATGTTTTGCTGACCTTTCGATTTATTTCAGAAGTGAAAGTTGAAACAAATATAACTCAGATAATACAAAAACACTTATAAAATCACCCTTGACACACATTTCATTCATTGAATGAAAATTGAAAAATTTCACTTCATTGAATTAAATTGTGAAGGTTCAAACATTCAAAGCAGTAGAAATAAAATATAATGCAATGTTACCTTTCACCACTTGTTCCTTGAAACTGAAAGATGTGACATTTAAGGATATCACCTGAGAAGTATGAGTTCTAAACTGATTTGTTTAGAAGTCTTAGACTTTGAAGTACGGGTCCTGAACTGAATTGTTCAGAAACCAAAGTCGGTGAAGCACGGGTTTTGAACTGATATGTTCAAAAACCTAAAACGTTGAAGCACGGTTCCTGAACTGATGTATTCAGAAACCAACATTTCTTTGAAGAACGGGTCCTAAACTGATATGTTTAGAAGCCATTAATTTTGCTCTCCCTTAATGGCACAAGTACTCTTCTTAAAAAAATTCACCGCTTCTCTTTTGTTTTCAGTCATGTGTGTGGTATATATATTTCCAAATCAGCACAACACATGATGAACCTGCAAAACAGATTAAGCAGATTTTGGTACCCAACGGCACTTGGGTCCTAGTGTGTTAGGTGTAAATTTCGTAGAAGGAATACTGTAAGTACCGTACCTATAATACCCGTTATATTTGGGCTGAATTATTAAAGTGTGCTTGTGTGTGTGTATATATATATATAATGCTGGAAAAAAAAGGGAAAAGAAAATAAAAGATGGGGTATTTTCTAAAAGGGTTGTGCGTGGGTTTAAAGAAAAAAAAAGAAGAAAACATGAGAATGTTTTTGGGGGTAATTTTGGAGTTGGATCATTCTTGAGGGACTAGTTTGGCATAACCCACTTAAAGTTTGGGAATTAGAGTTGTAGTTGGTTTTTGAACGGGTTATATTTATCGCTTATCTCTTTTTCTAATTAAACCCTAAACCCGCAAAGCTTAGTGATCGCTAGAAGAAGAGAAGGCCGGTTGAGGGATTAGGAGAGAAATCGGTGGCCAATTCAAGCAAGTTTCATCGAAGCATTGTCGTCTAAAGGTATGTTGTCATCCTCATCTCGACTTTAGGCGATTAGTGTTTGTAATTGAGTTTTGGGGCTGTTTTGGGGTAGAAACGAAGTTGATTCGGTTGCTCGAATGGCACCGATTCGATAATTAAGTCAATCACAGCAGCCTGGGGTTCGTTAAAATCGTTTTTAGAACCCCTAAATTCTGCTTATTTCTTGCTAAAATCAACTCGAAATACACTTACCGTTGGTATGTATTGTTGGCATTTATTATCGCCAAGAGAAGGGTGTGAATCGCCGGAAAAACGGGCGGAAACGACTTGGTTTTAGTTGAGTTTTGCTGCTGCGTTTTAGACGCTTATAATTAGATTCTAGTCATATTTTTCTGCTGCGTTTTATGCGATTAATAGTCGGTTTAAGCCGTAAAATTCTGCTGCGTTTTGGGGCATTTATAGTGGTATTTTGCTGCTGCGTTTTGGCAAATTATAGACATGATTTGCTGCTGCGTTTTGGCGACTTATAGACAATTTTAGACTTATTTGATGTTGTTTTGGCAATCAAGTAGGGATAATATTAAGTTTGTTTTGGATAATTATAGGTCGGGATTAAAGGAGTAATTGATCGGTAGTTTTACAAGTTTGGTGAAAATTAAGGTACGGATTCCTTATTCTCCCTCTCATTCCGTTGTGTTTATTTGAGTTGTTTTACATGTGTACGGATTCTTTACTCCCCCTTTGTTGGTGTTTATTCGATCTTTTGTATATGTGTAATTCATGTTTACATCTATTTTATTCGTTATATATATATATATGTATATATATAGTTCCTTGCTTTTCTTTTGATTCTTTTCGTTCGTGTACAATGTGTTCTTTCTTCCATCAAGTTGATTTGTGTTCTCGTCCGTGTTGTTCGTTTGATCGTGTCTATCCTCGGGTTATTTCTCCTTAGTTTTGCATATGATAAATCGAGATTTGAATACGTGAAAAACATCAAATTTTATTTATAAAGCTGCTGAATTTTATTCTGGAAATTTTGCATTATCGTAAAAATCATAACAAATCACTCGTTTATCGGATTAATGCATATAATATGTTTTTGAAAAGCTGGAGATGTCTATAACGATTTATTGTCACACGGGCAAACTGTGATTTTTATTCTAAGATGTCTAAAATCTGTGTTTTCCGAAACTGGTCTCGGTTTAGAACAAAACAGTGCTGTTGTTTTCAAAATTTCGTATATAATTCATTTTAAATCCGATTCAGTTCATTCTTGATTCTATGGAATCACAAGACTTTTATGTAAAACTTCTGTTTAGATATAGTTTTCTAAAACCTTCTTGAAATATGAGAAAATATTGGAGTTTTAAACGTGTAAAGTGCTGAAATAAATGTCTTGAATTAGAAAAGTCGGTAGTGCGAAATTCTTAGTCTAAGTACGGATTCCTAAACCTTTCGTTCGTTCGATTCGTTTAAGTAAGTTTACGAACCCTCAAGCTTTCGTTTAATTCGTAATACGTGCTTCATGATTATTTGATTTGTCCGTATCGTTCTTTCGCTCGTAATTCTTTAAGGTCACATTTTTATAAAAAATGTCCTACACACGTATTCGTGATGTCAATACTAATAAGATGTTTTACTTGATCCTCAACTTTTGGAGATTTAATTCGATTGTTCCAAATGTATTAGTCGATGGCGTCGTTATATAAATGTGACTTATTTATGTTTTACCATCGATCATTTTATAAAAATTGGTTTGATTTGATCTTGATCTCTCAATCCTTTGAAACCATTTTTTTTAAAGAAGTGTGAATAACCTTTTATTTGACTCCGACACCTTTTGTGAAAAAATCATTATTTGTTATACGTCACATGTGTGGTGACAACTATTTCGGTTAAGTCGAGCTACTAACCACCTATGGGGGTACCATAGGCATGTCATTGTGGCACCAATGACGTGACACTAACCGTGGCGGTGTGATTAGACCACGGCGTCTCCTCTTTTGTGCTCATGTGTGGCGCTGTATATGATGTGATTATTTGATTTAGGAGGCGTATGGGTCGACCCTAGTTATGTGATATGTTTGTAGGGTGGATGTTGGTGTAGTGCCCAACGCCGCATCTCACAATTAGTACGTGTGGATTTGCTACCCAACGTACAGGCCTTTGTGGCCAGATGTCTGACACTTGTCACGTCGGTGGATATGCAAGTGTATGCGTTATTCGAGCTCGATTCGTACCATCATATGTTATTTGTTTGATTTTGATATTATCAGTTATTTAGATTTTTTTTTTGTCTCACTATATGTTATTCATGGAAGGTAATAATCATCGTTTTTACCAAGTTTTCGAAACCATGGTGTCTAATATTTCGAGATCAGATCCTACATTTTAGTATTGTTTCCTTTGTTACGATTATGTATATCCGCGCACTGGGCATTTGGCTCAGCCGTGTTTTTCTTTCTTCCTCACGGCAGGTAATCAAGGGGGTTGCTAAGGTTTCGTGAGAAGAGTGGATAAGGTTATGATTGGAAGAAGGTTGCGAGAGAATGTTTACAATTTAGACATTATTTAATTTATTTAATTCGTTATTAGACTAGCCTTTCGGTAGATGTTTATGTTTGGTTTGATTATTTGTTGGGACCTACTTGAATATGTTGGTTTTGTAGTTTAATTTCTATTTGGAGACTTTATATTTTGAAGACATTTTATATCGTTTATTAAGTTTAGAAGTAACCTCCCGTTCCTTAGAATGGGGGTGTTACAATTATGGTATCAGAGCCCTAGGTTCGATCTTGTAGAAACTCAAATAGGTTTGACCTGTGAGTGTAGTTTTAGTGAACTAGGTTGCTTATTGCCTAGACTTTAAGTTGTGAGACAATATTTGTTGATTTTATTAGTGTTCTTATAAGAATTTGATGTGTGTGAGCTTTTATTGGTGTGGAAAAGTTATTCAAGGAAGTATAGTGTTACCTAGTACTTCCCTTAGATTCGAGAATCTAAATCGTGAACTGATTTTTATATTATTAGTGTTGTGATTAGTTGAAAATTTTGTTGGTGATGTGAGGAGAGATCGTTGGTGATGAGTTTCCTCGTGGTGTGATTTAAGTTAAGTAAATATTTAAGACTTTGTGTTTAGCATTTTTATGCTAAGTCAGAGGTATAAGAAACTGATGTGATAGCGGGTTTGTCGTTATGTTTAATAATGGTTTTGCGTTCAAGGAATTAAGTTGTCGTAAGACTTTACTTGAACTTGATGTCTATGTATTATTTGATTTCGCGGAAGTTTCTTCATTGAATGTCATGAGGATTTTAGGGTATAATAGAGAAAATGGCGTTGTATGCCAAGGTTGTCATGTAAGTTTATTTTGATCCAAATGAACATTGATGAAATTGTCAGATTCAGTTGAATAATATAGTTTAATAGTTGTTCAAGAATTTTGCTTTGAATAGTTGATATATTCCTTCAGTGTAAGGGAATGTAAGTGGTTTGGTTAACTCCACTTAGCGATCAAGACGTGTGTTGTATGTTGAAGCATTTAGTGTTATTTGTGATGAGTTGACATGATATAATGGATTATTGATAGTAGATTTTAGTGGAAGCATTTGTCAATACCTAGTCTAGCAAATGTGAATATGGTTGTGGTGGTTAATCTTGTTCCAAGTTTTATTAAGTGTTAATGAGTGATCTTTCATATGTTATGATAGTGTGGGAAACTGAAAGTGGTATGTTGGAATAAGTGGTTTTGATAGAAGTAAGAAAATTATCGGATGATATGTGAAACTATGTTTAAGTTGTCTCTTTGTTGATTTTATATTTGGCTCCTTGGAAGAGTATGAGAAAGAGTTTTGGTGCAATTTCTAGCTAAGGTGTTGGTAAACTGTTTCGGGTGATCGAATTTAAAGCTTGCAATTTGTTAGCAAGTTCTATACCGTAAGTGTATGTCTTGTTTTTGTAAGGCTTGGTGAAATTGTATATTTAAGGGTGTTTGGTGTGAAAAGTCGGATCTAAATTAGTATTAGTGCGGTAAATGTTTCGGGTGTTTATGATGTTTGATGTTGTGTTATTTGGATTAGTGTCACGTAGGTATGAGATTGTTTCTTTTGAGAAGTGAATGAATCTCTGATTTATTGTGAAAAGTTGTGGGTTATTAGTTCATTCAATGAAAAATCCTCGTTATGTCTATTGTAGGATTTGGATCGGATTTTGATCAGGGGATTTTCAGATATTGAAATTGTAAAAAGTGTATTTTTGCTTATGTATGTAAAGTGGTATTAAAGATGTGGATGATGCATGTAAATATCAGATGACATGACTAGCGTCGAGGAATTGATGGTTAGTATTTTATTAAAGGTGTAGTGCCATTTGTGTGGGATTTCAAATTGTGAGGATTTGATAATTTTGAAAGATTGCATGTTTGTCCATTAAGAACTTCTTTTGTGTGAATCTGACTGAGAAAGCAAGAATGATCTAGTGGTAATTCTTTTTCACATATATCTTTAAGAACATGAAAAAAAAATGTCATACTGAAAATACATTACAGGAATCCAAGATGAACATTAAGATAATGGAATAAGTGATTGTTAGGGTTAATTGGGAGTTTATGTTTGTTATGGTGTAAAATGAAGTGTTTAGCATGAATGGAGTGGTTATTGTTGTATTAAGGGTGCAATATTTTGTGTAGTATTTAAACTATAATATTGGGTGCTATTGAGAATAGGATGTTGCTCATTGAGAAACTGGGGTGAACCTAAATGAGTTATGTAAGAATTGATTTGTATTAAGATAGTGGATTATGAGATTGCTATCTTAATCCGAGGAGTTATTTTGTTGGGGTGTTAACATCATTAGAGTTCTTTCTTTCAAAAGAATTGTAGTTGTTCGTAAAAATTAAAGTTAGACGCATTTTAAACCATAGGTCTTTCTAAGTTGGGATATTGAGCACGTTGTTGATGGAAAATGTGATATTGTTTTATTTAGTTTTATCAAATAAGATTGGGATTGTCAATAAGATCGTGTGTTTTTGTAAGTTTCATCTGAGTTGTGCAGTGAAAGTGTGGCAACCTGTTAGTAATTGTGTTTTGATTCAAAAAAATGGTTACACTTAGGATCAAAGCGTCTAGATGGGAAATCTAGAAGGTTGATTATGTAAAGATTCTTTGGAACTTCCTTAAGGGTATTGATATGTTGTAAAATTGCGAATTCGATTTTTGGTATTTAGTTACCCTCATTTGTTGCTTGAATGAATTCCAGGACATAATTCCGTTAAGGGGGAGAGTTTGTAATAGCTCGGTTTGCACCAAAAAGTTTAAGTGTTAGTTTTGTTAAATGGTTAATATCATGAGGGGCCATTTTTGTAACTAATGGGTATAAAATTGGTATGCTTCTTATCCCAATCTTTCTGCCGCCACATTTATCCTACATCGTTCTTCCTTGTCCTTCTCACCTCCATATATGCGTCTTTAAGAAAGTGTTATGAAAGATTTCGATGGTAAATAATTTATGGTTTAATCTTAAAGAATTTTTGGGCTATCAAGATTTCTGGATGAGATTGTTTAAATGTTAAGACTTAGGGTTGAATAATTGGATCGAGGTGAATATTATATCGGGATTGCTAGTTTAGGAAAGAAAGTAAGCGGTAATTATTATGGTGGAGGTTATCTACAATTACCGGTTCATTAATATTGTTGAGTTAAGTATGTTTTACGTTAAGGATTTGGTGATTATAAATCGGTAAGAAAATAAATTTTGGGTTGCATTTATTTACTTCCGTTGTTGCGGATTAGTAGAGATTTTGATAATTTTATGTGAAAGGGTCCTTGTCGGATGAGTTAGTGATTTTTTTTTAAATTTTAGTGCAGTTAGGATGAGTTTCTGTAGTTGTGTTTGAGGTGATTCTGGATTATTTATTATTGTCAAGTCTTTTCGAATCATATTTGAATAGTTTTATGTTAGTGTGGTTTAATTTGGAGATCGGGTTTGATTTAGCTTGATTTCGAGGACGAAATCTTTTCTTTTGGGGGGAAGAATTATAATACCCGTTATATTTGGGCTGAATTATTAAAGTGTGCTTGTGTGTGTGTATATATATATATAATGCTGGAAAAAAAGGGAAAAGAAAATAAAAGATAGGGTATTTTCTAAAAGGGTTGTGCGTGGGTTTAAAGAAAAAAAAAAGAAGAAAACATGAGAATGTTTTTGGGGGTAATTTTGGAGTTGGATCATTCTTGAGGGACTAGTTTGGCATAACCCACTTAAAGTTTGGGAATTAGAGTTGTAGTTGGTTTTTGAACGGGTTATATTTATCGCTTATCTCTTTTTCTAATTAAACCCTAAACCCGCAAAGCTTAGTGATCGCTAGAAGAAGAGAAGGTCGGTTGAGGGATTAGGAGAGAAATCGGTGGCCAATTCAAGCAAGTTTCATCGAAGCATTGTCGTCTAAAGGTATGTTGTCATCCTCATCTCGACTTTAGGCGATTAGTGTTTGTAATTGAGTTTTGGGGCTGTTTTGGGGTAGAAACGAAGTTGATTCGGTTGCTCGAATGGCACCGATTCGATAATTAAGTCAATCACAGCAGCCTGGGGTTCGTTAAAATCGTTTTTAGAACCCCTAAATTCTGCTTATTTCTTGCTAAAATCAACTCGAAATACACTTACCGTTGGTATGTATTGTTGTCATTTATTATCGCCAAGAGAAGGGTGTGAATCGCCGGAAAAACGGGCGGAAACGACTTGGTTTTAGTTGAGTTTTGCTGCTGCGTTTTAGACGCTTATAATTAGATTCTAGTCATATTTTTCTGCTGCGTTTTATGCGATTAATAGTCGGTTTAAGCCGTAAAATTCTGCTGCGTTTTGGGGCATTTATAGTGGTATTTTGCTGCTGCGTTTTGGCAAATTATAGACATGATTTGCTGCTGCGTTTTGGCGACTTATAGACAATTTTAGACTTATTTGATGTTGTTTTGGCAATCAAGTAGGGATAATATTAAGTTTGTTTTGGATAATTATAGGTCGGGATTAAAGGAGTAATTGATCGGTAGTTTGACAAGTTTGGTGAAAATTAAGGTACGGATTCCTTATTCTCCCTCTCATTCCGTTGTGTTTATTTGAGTTGTTTTACATGTGTACGGATTCTTTACTCCCCCTTTGTTGGTGTTTATTCGATCTTTTGTATATGTGTAATTCATGTTTACATCTATTTTATTCGTTATATATATATGTATATATATAGTTCCTTGCTTTTCTTTTGATTCTTTTCGTTCGTGTACAATGTGTTCTTTCTTCCATCAAGTTGATTTGTGTTCTCGTCCGTGTTGTTCGTTTGATCGTGTCTATCCTCGGGTTATTTCTCCTTAGTTTTGCATATGATAAATCGAGATTTGAATACGTGAAAAACAACAAATTTTATTTATAAAGCTGCTGAATTTTATTCTGGAAATTTTGCATTATCGTAAAAATCATAACAAATCACTCGTTTATCGGATTAATGCATATAATATGTTTTTGAAAAGCTGGAGATGTCTATAACGATTTATTGTCACACGGGCAAACTGTGATTTTTATTCTAAGATGTCTAAAATCTGTGTTTTCCGAAACTGGTCTCGGTTTAGAACAAAACAGTGCTGTTGTTTTCAAAATTTCGTATATAATTCATTTTAAATCCGATTCAGTTCATTCTTGATTCTATGGAATCACAAGACTTTTATGTAAAACTTCTGTTTAGATATAGTTTTCTAAAACCTTCTTGAAATATGAGAAAATATTGGAGTTTTAAACGTGTAAAGTGCTGAAATAAATGTCTTGAATTAGAAAAGTCGGTAGTGCGAAATTCTTAGTCTAAGTACGGATTCCTAAACCTTTCGTTCGTTCGATTCGTTTAAGTAAGTTTACGAACCCTCAAGCTTTCGTTTAATTCGTAATACGTGCTTCATGATTATTTGATTTGTCCGTATCGTTCTTTCGCTCGTAATTCTTTAAGGTCACATTTTTATAAAAAATGTCCTACACACGTATTCGTGATGTCAATACTAATAAGATGTTTTACTTGATCCTCAACTTTTGGAGATTTAATTCGATTGTTCCAAATGTATTAGTCGATGGCGTCGTTATATAAATGTGACTTATTTATGTTTTACCATCGATCATTTTATAAAAATTGGTTTGATTTGATCTTGATCTCTCAATCCTTTGAAACCATTTTTTTTAAAGAAGTGTGAATAACCTTTTATTTGACTCCGACACCTTTTGTGAAAAAAATCATTATTTGTTATACGTCACATGTGTGGTGACAACTATTTCGGTTAAGTCGAGCTACTAACCACCTATGGGGGTACCATAGGCATGTCATTGTGGCACCAATGACGTGACACTAGCCGTGGCGGTGTGATTAGACCACGGCGTCTCCTCTTTTGTGCTCATGTGTGGAGCGGTATATGATGTGATTATTTGATTTAGGAGGCGTATGGGTCGACCCTAGTTATGTGATATGTTTGTAGGGTGGATGTTGGTGTAGTGCCCAACGCCGCATCTCACAATTAGTACGTGTGGATTTGCTACCCAACGTACAGGCCTTTGTGGCCAGATGTCTGACACTTGTCACGTCGGTGGATATGCAAGTGTATGCGTTATTCGAGCTCGATTCGTACCATCATATGTTATTTGTTTGATTTTGATATTATCAGTTATTTAGATTTTTTTTTTGTCTCACTATATTTTATTCATGGAAGGTAATAATCATCGTTTTTACCAAGTTTTCGAAACCATGGTGTCTAATATTTCGAGATCAGATCCTACATTTTAGTATTGTTTCCTTTGTTACGATTATGTATATCCGCGCACTGGGCATTTGGCTCAGCCGTGTTTTTCTTTCTTCCTCACGGCAGGTAATCAAGGGGGTTGCTAAGGTTTCGTGAGAAGAGTGGATAAGGTTATGATTGGAAGAAGGTTGCGAGAGAATGTTTACAATTTAGACATTATTTAATTTATTTAATTCGTTATTAGACTAGCCTTTCGGTAGATGTTTATGTTTGGTTTGATTATTTGTTGGGACCTACTTGAATATGTTGGTTTTGGAGTTTAATTTCTATTTGGAGACTTTATATTTTGAAGACATTTTATATCGTTTATTAAGTTTAGAAGTAACATCCCGTTCCTTAGAATGGGGGTGTTACAGTACCAATAATAAGTATAATCTTTATGCACAAAGTCATTTGAACCACAGTGGGAACAACAAATTTTCTTATGTGCCAACCTAATTAGATGATTTGTGGAATAAACAAGATTAGGTGGAACAGAAGATTTACCTTTCGGAGCATTGTTCTTCTTGGCATTTGATGTTGAAGCAGATGATTTTGGTACATCTTTCTTTGGAATCGTTGTGCCTTTGACTCTCCATTCCATCTTCACCTTCTTGAAGACTGGAACTTCTTCAGGTTTGGAAGTATTAACTGTAGGCACATTTGTTTTGTTATCTGATTTATCAAGCATAGGATTATAGAAGAGATTTGTTGACGAATCTGATCTTTTAAGAAATCAGTTGATCTATTAAATTTTTTGGAAGGAATGTTTTAAAAGCTTGAACTTGAAGCAGTTTTAAAAGTGCATTCAGAATCATTTGAATTAATAAATGGAGTCTGAAAGGTAGTATAATGACTGACCTGCTTTGAGACATCAAATTTAAAAATGACGTCTTCAAGTTCTTTGACTTTGTTTATCAAAACATTTTTCTCTTTAGAAATTAGATCAAATTTCTTTTGGAGATCAGATTTGATCAACTGATCCTTCATAATGTCAGCTGATAAACCAAATAATCTTTTGGTAAGATTAAGAATCGTATCTTCAAAATATTCGCGTTCCGATTCAAAATCTTTTTCCAAAAACTTTCTTTTATCAGTAATCTCTTTGAAAATATCCATATTTTTCTTTTTAAGGGTTTTACTTTCTTTTTCAAAGATATTTTTCTTTTCCGTGAAATCTTTCCTTTCTTTTTCCAAAATCTTTTCTAGTTCATAGATTTTCACGGAAAGTTCAGAACTTTTAATCTCAAAAGATTTTCGTTCAGTTTCAAATTTAGCTCTTTCTTTTTCGAGCTTGTCTTTTTCTAAAAATAAAACTTTCTCAAAGTCTGAAACTTGTTTTGAAAGTTTTATACATTTCAGCTCAGTTAGTTCCTTTTCTTTAAGAACTTTCTTTGAAGAAAGAGACTCTCTTTCACGTTCAGAAAGCTTCTTCTTCAATTCAACGTTTTCACTTTCCAACGTTGTTCTTTTCTCTTGAACTCTTTTTATTTGATCTTGTAGATATGAGTTCCCCTTCTCTCTCTCGATTTCTCTACTCTTCATATCAGCATTTTCACTTTGAAGAGTTGTTACTTTCTCTTGAAGTTTCTGGATTTGATTGTGCAGACTTGAGTTGTCTCTCTTTGCTTAAAGATCTGCAATATAAACTTCAAGATCAGTAATTCTTTTAATAAGTCTATCATTTGAAGAAGAAATGTCTAAAATTTGTCTCTTTAGATCAACATTTTTTCCTCCAATGCTTTATTTAAAACAGGAAATGAAGGATTTGAAGTATTAGATTTAACAAAATTTTTCTTCAAACCTTCACCACTGGATTTAACAATAGTTTGCTTCAAACTTTCATTATTAGATTTAACAAAAGTTTGTGGTGTTGAAGGTATTTCTGTTATAATGGTTTGTTGCAAAATTTCATTATTTGGTTTAACAGAAACTTGTGGAGTTGAAGGTATTTCTGTTATAATAATTTGCTTCAAACCCATTTCTCTCTTTGGAATTGCTAGATATTGATCTTTCAGAAAATCAAGCAGAAAGTGTATAAAATACACTATTGAAAAAAATTTATATAAAGATTTTTCTTGAAAAGCTCTTAGAGTGTATGAAAAATACTATAGAAAAAATTTTGGAATAAAAAATTTCTCAAAATTTCGGAATAAAAGATTTTTCTTGAAAAGCTCTTTTTTTTAATCAACACGGATTCGGAAGGATTCGAAACCAAGGAATTCGAACCAAGAAGGATTCGAAACCAAGGATTTCGAACCAAGAAGGATCCGAAACCAAGGATTTCGAACCTAACAGGGTGCGAAACCTCAAGAATTCGAACCTAACAGGGTGCGAAACCTCAAGAATTCGAACCTAATAGGGTGCGAAACCACGGATTTCGGACTTAACTTGGTGCGAAATCAACACTTAGACAAACTTCACCTCAGAATTCGGACGTAGATGGGTGCGAAACCACGGATTTCAGACTTAACTGGATCCGAAACCATCACTTGAATACTTCGAAAAATTTGAATGGTGCGAAATCCGTATGAATGATCTGAATCCCTCAAGAACAATGCGAAACCCTCACTTTATCCCAAAAACCACCGATTCAACCATAATTTTCTCAATTCTTGATCAATTAACACGAAATTTGTACTGGTTTGCTCGAAATCAAAATCCACACACTTTCTTAGTTAATCACAAGTTCTAATTCGATCAATTTAATCGAATTAAAGTCCAAAACAGTGAATTAGGGTTTTCGAACAAAGTTTTAAATAAATGATCAAATCCAATGTTTCTGTGCAGTAATTGATGATGATCCAAGAATTAATGTTGTTCAGATATCAATTCCGAGTTCAGCGATGCCAAGAATTGATCCAAGAAATCAGAAACTAGAAAAAAAATCAAAGTCTGAATGAAAAGTGATCAGATGAACAGTAAAGCATGCATGGTCCGAAATCTGTATAATCAGTGTAAAAATTCTTCAATTTGCTTCTTGATCTGCTTGAATCTCCCGTTTGAGCTCTGATACCAAATGTGAAACCCAGAATCTAGCAATGATATGTAGAGAGAAAATCTAGAGTGCACAAGTCATCCATGTATTGATCTTTAGAGAGTAAATGACAAATGCTACAATTGTTCTAGATTCTAGATTCATGTCTAACTAAGAACTAGACATGCCTATTTATACCCATAACATACAAGGTATAAAGGCATTACGAACTAATACAGTACATTGACTTTACAGTAAATCTTGAATACAATAATGCTCTAACATCAAGGATTCCTCTAAAAAGGATGAGGCCCCAGCACCTGAACCCAAAACTGAGACGTACAAGTTTAAACTCTATGTTCCTCCTCTCATTTTGGAATAAAAAATAGTCGATTTAGAGGAGACACTCAAAAAGGAAAGGACTAATTTTCAAAAGGAAAAACATGAGTTTTTATCTGAACTTTCGAAACTCAAATCCTTCAAAACCGAATATGTGTCATGCGGGACTTAGGAAATCCTTCGGAAAGAAATCAATCAGCTCACATCAAAACTATCTGCTTTGGCAACAGAAGTGATGCAAGAGCAAGTGAGCAAGTTTCAACTTCAAGAGAAACTTGACCAATTCCAAAACGAAAAGATGATTTCACCCGAACCTTCCTCGGACTCCTCCGATACATCTCCGTGGAAAGCCTTTATTGGAAAAACTTCTTCACAAAAAGGAAAAGAGTCTCGAGCTGACTGTGTTCAAAAGGATCTTAACTCTGAATTTGAAAAAGCTTCCGCACCAGATTCTTCCAAAAACACAGACTCAGAGTGTTCCTCACCTCCCTCAACCAATCCTAGTCCATCTGTCCCTGATATTCATTTTTCTGCATACATGAATTCCGATGAAAGTTCAGACGAAGAGTTTACTAAGTTTGAGTTTGACAAACCTATTCCGAATCCAACCAAATTTCTTTCTAAAGCTGTAAATCGTCCGGTCAAATTTCTTAAAGGGAAGAGTTCTTCAAAACTCAAGACCTCGGCTGTGAACAAAGTTTCTAAAACTGATTCTCATTCTCAAAACCGTTCACAGCCGCGACAAAAGACCGGTCGATGAAATGATAGAAATCCTTCCTACTCAAACTCTGTTGACCATGCCGTTAATGACTTTTCAGATAAAAATGGTCAGGCAAAACAAGACAAACCAAAGTGGGTAGCCAAAGGATATATCAAGAACAAGTCGAAGTCGAAGTCATTTAATTCTGCTTTCAATTCAAGGAAAAAAATTAATGATTGTGGTTTTCATATTTTGAATGATTCTGTTGAACAGAGTATTAAATTTCCATTAAGACTTTATTCAATACAGCAATTGCTTCAATTATCCCATGATTGTTTGTGTTGTTCTAACTGTGGATTGAATGATTTCGATGATAATCGCTATGCATCTGATTTGTTTGGTTCTTATCATGTTTTTAATTCAAAGCCTAAGAGTAAATTTCGTAAGCCCAAAAGGAAGCCCAGTTCAAAATGGGTTCCCCAGTCAGGTGTTAAACCTAACCCTGAAGGACCCATTTTCAAATGGGTACCTAAAAATCCTTAATCTTGTTTTTACAGGACGGTCATATGTGGTACTTAGACTCAGGATGCTCCAAGCACATGACCGGAAGGAGGGAGCTTCTCACGAACTTCACAAAGAAATATTGCAGAGACGTGAGGTTTGGGAACGATGATAAAGCGTCGATTATGGGCTACGGCGATATTTTTCAAGATAAGATCACGATCAAGAAGGTGTCATACGTCGCGGGATCGGGACACAATCTATTCAGCATCGGATAGTTCTGTGATAAAGATCTTGAGGTCAACTTCAAAGCTAAAAGGTGTAGTATCCGCAATGAAAACGGAAAGGAGCTACTTGTTGAAACTCGGAAGACCAACCTCTACACCATCGACCTCTCTGCCATAAAGAACGATGATTTCGCCTACCTTATGTCGAAGTCCAAATCTCAACAAGCGTGGATATGGCATCGACGACTCTCGCACCTTAACTTCAAGAACATCAACAAATTGGTGCTAGGAAGACACGTTAAAGGCATGCCCGAGCTCAAGTTCGAGAAGGACAGACTCTGCAGAGCATGCGAGATGGGAAAAATGAAGCGAGCGACTCATACGCCGAAGGCCGCTCCGAGCACGTCCCGGTCCCTCGAACTCATCCATATGGATTTGTACGGACCGATGCGTGTTCAAAGTATCAACAAGAAGAAGTATGTCCTAGTAATGGTCGACGATTTCTCGCGCTACACCTGGGTGAAGTTCCTTCACTTGAAAGACGAAACACCGGAACTCATAATCACCCATCTGAAGACCATTCAACTGAATCTACGATAGCTAGTTCAGTAAATCAGGACGAACAACGCAACGGAGTTCAAGAACCAAACGTTGAACGAATACCTAACATTCATCGGTATTTCGCACAACTTTTCTGCCGCAAGGACTCCTCAGCAAAACAAAGTGGTAGAACGGTGTAACGACCCGATATCCCATAACATACATAATATATAACAATCAACATTTCATACACAACGTCGTTACTTTCATAACAAAATACATGATAATTCACATTCGGTCCCAAAGTCTCAAAACTATACAATACAGAAATGTAAACATATCCTAATCTTCTTCAGCTAGCGACCGCCTCCTATGCTTTATTCTTCCCTTTGCTAACAAAAGATCCTTGACCTGGAATACATATTGTTTTTAAAGGAAAATGAGGGTTAGACCAAACGGTCTAGTTAGATAATCCCTGTCATTTCAAAATCGTTATAAAACCAATTCATATAAAATCCTTTATATAAATACACATATATTACAAAGACTTAAATACCAAATAAGACTCGTGTATCGTGTACCACTCATCCTTCACATCCTTCACATCATTCCCATGGCCATATTAGTTGGTTGCGAGCCAACTCTTCGCTGTACAACAATTACGGCACCGCTGTACAACAATTACAGCAAACATCCGCCGGCATAGTTCGGCAAGTGCTCTCGTATAGTGTAATGCACATATAAATACAATATATATATATGTACCAATATATCATATTGTCATTTATAAAACCTTTCATCACATTCTAATCACATATCCATCTTAATCATAAACACGTAATCACACCATATATCACATATCCAATCCATATATATCCATCTCATATATCTATATCATATATATATGTATCCCAGTTGAAAACGTTTTAAAAGTAAAAACTCACCTGATTGCTTATCAAACACCCTTCCAAGCTTTTCTCCGAGCTATCCGATCCTTTACCCAAAATTCTCAGAATCTGAAACCATTTGCATACAAACATCTCTTTACCAAAAGAACTCAAAAGATATACTTAGCAGGCTATGAACTCTGGATAAATCTACTTAATTCTCATCCTCAAAATGACCAAACAGCTATAGTTTCCGGACAGCACAAAAGAATCCGGACAACACAATTTATCCGGATAGTATATACAATCCGGACATCCCAACTTCCCGGGTAGCATAACTAATCCGGATAACATGAACTATCCGGTATCTCATTCCATCCGGAAACCATCAAACAAATCGTCCGGACACTATCAACAACCTACCCGGACACTACCCAAGAAACTACCCGGATACCTTCATATCATCCGGACACCTCTGTCGGTTTACCCCAATTTTACCCACATTTGATAGATTTTAACCTCAGGCCCGAATTTAATGATTCTATTCCGATAGGAACTATTAACTAGCAATTATAGACATAAATTGTAAAGGAACATACCTGAAATCACCTCCAAGCACACCAAATGGAGTCCTAACCTTTCCTTTTTCTTCTTCCTCTCTTTCTCTCAAAACACACACACAACACCTACTGAATTTTCTGCTTTTTGAATATCTGAAAGTCCATAAGGATAATATCTAACCTTATTTACCATTTAAACCCCACATTACTCACTAATGACCACAATACCTTTTTAACTTATTATTTAATCCAAACACCCCTAAACTTATACATTTACCCAAACTTACCCTAAACATCTAACTTTAAAGTTAACTAAATTTAACGGAAAGGGGATTTAACTAACGGACTTACCCGGGGTATTACATTATCTCCCCCTTAAAAGAATTCTGTCCCGGAATTCGGTTAAGCGAAAAGGTATGAATACTTACCACTACTACTTCGAACTCAATCAAAACCATAGAAACTAACTGAATAGACACCGTATACCCATCTATATATCTAACACATTTAAGCAACAAAAACACGGAAATACCAATAATCATTTTGCACCGAAGTCAGATAACACCTTAGCACGTATAGAGTTTATTAGAAATGTACTTGTAACCTCATCCGGAATTTCCTCCTCTTCTTGTGTTGTCATTTGGAAGACACGACCTTTTGCTTTCGGTACCTCATACCCTTGTACCTCTCCCGACCTAACACTCGTTGGTTTCACCGTCATACTACCCTGTTGTGCTTTCCATTGTGGACATTCAGACTCAATATGTTCAGGGGAATTGCAAACGAAACAGAATCGAGTTACGTGATAGTCTTTAGCAATGTGACCAGTCTTCCCGCACTTGTAACATCTTCGGGACTCCACATAACAGTTTCCTTGATGAACACGATCGCATTTTGGACATGGTCTTTCAACTGGTCAGAAAGGTAAATAACTATCAAACCTCGGGGATTCGTACTCCTCCAAATCGTACATTGTTTCTTCCAATTCTCTTTTTCCAGTATCACCAATGTCTCTTCCTCTATCCCGTTCCACATTTTCCGCGGCATCTACTGCGGCTGAGAAGGTTTCCGGTCCCCTTTCAATTACTAAACTTCTGATTTCTGACTTTAATCGGAAGATAAACCTTTCCATCTTAAGCGCCTCCATGGCAACATAGTACTCCGCAAAGCGAGCCTTCTCCAGAAAGCGAGCAATGTAATCCCTAACCGATAAACTTCTCTGATGTAAGTTCATCAATTCCTCTTCCAGTTGTCTAACTGCTGCTTGAGGATAGAACTGCCCTTTGAAAGCTGTTGTGAATTCGTCCCAAGTAAAAGTTGAGTATACATCAGATCCTCTAGAGGTAATATGTGCCTCCCACCAAAATAGAGCATCTGCCTTTAACATCGCGGTTCCATATAGCACTTTATCTTCTTCTGCACACTTGCTGGTCCTGAAGACAGCTTCTATCTCTTTCAGCCACCTCATGGCCTTCACTGGATCTCTTTCTCCTGTATATGTCGGGGGTTTTCAATTTAAAAACATTTTATATTCACACTTCCTTGGCACCTGTATGACAGTATGTGTAATGGGCATTTCGTCTTCCAGACTAGGATCTGGTATTCCAGTTTCTGTGTGACGAGTTCTATCGAACATAGTTTGTATATTGGCTTGAAGTCTTCCTATTTCAGCCGTCAAATCATTTCGTGTAACAAATTCGGTACCTCGCCCCTGAACTCTGCCTCCAGTTCTGCCCCTACCTCTTTCTCCCCCTCTTCCTCTTGTTCCGACTGTGGGATTCGTTCTGTTAGGATTTCCTCCTTCTTCTCTATTCGTATTTCGAGTACCGCTTGCCATTCTGTTGATTCAGACAAGGTTAACATACACAGAAGCACATACCCTATATAACAAGGTATTCCAGTTCAAACATGTACCTGTAAGTTCATGATTACACTGGCTAGGTGTAATTTGAAATTACCTTACATGGTGTTCCTTCTACCTTTTATACTTAGCATCTCATGGTTCTAAATGTATAGGGACATCCTACTTCACATGCAGTTTAAGTCTAGGTACAGATACGAATACCTAAATCCCTTAAACTAGGGCTCTGATACCATTTGTAATGACCCGATATCCCATAACATACATAATATATAACAATTAACATTTCATACACAACGTCGTTACTTTCATAACAAAATACATGATAATTCACATTCGGTCCCAAAGTCTCAAAACTATACAATACATAAATGTAAACATATCCTAATCTTCGTCAGCTAGCGACCACCTCCTATGCTTTATTCTTCCCTTTGCTAACAAAAGATCTTTGACCTGGAATACATATTTTTTTAAAAGGAAAATGAAGGTTAGACCAAACGGTCTAGTGAGATAATCCCTGTCATTTCAAAATCGTTATAAAACCAATTCATATAAAATCCTTTATATAAATACACATATATCACAAAGACTTAAATTGATCGATGGGATTCTCTCTCTCTAGTTGGCGATTAGGGTTTTCTAGTGATGGCTTGTTTTGATCGTGTTCTAGGGTTTCATGTGGATCTTTGGTTATGTGTTGTTGTTCGACGTGGTTTACTGATTCTTTGGCATGTTCTTTTGTTTTTGATTGTTTCGAAGGTTTATGCGTTTGATTAGGGTTTCGTTGATTAGGTTTTTGTTTTATTTTATTCGCCGACGGTCGGTGTTCTCCGGCGGATACGGTTCTGTGGCTGTGTTCTGGGCTGTTTTGGTGCGATTGTTTTGGTGGAATTCGTGTTTCTAACAACTTCGTTATCACTCAAGATCGACCTGCAGGATTCAGCACCTTGGTGTAATACCTTGGTCTTCGTTTCCCGGATTAGGGTTTCCTAATCTAGGGTTTCTCTTGTTTGGTTTCAGCTTGTTGGCTTCGGATTCTAACTCGACAATGGCTCCTATGGTGGCTGATTGTCATGGGAACATATCGACGAATGAGGGTGTACTATTTTCGAAAGTTGATCGGAATGTGCAGGCGGCGACCTCGGCTGTTGCAGGTGTGGCGAACGGAAACCCTAATTTGCATGGGGATCCTAGGGCTGACGTCACTCCGGCCGTGGGTCTGCATGGGGTTGCATCTGGGCAGATCCCTAACCCTAATGTGGATGGTTATGCTCCTTTGATCGGGATCGACATGGCTGCGAAGGATGGGACCGAGGGGGATGGGGCTGATCGTAACCCTAACCCTAACCTTAAATCCCATGCAACGGTGCGTGGGATGAACAGTGTTTCTAGTGGCGGTGTTGATCGAACATCGGTTTGGACTCGGATTTCTGGGCTACCTGATCGTAATGCAAGTTCTGTGGCTCATGGGAATGTGCAGATGCTGAAAAACGATAGTCGATCGGCCTCGTATGCGTCGGTGGTCAGTGTGAATGTGGATAAACCTACGGGGAAATTGGATTTCTTTCCCTTGGCTGATAAAGGTATCTCTCGTATTGACCTTCCGGTAGAATTAACGGAAAAAGCTTCGGCTCTCTATCGAAATACCTTGTATGGCTACTTTCTGGGTCCTCGACTTTATTTTCCAAATGTAAGGAGGTTTACTATGTCTTTGTGGGGCAAGCATGGATTACAGGATGTCATGATGAATGAGACAGGCTTTCTATTCTTTCGATTTAGCTCTAGTGATGGCCTTCGTCATGTTTTGGAGGGTGGACCGTGGATGGTGCGGGGAGTGCCACTTTTTGTTTTTCCTTGGGACCCACAGCAAGGGCTTATCAAGCCTGAACATACATCTTGCCCGTTGTGGGTTAAGATACATAACATTCCGCTTGTGGCGTTCAATAGAGAGGGGGTTGGGCGTATTGCCAGTGCACTAGGTGTTCCAAAGATGATGGATGACTATACGGCAAAGATGTGTGATGATGCTTGGGGTAGGCCGGGTTTTGCGAAAGTCCTGGTCGATGTATGGGCAGTGGGGGACTTGAAACGTGAATTACAGGTTGTCGTTCCTAATTTGCATGGGGGTAAGGAGATGCTTGTCTCGTTGAAAGTAGAATACATTTGGGAGCCTACCCAGTGTTCGCACTGTAGAGTCTTTGGCCATAAAACTTCTACGTGTGTTAAGGCGGAAATTGCAAAGAAGAAGGGTAAAGATCATGTGAAAGCTGGAAAGGATTCTGAGGGCTTCACGTTGGTGTCAAACCATAAGAAATCTCAACCGAAGGAGGTTTGGAGACCGATTCAGCAAAATGTTGGTTCTTCTTCGGAGACTTCAAAGGAGATGCAAGATGTGACGGACCCTGTGGGTGTTCATGTGGATCCACAGGTGGAGGAGGTTATTCTTAATAATGTGGTGCGAAATGCTGATGTGAATGTTGATGTGGTACAAAATGATCATCCTAAAGGGGTGCAAGGGATTGTCTCGGACGGTGCGGGTACAAATGCTACGGATGTGGGGCGGGGGGCCACAAATGGTAATGCCCATAAGTTGCATGTTGTCCAACCGAAGCTCCGAGGTATTCTTAAGACGTCGGCCCCGTCTAGAATGGAGGTTCACCCTTCGGTACTTCAATCGAGGGTGAAACGCTCAATTACTATTGACACTTCCAATTCGTTCTCATCATTATCGGATGATGAAAATGGCATGGATTTCGACGAATGTATTGGTAAGGGAGATTCGGTGTCTATGAGTGGTGGTTGGAATCCTTTGGCGTCGGGAGGGAACGATGCTATTCCCAAACCTTTGTAATGATGAATCTTGGTGCTTGGAACGTGCGGGGGTTAAATTCCCTTATTAAGCAACGTGAGGTAATGCACTTTATTCATTCTCAGGGCCTTTCTTTTTGTGCTATCTTGGAATCCCATGTGCTTGCTCCTAATTTGCCTACTATATCTCAACATGTGTTTGGTTCTTGGAGTTGGTTGTCGAACTCGGCCAGTTGTTTGTACGGTACTCGTATTGTTTTGGGGTGGGACCTTAAGGTATTCGATATTATGGTGCTTACTATGTCAAACCAAGTAATGCATTGTAAAGTTCATATTCGATCCTCGAGTAGTACCTTTTATGTTTCGGTTGTTTATGCGGTTAATGCTTTGGAGGGTCGTCGCCGTTTATGGCAAGACCTTGAACAATTTAAGTCCATGGTCAATGGTGGCCCTTGGATATTGTTGGGAGACTTTAATGCACATCTTCATCCGGATGAGAGTGAAGGTGGTTCATCGACACGTGATCTTGGTATGAATGAATTTTTGGACTGTGTTGGTAATCTTAATATTTTTGATGCTCGTTATACTGGGATTCGATATACTTGGGCGCAGAAACCAAGAGGAGGGGGTGGTATTGTACGGAAACTTGACCGTATTATGATTAATGACTCCTTTGAAGATAAGATTGGCAATGTAGCTGCTAACTTCCTGCCAAGAGGTGTCTCGGATCATAGCCCAATGGTCGCCAGTTTGCAAGGCAGTGTGGATCGTGGTAAGTACCCCTTTAAATTTGACAACTTTCCTACGCGACACCCTGATTTTTTACAAACGGTTCAAACGGCTTGGAATTTGAAAGTGGATGGTACCTTGGCGTTTTCTGTAACCTCACGGTTGAAAGCGCTAAAGAAGCCATTACGAGCCCTGCGCAGTGTGCATGGTAATGTCTCTAAACGTGTTCATGCTTTGAGAATTGAGGTTGATGCAATTCAAGAGGCGGTTGATTCTGATCCGTCTAATCCGGTTTTACATGACGATCTTGCTCATGTATTGGTAGCCTTTCAAGAGGCTTTGCATGTGGAAGATGATAATTTCCGACAACGGGCTAAGGTTCGTTGGTTGGCGGATGGAGACATGAATTCCTCTTTTTTCCACAAAGTTGTTAAGGAAAAACGGACGCGGAACCGTATTGATTCGGTGATGGATTCGGATGGTCAGGTGTTTTCTGGAACGGGTTTTGAGAATGTTTTTGTTGAACATTTTCGCACCATTCTTGGGGAGCGTGATACTGCAGTCACCCCGATCTTGCCCATGGATTTCGTCCCTAATCGATTGTCTATTTCTGATGCTAATTTTATGATACGTCCAATCACTAAGGAAGAGGTTAAGCGTGCTATGTTTGATATTGGTGATGATAGAGCTCCGGGCTCGGATGGTTTTTCGTCCAAATTTTACAAAGCATCTTGGGATATTGTGGGAAAGGATGTTGAACTTGCGGTACAAGATTTCTTCTACCGTGGTCGACTAGCTAGGGAGTTAAATCACACATCCATATGCCTTATTCCTAAGGTCCCTAGTGCCTTTCGGGTTACGGAATTTCGACCTATCTCGTTGTGTAATGTGATTTACAAATGCATTACTAAGATCATCTCTTGGAGAATCAAGGATTTTCTTGATACTCTGGTAAGTCCTAACCAATCGGCTTTTATTCCCGGAAGAAGGATAACGGATAATATTCTTATGGCTCATGAGTTGGTGGTTGGCTATGATCGTGGGAATGGTCCCCCAAGGTGCTCTTTCAAAATCGATATCCAAAAGGCGTATGATTCGGTGGATTGGGGCTTTCTCTCCGGGGTTTTACAAGGGATGGGATTTCATCCGATTATGCACCATTGGATCATGGAGGCAGTTTCTACCACATCTTATTCGGTTATGGTGAATGGTCAGACCTACGGTTTTTTTAAAGGCAAGCGGGGCATTAGGCAAGGATGCCCTCTTTCACCATATTTGTTTACTCTTGTGATGGAAGCCTTCACGTGTTTCCTACAGCGAAGAATTGTGGAAGATTCTGATTTTCGGTATCATAAGGGTTGCTCACGGCTCTCCCTTACATACCTCTGTTTTGCTGATGATCTTATGGTCTTTACGAGGGGAGACGTTTCATCGGTCCGGATTCTTAAACGTGCTTTAGATGACTTTGCTAAGGCATCAGGGTTGAAACCGAGTATGGCAAAGAGTTCGGTGTATTTCTCGAATGTGGACGAGACGGTTAAGGATGATATTACGGCTGTTCTGCCTTTTCAACGGGGCACACTTCCTTTTCGGTATCTTGGTGTTCCGCTTTCTTCTAGGCGTCTTCGAGTTTCTGATTTCAGCCCCCTTATCACAAAGGTACGTGTTAGAATATTGAACTGGAAATCGAAGTTCTTGTCTTTTGGTGGTCGTTTGCAGCTTGTGAAGTCGGTTCTTGAATCCTTACAGCTCTACTGGATGTTGGTTTTCACTATACCTTCTTCGGTGGTTCATACATTAGAAGGATTATTTCGTGATTTTCTTTGGAGCCGAGGTGACCCATCGAGGGGAAGGGTTAGGGTTGCATGGGCTGATGTGTGCAAGCCGAAGAAAATGGGAGGATTGGGCCTTAAACGTTTATCGACATGGAATCGTGCGTTGCTTACGTCACATGTTTGGGATATTTTGAGGAAGAGAAATTCGGTTTGGGTGTCTTGGATATACGAATACCGTCTTCGTGGTGCTGCCTTTTGGACCTTGCCGATTACTGCGTCGTCTACTTGGGTTTGGCGTAGACTTTTGGCTCTTCGGGAACATGTTAGACCGAGGTTTATGCATATTATTGGGGATGGTCGTTCCACACATGCATGGGAGGATACTTGGCTAGATGTGGGTTACTTAGCTAAATATCTCTCGTATCGTTTAATTCGGGATAGCGGTTATGAGCCGAACGCTAAGGTGGCGGATGTTCTTATATCCATGCAAAATTGGCCTGTGAGGTGCGTGCAACGGTGTTCTGACCTGGATGTTGTCCCCATTCCCAACATTCAGCCGCATATCCATGATCAGATTATGTGGCGAAATAATTTTAATCATCTTGTTCCATTTATGGTGTCGGAAGTTTGGAAATCGCTTGATGGGCCGTATCAGGAAGTTTCTTGGCATAAGGTGTGTTGGTTCCCAAAGCATATCCCAAAACATTCGTTTTGCTTATGGCTGGCGTTTCGGAGGCGGCTACCTACTCAAGATCGTATGCAAGTGTGGAGAAATGATACCATGACATGTAGTTTGTGCAATCAAGGTATGGATTCGCATAATCACTTATTTTTCACTTGTTCGTACTCGGCCAGTGTGTGGAGAGTCATGAAGTTGGAAATGCATGCCACCTCGGTCTCAGATTCATGGGAGGAAATTCTTGATGATATCCACCATAGGCGGTGACATCCGGGTGAAGTTCGTATGAAGTTACTGTTTGCAGCTACCATTTACTTTTTATGGCAGGAGCGCAATAATCGACTATTCACGACTAGACGGAGGAATGATCATCAGCTTGTTATGGAGATAAAGAAGATTGTTATGTTGCGTATGGTGGGATTGGGTGGCCAAAGATCTGGGGCTACGAGAGATGGAGCTTGAGGACGATTTGGTTTTTTATCATGTGTCGGCGCATTGAGTCTGTGGGTGTCTCTCTTTTTTTGTGGGGTATTTGTGTTGTTAGTGTAGTGTTAGCTGATTGTATGTCGTTGTGTTTATTTTGGTTGCAAGCACTTTGGTATTTTTTGTCGAAAATGTTTGATTTTGTAGTTGGGTTCCTTCCCTCGTTTTGGGCCTGTCCTTTACTGTGGGTGGAATTCCTTTCTGGGAGGGAGTCCCTCGCCGTTTAGGTGTATTTTTTTCTTTTTTGTCAATATATTGCCAGGAGTGCCGCCTCCTTTCCAAAAAAAAATATCACAAAGACTTAAATACCAAATAAGACTCGTGCATCGTGTACCACTCATCCTTCACATCCTTCACATCATTCCCATGGCCATATTAGTTGGTTGCGAGCCAACTCTTCGCTGTACAACAATTACAGCACCGTTGTACAACAATTACGGCACCGCTGTACAACAATTACAGCAAACATCCGCCGGCATAGTTCGGCAAGTGCTCTCGTATAGTGTAATGCACATATAAATACAATATATATATGTACCAATATATCATATTGTCATTTATAAAACCTTTCATCACATTCTAATCACATATGCATCTTAATCATAAACACGTAATCACACCATATATCACATCCAATCCATACATATCCATCTCATATATATATCACATATATATGTATCCCAGTTGAAAACGTTTTAAAAGTAAAAACTCACCTGATTGCTTATCAAACACCCTTCCAAGCTTTTCTCCGAGCTATCCGATCCTTTACCCAAAATTCTCAGAATCTGAAACCATTTGCATACAAACATCTCTTTACCAAAAGAACTCAAAAGATATACTTAGCAGGCTATGAACTCTGGATAAATCTACTTAATTCTCATCCTCAAAATGACCAAACAGCTATAGTTTCCGGACAGCACAAAAGAATCCGGACAACACAATTTATCCGGATAGTATATACAATCCGGACATCCCAACTTCCCGGATAGCATAACTAATGCGGATAACATGAACTATCCGGTATCTCATTCCATCCGGAAACCATCAAACAAATCGTCCGGACACTATCAACAACCTACCCGGACACTACCCAAGAAACTACCCGGATACCTTCATATCATCCGGACACCTCTGTCGGTTTACCCCAATTTTACCCAGATTTGACAGATTTTAACCTCAGGCCCGAATTTAATGATTCTATTCCGATAGGACCTATTAACTAGCAATTATAGACATAAATTGTAAAGGAACATACCTGAAATCACCTCCAAGCACACCAAATGGAGTCCTAACCTTTCCTTTTTCTTCTTCCTCTCTTTCTCTCAAAACACACACACAACACCTACTGAATTTTCTGCTTTTTGAATATCTGAAAGTCCATAAGGATAATATCTAACCTTATTTACCATTTAAACCCCACATTACTCACTAATGACCACAATACCTTTTTAACTTATTATTTAATCCAAACACCCCTAAACTTATACATTTACCCAAACTTACCCTAAACATCTAACTTTAAAGTTAACTAAATTTAACGGAAAGGGGATTTAACTAACGGACTTACCCGGGGTATTACATTATCTCCCCCTTAAAAGAATTATGTCCCGGAATTCGGTTAAGCGAAAAGGTATGAATACTTACCACTACTACTTCGAACTCAATCAAAACCATAGAAACTAACTGAATAGACACCGTATACCCATCTATATATCTAACACATTTAAGCAACAAAAGCACGGAAATACCAATAATCATTTTGCACCGAAGTCAGATAACACCTTAGCACGTATAGAGTTTATTAGAAATGTACCTGTAACCTCATCCGAAATTTCCTCCTCTTCTTGTGTTGTCATTTGGAAGACACGACCTTTTGCTTTCGGTACCTCAGACCCTTGTACCTCTCCCGACCTAACACTCGTTGGTTTCACCATCATACTACCCTGTTGTGCTTTCCATTGTGGACATTCAGACTGAATATGTTCAGGGGAATTGCAAACGAAACAGAATCGAGTTACGTGATAGTCTTTAGCAATGTGACCAGTCTTCCCGCACTTGTAACATCTTCGGGACTCCACATAACAGTTTCCTTGATGAACACGGTCGCATTTTGGACATGGTCTTTCAACTGGTCAGAAAGGTAAATAACTATCAAACCTCGGGGATTCGTACTCCTCCAAAACGTACATTGTTTCTTCCAATTTACTTTTTCCAGTACTCTTATCGCCAGCGTCTCTTCCTCTATCCCGTTCCACATTTTCCGCGACATCTACTGCGGCTGAGAAGGTTTCCGGTCCCCTTTCAATTACTAAACTTTTGATTTATGACTTTAACCCGAATATAAACCTTTCAGTGAAATATGTGATCTGCATGTCGCTGCCGAAAAAAAATGTATGTATTGCCGGAACTGTTCGATAGTTGTTGGTTCCCGTTTTGCTTTAAACAAGATTATCAGATCTATTAGTTCAAGTTAATGTTTGATGCGGAAGCGTATTTGAAGAACTAACAGATAAGTTTGATAGATTTAGACCAAAATATAAATAAACAGTGAACAGAATATTATATCTTAAAGTTTACTGAATATATAAAATAAGAACATGTTTAAGAACTGTGAGTAAGAAAAGCTTCAAAACAGATATGACTTTTAAGGTGAATAAGCTTTTGTGTTCTTGTGATGTTGTATTTTTAAGTGATAAGGAAGAACTCAACATGAGTCTTCCTTATATACTACTCTAAAGGGGACCATAAAGCATATGCTACTATTCAGACGGTACTGATGAATAGTTGAACGGATGTCGTGAACAGTTGCAAGTGTGGCATGAACAGTCAGACGTGCCGTATTGCATTTAATGCAGCAGACGTCTATTATGTACTAAGCCCTATTGAATCCAATCAGAGTTTGACACGTCGACGTTGGACAGGGCATGCTACCATGCAAGTTGATGAACAGGTCCTGTAACAGTAGCAAGATATTGTAAATATCTTCAAGTCTTATTGTAAGGACCACAGAGATTCTGTAATGAGTTACAGAGGTTCTGCGGTCTGGTCCTCTATGGAGCAGTCTTCCCCGGATTCCGAGTTATTAATCTTCTTTGCGCGTATGACAGAGCTTCTGTAGCGCGCCTCTTTAGCTTCTGTAGATTCTTGATCTTGATCTCTCGGTAAGTCCGGCAGAGCCTCTGTAAGAGGCTTTCTTCACTTAGCCTATTTTTCACTACTTCTAAATACTTCTTTGATTAGGAAGATTGAAGCTAACAATCTCCCCCTAAGTAGTGAAAAATGAAAAATTGAACTTGAGTTTAGTTAGGCTAAGTTAGATAAGACAGAGGTTAAACAATACCTCGAAAGTTCTTTCATTTTGAAATATGCCAGAGGCATTTTACATTTGAGTACAATGAAAGATAAACTTTGACTTGGTTTGCAGAGATTGGAGGTCTGATAATCAGATTTTGGCATCTTTGAAATCGTTGTAGCTTCTGTTGTCTCTTCCGACTCTTCTGATCTCTTTGTAGAAACTGATTTAGAGTTCTCTTAGGCGGATTATGGCATCAATCTCTCTGATGAAAGTATCTGCAGCATCTCTATCCATTTTCTCTGTATCTCTGTATTTTACAAGGCTTGTTCTGAACTTGTTCAGAGTACTAGTTGCGTACTTCTGACCATCCATGCACACAAACAGTTTAACTTCGCCTTGTGGGTTTTGAAATACTAACCCAAACCGTGGTTCTGTGATGATTGAGTTAGGTACGGCATCCGGTGGGCAGCGATCCTCTGGTGGTCGTAAATCCAGATGTTTGAGACCAAGATCCTTTCCCAGCTGGAAATCTATCATGCTGTACAGCAGAAGCTTTTCCCTCATCGCTTTTCTCAACACTTGATAGGCTCTGGTGTTTGGCTCTGTGTTGTAGTTGTCTTTTGTCCATTGCAGAAGGTCAGGTAGATCATAAGGATTGATATTTCTTAGGTCAGCATCAGCGAAGGTGGTTTTTGAATTGTTCTCTCTTCTGACTTTGTAAAGATTGTACCTAACCCTTGGATAGGTTCTTGTAAAGGAGAACCTGCAGAAGATTACCTTTTTGATCTTGTGGATTGAGAAGACATCTGCTTTGGTTCTTGGCTTTGTCCTTGTGAAGATGTTCTCAAATTCTTCTCTGATCCTTGGATCTGTCACATGATCTGTAGGATGATTGGTCTGAAAGGATTGTTTATAGAGGTATTTGTATACCACTTATTCCATCTCTTCATGTGTTGGACTAGGTTGTGGTATTTGTCTTCTGAGACTCTCCATCTTTTGAACAACTTCTGCAGTTCTACCAGTTAGAAGAATGTCTGACAGAGGCTTCAATCCATATGCCCAGTCCTCTTCTTCAGGCTTTGGAGTTTGGAAGGCATCAAAGGCGCTCTTCATCAATTTCTTTGTAGGCTTGGGCAATGATTTCTTTTTCTTGGGCTCTTCTGTCAGTATTGCTTTGCCCTTATCTTTGGCTTTTGGAGGTGCAGAACCTGTTTCTTCTGTAGGTTTGGAGGTTGGTGCTTCTGTTGGCTTGATGGGGGTTGTCTCTGTAGGTTTTGACACTTGTTTTTTAGAGGACTTTTGTGGCGTTGGTTCTGTTGGCTTTCTTTTCTCTGTAACCTCTGTAGGAGGTTCTTTGGTGACTTCTTCTGTAAGCTCGGTTTCTGTGGATTGAGGTATGTCGAATCTTCTTGCCATTTTGAAAGCTAGTGTGAACCTGTGCCTTTCTTCTTCTCTCTGTGACATTCGATCAGTCATTGTATTGTGCATCTTTTTCAGAATATCAGAAGCAGAGGTCGTTGCTCTTTTTGGTTTGGTGGCAATTGACTTTCTTCTTGGTATGGTTGGGGGTTTTTCTGTTGATTTTGTTGAAGGACTTTCTTCCAAAATGATTACCACAGGGGTGGTTGTTGCCTCTGTGGGTTGCTGATCAGCTTCTGGAATATTTGTTTCTTCAGGACTTGATTCCACAGAGATGGGTGTTGTCTCTGTGGGCTGTTGAGTTTGTTGTTGATCTTGGGATTGTTCTGGAGGAGCTTGACTGATTGGTTCTGCTGCGATTGGTGGAGTTTGTATTCCTCTGCTCGTAGCTTTCTCCCTTGTATTCTCCCCCTCAGGATTATCTGATGGACCAGGATGGTCATCATCAGAATCATCCTGACTCTTATCAGAACTACCCTCTGCTCTGCAAGAAGCTTTGGTTTTCTTCGGTAATTCTGCTCCTGCTGCTATCAACTTTTCACAGACGTCATCACAGAGGCCAAGTAGAGTCGCAAGCTCTGCCTCTGTTTTAAAATGCATTCTGCCAACACTTCTTCTGAAATCCTTGACAAAGTTGGCATTTGCTGTTGTGAAGGAGACAATGAATTCTGTGACCTGGTTTATGACGTTCTGTCCTAGCTCTGTTAGCTGTGCTCTGGTCATGTAGTCTTTTGGCTTCATCATTGTCGTGTTGCGCATTGCCTCTGCTTGTACTTGTTTTAGGGCATTCTGTAGATCTGCAGGAGTAATGCCCTCTGCTCTGTTGAATTGCGTATTCATTTGTTCAAGGAAGTTTTTGATAGAGTCCTTGAACGCAGAAGTTGCAGTTGTTCCGAATTCTTGAGCGGCAGAAGTGGCTGTTGCTTTGGCAGTAGTTTCGGCAGAAGACTTCATCGCTGAGATGGCAGATTTTACCTCTGTGGACAGATTGTCCATTTTGGTGTTTAGTTTCAGGATAGCCGTCGATGTTGTCTCTGCAAAAGATTTGAAAGAGCTTTGCAACTCTTTCATTGTTTGGTTCACAGAGGTGACTCATCCCTTGATACTTGTGTTCCTGGTGTAACCTCTGGAGGAACACATTCGTCTCCAGAGTGAGTCCCTGTTCCTGGGACACCTTCGTTCACCCTTGTTTGTACGATGGGGGTGGAAGGATTTCCATCTGATCCTTGAGCAGAAGCATCTAGTGCTTCAGACTCTACAGAAGTTCTGTGAATGACATTGTCTAGATCCACTTCAGAGGTGGGTACTAGATTATCCTTCTGTTGACTCGGAGACTTGTCTAGAGTCTCTTCGTCGTTGTGCTCGCTACTTCTCTCTGAAAGAAGTGTTGGCCCTAGTTGTGTGTGTGTGGCAGAGGAAACGAATTCCTCTGTAGGGTGTTCTGTTGTGATCTGGGGCGATAGATCATGAACTTTAGGTGAGTCTCTCTGAGGAGACTCCCTAGGAATGGATTCCCCGGTTTCTGTGGGCGCAGAAGTCGAAAGAGTGACTTCTGGCTGGTTGGGTTGGGTTTGGATCGAGCTGTGCTGCTCTATTTCAATAACTCCTTCTGCAGCTAGACCTGTGGAGTTAGATATGTGGGTTGCACTGGGAGGGGGTGAGGGATTTGTGCCTTCTTCAACTTCGGCATCTTTTTCTTTTCCCTTTTCTTTTTCTCCCATTTTCTCTATGATTTCCTTAACCTTTTCTCTATTCCACTCAGTTGCGTTCTTTTGATTCCGTTCTTTAATAGCTTCTTCTGACATGTCTATTTCCTCTATTTCTTCTTCTGTATTTGTGCTTGGACTCTTTCTGTGGACGTCCAATCCCTGTTGAATGAAGCGGTTCTGTAGGATAATAGGTGTGTTAGCTGGTTGATCTTTGGGTGTTGTGTCATCTTCTTGCAGATGTGCCAGAAATGGAGAAATATTGTTCTTCTGGGGAGTGGTGGTCGAGAGGTTGTGCCGTCCACCCTGCTGTATTTAGGGTGTTGGCAATGTCAGGGTTCTGTAGGAAGTCGTTCAGGTCTCCTTGGTGAGCAAATCTATCTGGAGATTGATAGGGTGATTGATATTCTTCTGTTGCCATCCCTTCTTCTGCATCTTCTTCTGCAGTTCTTTCTTCTGCGATTTCTTCTTCTTCTGCAATGGTAACCAACTTTTCAAGTGATTTACCATGCTTTTTTTGGTTTTCCTCCTCTTGGGTTTTGGTGCCCCTTCCTCTGTGATTTTCGATTTTCTTTTTTTCCTCTGTTTTGGGGAAGATGGAGGAACAGAGGAGCCAATTTCTGTGGCATGAGGAGGTGAAGGTTGATCTTTTGCAGCGCTTGTAGAGGTGCCTTCTGCAGTTTTTCTCTTCTTTGCTTTTGGAGTAGATGCAGAGGTTTTTGAAGAGTACTTCTTTCCCATGAGCTCTGCACGTTTGGCTATGAAGCTAAGTTGAATAGCCATGTGTTTTGCTAATTTGTTATCTCTTTCCTCTTGAGTGGAAAGAGGTTCTGCAATCATTGTTCCTAGGGGGACACCTAAACGCGGGGGTGTCATAGGACTCGGTTTAGGAGTTCTATGATCGCGTATATACTCTTTCTTAAGGGTTTTATTCGAGGCATACTTCAGAAGTTTCCTTGACAGAGGTCTGCAGTGTGAGTAACCATCTACATGATCAGTGGGGGTATTTTTGCTCATTGGGAACTATTTGGGAATTGGCCCTTCCATTGGCCATTTCTGTATCAACAACAGAGGTTCGAACAAGACTCCCAATATTCGTTGGAATTGCAGAGGTGGTAGAAACTTAGGATCATTTTCTTTGACCCTTCTAGTGTTGTTCTTTCTGTCGATGGTGTTGATGATCTCTTGCATCATTATGGTCGCGTAATCCAATGGTAGATCATAGTAAACCCCATACATGATGGTTAATATCTGATGTGAGCTATGGTCAATACTGCCTATCTTCCCTGTCAGGCATCTGTTAAGAATAGAGAACAAAGTGTTCCACAGAGGTGGTAATCTTCCTCTGCGGAAGTCATTTCTCTTCCGTAGTTGTGTGTTGTACCCAAGCATTTCTACGAAGCGACAGAGCTCGTCGTCTGTTGGTTGCTCTGCATATTTCTTCAAACCAAGAAGACCCCTTGTGGGTAGGTTGAACTCAAGTGAGAACATTGTTCTGTTGAACTTGATTTCAAGATGTTCAGATTTGTCGGGTCTTGAAATGTACCCTTTGATAATAGAATCGTCTTTATCAAATCGGCAGCTTTGCCAAAACTGGTTCAGATATCCGACTGGTATTTTGTTTGGGGTTCTTGAGAGTAGAGGGAAGAGGATGTGATTTTCCATTATGTTCAGAAGAATGGCATGGGCTTCGCCGAAAGCAGTGGGTGAGGGGACCAAATAGCAGTTGTTGGATTTGATTGGTAGTACCTTTTCGAACTGATCCTTTGCTATGAAGTTTTGCAGATGTGTTGTCGGAGCAAAGTCTGCTGAGTCACCGGAATCTTCTAGTTCAATGTTTTGGGCAGGGTTGGGGTTTTCTGAATGTTCAGAATGAGCCGGTGAATGTTCTGGTGAGGTCGCCGGAGATTGTGCAGGGGAGATAGCTTGAGAAGATGAAGCCATTTGGTACTGAGAATAAGAAACTTGCAGGTTTTTGCAGGGTGTCGCCGGAGAAGAATGAGAGTTTGTAAAAGGTTTATGAGAGGGTAAGCTTGGTTTTTATATGAGGGTAAAACGGTAGAATTCGAAAGAGTAAAGTATATGGCAATGGATTAAAATTTGGAATCCGTACTCAAGTTAGAACGGCGGGTTCAACTTTCCACAGAAAACGTTTCATGTACGCCCAATGAAAATAGGACACGTAGGCCATGTCAGAGGATGACAGGACGTCGTGCGCGCCCTATTAATGCTAGGCGCGTGGGGTTATTCTTAGCCACATGTAATTCACTCTCAGTAAAAGTAACCGTTATTACTACAGAGATGCCCAAGTAACAGATTGACCGAGCTTCTGTAGTTTACAGAGGCTCTGTGATCTTGAAAATCTTTGATGTTTATCCCTTTTTCATATATCTCATTGTTATCATGACTTCTGTGGGGTTCTTCTTTAACCAAAACGTTTGTAAACATATTGGAGAGGATCAAATAGGATTTTTAGTCAAGAAATTTGCTCGCAGAGGTTTTGTGGCTCTGTTGGAACTTGCAGAAGTTCTGTGAGGGCCAGCAGAAGCTCTATGAGGGAAAAAATCTCATAATAAAAATTTTATTAAATTTTCTGATCATCCAATTTTTGATTTGGTTTAAGAGATGTTTTTCGCACATATTTGAAAGTTTGTGTCCGAGAAAACTGTTATGAAAGAACGGTTTGTTCGAGAAGGTCATGGTTTGTGTTTTCGGTTTCCGAGATAACATTCCAAAAGATCGACAGAGGGTTAATTTGCGATTACAGAGCATATTTCTTGCAGAACCTCTGTTGAGCTCAGCAGAAGCTCTATGACCTTAAATTTCTCCTAATTCGAATTTTGTGTAACTTTTTGAGCTTTTGATTTTTGAAATGTTATTCACAGTATATTTAGGACATATTTGACAATTCTTGTCCTAGAAAACTGTTTTATAATACCTTTTGTGTGAGAGACATACCTTTTGGTTCTTCTTTTCTCGGCAGTGATGTCTGACTTCTGTCGATATGGAGTCATCGACATTCTTCTTTGGCTTTCCCTTGAAAGTTTTATCTCTTTAGATCGTTTCAGGGTCCCCTTTTGCTCCCCCTTGATCTAATCACCTCTGTAGATCAAGTAATTTCCTTTTGCTCCCCCTTGACCTATGCTTGGATCAAAGAATGATAAGTTTTGCATAGAACATAGGTCATGTTTTCCAGAGGTTCTGTAGGGGTCGTCAGAGGTTCTGAGTTGACTTACAGAAGCTCTGTGATTTTAAGAACTATTTAAGATTGAGAACTTACGTACAGAAATAAATTAATTTAAAGCAAAAATAAAGGAAATTTGTACATATTTACAGAATATAAAGCTATACTTACAGAGGATTGTCACACCATGTTTATCATTCCTAACTTACCCACAAAGCATTTGCATCCGTATACATGGAAAAACTTGATGTTTGGCCGCCTTTTGTGAAGTAATTCGTAAGGCGTCTTGAGGTGTCTTTTCACAATGGTTGAACGATTCTGTGTATAACACGCAGTAGAAATTGCTTCTGCCCAAAAGTTCATTGATAATTCGCATGCTGATAGCATAGTTCTTGCGGCCTCCATAAGTGTTCGATTCTTTCTTTCGACTACACCGTTCTGTTGTGGAGTGCGAGCGGCAGAGAAGTTCTGTGATATTTCTTCTGTAGAAAGATAGGCTTCAATGACACAGTTTTTAAATTTTGTGCCATTGTCACTTCTTAACTTCTGTATTCTGCAGTCATAAAGAACTTGGATTCTTTTCATTAGATTTATCAATATAATTGGAACATCTGATTTCTTTCTAATAAATTCAACCCATGTGAAACGTGAATACTCATCAATTAGGACAAGTATGTATTTCTTGCCACCTAGGCTCTGTATAGCAATGGGACTGCAGAGGTCGACATGAAGCATGTACAGAGGCCTAGTGCAAGACACGTCTGTTTTGCCTTTGTGGGAAGCTCTTCTGTGTTTTCCCATTTCACAGGCCGAACACAAGTGATCCTTATTGAATTTAACATTTGGCAGACCTTTAACTAGATCGAGTTTTACTAGGTTATCCAAGGTGTGAAAGTTTAAGTGACAGAACCTGTTGTGCCATAACCAAGCTTCTTCACTTTTGCAGGCTACTAGGCAAACTTTGTCCTTGGATTTTGAAGTAAAGTTCATTAGATATAGATCACCTCTTCTTTCAGCTCGCAGAAGTTCCATTCTTGTGTTTTCACTTTGTAGAGAGCAGAAAGTTCTTTTGAATAACACATCGAATCCTGTATCACAGAGTTGACTTACACTTAGTAGGTTGTGTTTGAGGCCATTCACATATGCAACTTTGTATACAGAGACATTTTCTTTCTGTATGACTCCATAGCCTTTGATGTGTCCCTTCTTGTTGTCTCCAAAGGTTACAGATCCACCATCGTGTGTTTCTTTGTATGTGGATAGTAATCTTCTGTCGCCAGTCATGTGCCTTGAGCATCCGGAGTCAAGATACCAAATTGGCACATGTTGCTTCTGTAAGACAATCACAGAGACTTAGGTACCCATATCTATATGGGTCCAATATTGTTAGAATATTTCAAGTTTTCCTTAGCATTCTTGAAATACATTTTATCCTTTGTAGAAAGATCAGATTGTTTCTCTCTAGGTTTTGACTTTGGAGTTTTAGTGGAGAGTAAGCAGTCTGGACTTGAGAAGTGTTTATTCAATTTGAACATAAGATCAAAACAATGACAGTATTGAATATGAGACGTGATTCGTTTGAACTTTTCATTGAATTCATTGAACTGAGCCACAGAGGCATTACACTCTTTCTTTACATTAGATTTCCTATAAGAAGATCTATGAATACTAGAATGTTGTTTGCAAAAGTCTTGTTTAGTTCCTTCCTTCTGTGACTCTCTTCTGTGGTGAACATCTTTCTTCACTGTCACAGAGGAAAATTATTTGTTAGCTTCAGGCCATTTTCCCTTTTGTTGCCAAGTGGGATTCTCTTTAATTTTCCTTAAAGGTTTTGAAAATTTTGAACTTTTAGGATCTACAGAGGTCTTCTTTAATATATCAAGTTCAGCAGAGGTTTTGACTTTTAAATACATGTTCAGAAAATCTGGGCAGATAGGTATCTCTGTGATTTTCTCTTTTGGAGAAATAGTTCTGTTAAGAACTTCAGAGGAGATTTTAACATCCTCTGTGTCATAGTGAACTATCCCTGATTTAGAATCAGTCTCTGAGTCGTCAGAGGTTGAATCGTCCTCATATACAGAGGTTGAGTCATCTCTTTCGACAGAGGCTGGATTTTCTGAGCAAGTATCGTACGAGCTTTCTTCCTCTGTAGAATGACTTTCATAGATGGCAGAGGTATCTGATGAGATCTTTTCTGTGAGAATTTGATCTATAGAAGATGTACTGAGATTTTCTAAAACATTTGATTTCAAAACTTCCAAAATTTCTTTTTCAATAGATTTTTCAAGTTTTTCTTCTGAAAAGATGGGTTTAAACTCAGGAGCTTCTGCTGATAATTTCTTTTCATCGTTTATCATGCAGACAAAAGCGACCTGTGTTTGAGTCTCTGGTTTACCAAACTTAAAGATACCAATCTGATCTTGTGTTTTCAGATATTTCTTTGGTTTGATTCCTCTATTGACAGAGGTTGAAGATGATGAATCTGTGTTTTCAAACCATACATTGATCATCTTTGTATGTTTCCTCAAGTGAGGTTCTGCAGAGATTTTAACCCTTTTACTTACAGAAAGTAAGTTTGGAAAGTTTGGTTTGTTAGTTTTTCCCAAAACAAATAGAGAAGACAGAGGTTTTAGTTGTTTATTTTCAACTCCTAAGGTAATATCACTGTACCCTTTACCTCGTCTTGCTATTTGAGAGTTTACCTTTTCATACACCTTCTGTGCATCTTTATAGTTTTTAAGTAAAACTTCTCTTCTTAAAAGATCTTGCCAAAGTACCTCTCTTTCTTTTTGAAAGTATTCTTTGAGAGCTCTTATATCTGTTGTTTCACTTCTTGAAACTGAAAGTTCTTTTGTTTTGATTTTTAAAGCATAGGTTAGATCATAAATTTGCCTTTTTAAAGGATCTACATTTTTGCTCCAATATTTTTCGATTTTTTCTTTTTCTTCAAAGATTTTCGCTTTTTCTTGAGTGAGAAGCCTTACTTCTCTCTCATTAAAGGTTAGCCTTTTCTGAATGCTTTTATTTACTTCTTTCAGTTCAATGTTTTTTTGGAGAGGAGACGGCACTCTTGGCAATATATAAACAAAAAAGAAAAATACACCTAAACGGCGAGGGACTCCCTCCCAACAAAGAGCCACTCCCACCATAAAGGAGAAACCCAATATGAAGGAGAGGGCATCACAAAGAAACAAACGATATTACACCGCAAAATAAACCAAAAGACTAACAACCAAAACAAACAAAGACTAATAGAGCTAACCAACATGTAAAATAAAATACGCAGCTCCCAAATCACCCAAATTTTCCAACCAACAGCAATAGACATCATCAAGAAACGTTCACGGTTTGAAATCTTCGCGCACCATCCCCTCTCGCCATATTCCCCCTCGCGTTCAGCATCTTCATATTGACCATCTGTTGTATGTCATTCACAAGCTGATTCGGGTTCTTCTTGTTATCCGAAAAGAGCCTTGCATTACGTTCCCTCCAAATATAGTACACAATTGCCGCAAAAGTGAGCCGAGTTTTAATGATACCCGGTTTCCATCTCCCAATCACCATATCTTCTAAGATGAGATCCCAGCGATCCTTCAAGTTGTTACCCACATCCCCCTTGAGTCTCGACCATATCTGAGAAGAATATGAACACTCGAAAAAAAGATGATCATGACTATCCATGCATGCATTACATAACGAACAGACCATCGGTTCTCCACTTTGCCTCCACCTCGCCAATCTATCTTGAGTAGAAAGCCGCTTACGAATAGCAAGCCATAAGCAAAACGAGTGTTTTGGTATATTGTTAGTAAACCAACAAAATTTATACCAAGCCACCTTTTCATAGACTCCAAGCAACGTCCGCCACACTTCTGAGACTGTGAACTGTGTAAGATTAGTACGAGTAGATTTCCACATAACACGATCTTGCACAATTGGATAAAGCACGGGGACCTGATAAGAAGTAAGAGCAGAACACCGAGAGGTCCAAGCATTCGGCCAAACGTTATCCAAAGTGCCAATCAACTCAGAAACGGTGGTATGCTTGGAGAGACCACCCTCAAGAAGAATCCTATACGATAGCTTGCCTGAAAGGTGACCCATGTCAAGCCATTTATCCTCCCAAGCATTAGTTAACGTGCCATTACCAACCACATGCACAAAAGATGGCCTAACCTGATCCCGCAAATCAAGAATCCGTTTCCATAGCCATGTGGACGTCGTTGGAATAGGAGCATTCCAAAAGTGAACGTCCCGCAAACGGTAATGATAAACCCATGTTACCCAAAGAGACTTACGTTTTCTGATAATATCCCAGATATGGGGAACCAAAAGAGCTCGATTCCACATTGAGATTCGTTTAATACCCAAACCTCCCGCCTCTTTAGGTTGACAAACATCTTCCCAGGCAACCTTAGCCCGACCCCTTGACGACTCTCCTTGGGACCAAAGAAAATCCCGAAAAAGTCTCTCTAATTCATGCACAATCGAAGCCGGGATAGTAAAAATCGTCATCCAGTAGAGTTGCAAAGATTCCAAAACAGACTTGATTATATATTGCCATGAGTGCCGCCTCCTTTCCAAAAAAAAACCGAACACTTGGTGACCAACTAACCGCATAAACATAAAACTCACCATTTTGATTATAAACTTTACCCTTTTTAATCTTACTTCAATTTTTACAAAACCAAACATTTCTAAACATATATATCATCATAATTTTGCAGTATCACATCCTAATCTAACTTAAACCAAAATAGAAATCAATCTCAAGAACTAACACGAAAACTTAACAAAATAAGGATAAAGTTATACCTCCACGAAGGATTTGACGAGAGGATTCCAAATATATAATTGTATTCTTGATTCCTTTAACGAATTGAATGAATTCCTAGAGAGAAGAAGAAATTTAGAGAGAGATGGTGATGGCGGTGATGATACAGGGACGATAAGGTGTAGTTTACTCTAATTTTAGATTTTAATTGATATATATATATATATATATATATATATATATATATATATATATATATATATATATATATATATATATATATATATTTGTTATTTAATTTAATTTAATCAATTTTTATTATAATAGAACTTTAGTTAATTGACGGATTTAATCCCCCAACTCTATTTGATTGACATTTTGAATACGAAACAATTTAGAGACGTTAAAGTACACGTTTTTAAAAGCGGGGTATTACAGGATTGCAGAGTAAAGATTGTTAAAGACTACAAGTATTATGCAAAGAAGGCTCAGTTGGCCAAAACCAAAGATAGTGGGATTGCACTATTAGCAGAACAAGAGAACTGGCTGTATTATTCTTCTGATGAAGAGGATTGCATTCATTTTTCACAAATGCAGTTATATGGCTAAGATGGGTGATAAGGATGATTCAGATTATGAGGAAGGAAGTTCTGAATCGTCAGCTGAGGTACACTCTAGTCTTGAAATTGATTTAATGATTCAAATTGGAAATATGAAATCTGAATTTATTAAACTCAGAAGACAGATAAAAGGTGAAAGGATTCTGGTTAACAAATTCAGAATAGAAAAGAAATAATTAAAGAACAATTTGAAGAAACTGAGATTGAGAAACAAAAAGTCAGAAAAGAGAATTATAATCTTTTGAAAAAGATTTCTGAATTGAAAGATGAACTCTCAGGAGTAAAAGATGAAAAAGTTGATTTGCAAATTAAATTTGATATGTTGCTTGATAAAAGAAAGAATTTATATTCTAAAATCAAGGAGTTAGAAGATCTTAATCTGAAAAGAGGTCAAACTCAACAAACCTTGAGTCTTCTCACAAGCAATGTTAAAGACACGAGATTTTATAATCCAAAAATGGGATTAGATTTGGAGGAAAATGTTATTTTACAAAAGGCTCCAATAAACCTGTATGATTTTGAGAATCTACATGTTCCTAAACCAGAAATCCCAGATTTAGTTGAAATTTTTATCAGACCTGCAAGTTCAATAACAAGTTCTGACAGTTTACAAAAATCAAGTCCTGAAAAAGCAAAGAAAATAATTTCTGAACCAAAAACTGAGAAGTCAGAAGTTTCAGAAGACAAGGTTAAGAAAGAAATTTCAAAACCAGCAGAAGAGAAACCAAGATATAATGATGCCATATTCAAATATGACTCTCTAAATGTAAGTTACAAAAACAAACAACCAAGTTTTTCTTATACAGAAATTGAGAGTATATTTGATGCAAGCAAAGTTTCTGAAAATAAGGAGAATTCTGAATCCATTAGTGAGAATTCTGAATCTGAAGGTCAGAATTCTGAGACTATTAGTCAGAATTCTGAGTCAACTGAAAATTCTCAATCTAATTCAGAAAGTTTCTCAGAACTTGAGAAGAGGTTTAAACTTGTTAATCAAGAACTTGAAGTGTTAAGGAAAAGTTTTGATGAACTTGAAAATGATTTCTGTGATGTAGATTTTAAACTCGAAGAAGTTTTAAAAGAAAACAAAATCTATGTTGAGAAAATAACAGAGCTTGAGAAGTTAAAGGCTGAGTATGATCTTTTCAAGATTAAAGCCTTAGAACAGAATAAGGAATTCTTTAATGAATCAAGTTCTTATGAGCATGGTGAATCATCTGAATCATCTACTAATTCTGTAAAATCAAATGTTTCAGAAAAAGAAGAAAGCAAAAGGAAAGATGATCTGAAATAGACATCTGAGAAGATTGGACTGAATACTACTTATGAACCAAATGTCAATAGTTCTTGTAATAGATGCAAATGTAATCTGAAAAGTGTCAATAAAACTGAAATTTATTTTCATTCAAATTTGTTGTCTCAAGTAAGAAAAAATCTGAATTGTGTTCAATGTGGTAGTCATTCATTTCAATTCTCTCAAAAATGTCAAAATTCAAAAACTTCTTCTAAAACATCTTATAAAATCAAAGCAAATCAGAATTCAGAAAAGAAGACTGTTTTGGTTTCTCAAATTCAGACAAAAGGAAAGAAGATTGAAATACTTCTCAATCTAAATCAAAAGGAAAGAAGAATGAAAACTTGTTTCAATCTAAAGAGAAGAAGACTGAAAGTTTTTCTCAGTCTCAACCTAAAGTTTTCAAGAAGAAAAGAAATAATTTTGTAAACAGAAAATGTTCTGATTTCATAAAAGTACAAGGAAAGTGGTGCTTAAAAGAAGATTTTGAATGGAAAGTTAAAGGAACTTTTGTTAAATCTGATATTAAAGCTAACAAAGAAGGACCTATTCCAGTATGGGTACCTAAATCTAACTAAATGTTTTTGCAGGGCTGTCATGTGTGGTTTTTAGATTCTGGAGCTTCAAGACACATGACAGGTCATAAGTCTTCTCTGACAAATTTCACAGAAAAGGCTGGAGAAGCAGTTAACTTTGGCAATAACAGTAAAGGACAAGTTAGAGGTTATGGGGATTTAACAATGGGAGATTTAACTATTCAAAAAGTATTCTATGTGGAAGACTTACAACATAACCTGTTCAGCATAAGTCAGTTTTTAGAGACAGTTTCTGCCAGATCAAGTTCAGCATAACAGGTTGCTTAATTCTGACTGAGAAAGATATAAAAGTGTTCTGGGCTAAAAGACATATGGACTTATTTGTGGTTAATTTTTCAAAGATTCAAGCTTTAACTCCAGTATGTCAATTATCAAATGCAACTGCAAATGAATGTTGGCTATGGCACAGAAGGTGTTCTCATTTGAATTTTAAGGATCTGAATAATCTTGTTGGCAAACATTTGGTTAAAGGATTACCAAAGATCAAGTTTGATAAGGAATCATTATGTTCAGCATGTGAAATGGGCAAGATGAAGAAGAGTTCTCACAAGTTGAAAATGGATTCTTCATGCATGTCACCATTAGAGATGCTACATGCAGATTTGTGTGGTCCTATTTCAGTTCAATCAATGGGAGGAAAGAAGTATATACTTGTCATTGTTGATGAGTATTCAAGATACACATGGGTTGAATTCTTATGGGCAAAATCTGAGGCTGCGGAAACACTGATTAATTTCATCAAAAGAATTCAAGTGTTCTTACAACTTCCAGTTCAGAAGTTCAGGAGTGACAATGGAACAAAATTCAGAAATGAGACTCTTCAGAGCTTTCTATAAAGTTCTGGGATTTCTCATAATTTTTCCGCTATCAGAATCCTCAACAAAATGGTGTTGTTGAAAGAAAGAACAGAACCCTAGTTGAAGCTGCAAGAACCATGTTGGCCTATTCAAATCTTCCAACCTTCCTATGGGCTGAAGCAATTGCTACTGCTTGTTTTACTCAAAAAAGGACTTTGATCAATAAAAGACTGAATAAAGTTGCTTATGAACTGATTAACAAAAGAAAACCACTGATTAAATTCTTTCATGTTTTTGGCTGCAGATGCTATGTTCTCAAGGATCGAGAAAATCTTGGTAAATTTGACAAAAAGGCAGATGAAGGATACTTTGTTGGTTATTCATTAACTTCCAAAGCATTCAGAATCTACAACAGAAGAACCAAGAGAATTATGGAAAGCATCAATGTCACATTTGATGAGTCAAGATTAAAGACTTCTGAACAAAATAGTTCAGGATTCAATCAGGATAAGACAAAAATGACTTCTGAATCAGATTCTAATCCTAACTGTTCAGAACTCAATTTATTGTTTAAGGATGCATTTCTGGAACTAACTTCTGAATCTTATGCAGATTTTGAAAATCCTAAAATGGTTCAAGAAATGAAAAAGGGAAGTTTAGAGGTTCAAACAACAGTAATTTCTGATTCTGGTCCATCTGAGGAATGTCCAATGTTGATAGACACAAGTAATGAAAGTTCTGAGCCTAGTACTCAGAATTTTGGACATGGTACTCAGAATTCTGGACAAGTCAATCAGAATTCTGGACAAGGTACTCAGATGTCTGGGCAAGATTCTCAGAACTCTGAACAAGTTATTCAGAATTCTGACTCTACCACTCATAATCCAAATTTGGATGTTACACCTCAACACATCTCAGAACAAAAGGACAGTTCAGAATTACAAGCTGTTATGGATGAGAATGATACAAACAACAATTTTGAAGATATTGATGTGCTTCTAAGTTCAAACAAATGGACAAAAGACCATCCTATTCATCAAGTGATACATCCATCAGTGGGAGTGCAGACTAGATCAACAACAGCAAATGAAGCAATGTTTGCAGGATTTTTAAGTGTGATTGAACCTAAGAAAGCCACTGAAGCCCTGGAGGATCCAGACTGGATTTTAGCACTGCAAGATGAATTGCTACAGTTTACAAGAAACAAAGTCTGGAGACTTATTCCAAAGCCTGAAGGAAAATATATTATTGGAACAAAATGGGTGTTTAGAAACAAGAAAGATGAGTCAGTTGTTATAGTCAGAAACAAGGATAGATTGGTTGCAAAGGGATATTCTCAACAAGAAGGAATTGACTATGATGAGACATTTGCATCAGTTGCAAGAATAGAAGCAATCAGAATATTATTGGCATATGCTGCACACAAGAACTTCAAAGTATACCAAATGGATGTCAAATCAGCATTTTTGAATGATATACTTAATGAAGAAGTTTATGTCTATCAACCTGAAGGATTTGTTGATCCCGAGTTTCCGGATCATGTGTATGTTTTAGATAAGGCATTGTATGGTCTGAAACAAGCACCTAGAGCCTGGTATGACACTCTAACTCAATACTTATTAGAATTTGGCTTCAAGAAAGGTAAAATTGATACTACCTTATTTTTAAAGAAAGAAGGTGATGATTTAATTATGATTCAGATATATGTAGATGATATCATATTTGGTTCTACAAATCCAGAATTATGTGAAGAATTCTCAGAAATCATGAAATCAAAATTTGAAATGAGCATGATGGGAGAATTGAACTTTTTTCCTTGGTCTTCAAGTGAAACAATTACCAAATGGAATTTTTATAAATCAAGGAAATTATGTAAAAGATGTTTTGAAAAAGTTTAAGATGTCTGATTGTGCTGCTATGAGAACACCTATGGCTACAAATGTCAAGTTAGATGGTGATCTCTCTGGAGTTTCAGTAGATAACAAGGTTTATAGAGGCATGATTGGTTCTTTGCTTTATCTGACTGCAAGTAGACCAAATATGATGGTTGCTACATGTTTTTGTGCTAGATTTCAATCAAATCCAAAAGAATCTCATTTGCTAGCTGTTAAAATAATCTTATGATATCTCAAAGGTTCACCTGAATTGGGCCTTTGCTATCCAAAAGAAACTGATTTCAAGTTAACAACATTTACTGATGCTGATCATGCAGGAAGCAGATTGGACAGGAAAAGTACTTCTAGTGCTTGCCACTTTTTGGGAGATAAGATAGTGAGTTGGGCTTCAAAGAAGCAAAATTGTATGTCCACATCAACTGCTGAGGCAGAATATGTAGCTGCTGCTGCTTGCTGTTCTCAAACTCTGTGGATGAAAACACAACTCATGGATTATGGTTATCAACTCAACAAGATTCCCATCTATTGTGATTGAGAAAGTTCCATTGCCATTACTCAAAATCCTGTTCAGCACTCAAAGACCAAACATATTGATGTAAGGTATCATTTTATTAAAGACTATGTGGAAAAGGGAACCATAGAAATGCACTTTGTGCACCCAATGTATCAATTGGCTGACTTGTCCACAAAGCCTATTGATCACAAAAGGTTTACTTTTCTCATATGTAAAATAGGAATGCTTAATCTGACTAATTGAGTATATTTGTTATTTTTCAGAAATGAATATGTTTCTAAGTAAGATTTTCTGAGTAGTACACTCAGAATTCTAACTCTTTTACTCACATCTTCTGAGTCTTGAGTTCAGAACTTCTGAGTCAATACTTCAGAAATCTGACTTTGAAGTTTTACTTCTGAATAGGTTACTCAGATCTTCTGACTACCTTTCAGCACTCATTTCTAAAAATTACAAGTGTTTCAATTTGTTGTTAAGTCCTTTCTGTTTTTAATTCGTTTCATATGATTCTTTTATATCTAATATGTGTTTGAGTATATTCTTAAGTCAAGGGGGAGCATTGATATCTTTCAGAAATCATTCGGAAGTGTTCACAAGGTTTGTATTTCTTTCTTATCACTATTCATTCTAAGGAGAACAAGCTTTCAATGATAAAATAATTTTTACTTGTTCAAATTACTTCTGAATCCTTAAAAAGGTTTTCAAGGTCAGTTGTTAGATTTTAAATGTTTTTCAGAAATCACAAATCAACAAAAGAAGGACAGAATTTTGGTGATAAAAGAATTTTCTCTGTTCAAACTACTTCTGTGTGCCTAAAATTTTTATATACTCAGAAGTTGATTTTCAATGAATTTTGAGTTTCAAGGGAATTTCTTCTGAATTGTGTACTCAAAACTTCTGAGTATGCACTCTCAGAATTCTGAACGTGTTATTCATAACTTTTACTTGTGTTAATTTCTATCAAATAACACGTGTCAGCATCTTATTCATTTGAACATACCACGTTTCATTTAATATCTTTTGTGGTATTTCACAGTGTTAGAAACCGTTATAACTCTGACAAAAAGCAACCTTTCACCGTTTAAATCCTTTCAACTTCGCGGATTTTAAATAGACCTTAAAATCCCTCTTTCAAATTCATTTGAAATCTAAGAGCGAAAAGTGAGATACGCAAAATTACAGAGTTCTTCGATTCTGTTTTCTTTCAATCTTCCATATTGTAATCATGTCTGGTACAAGAAGAAATAGAACTGTATCATTACACAAAGCAAGAACTTTCATGGAATCCTCTTCCGATTCAGATAATGATGAAGTTCGAATGCCAGATAATATAGCCGGAGAAGAAGAGGCTATAGGTGGGAATGTTGGAGGTAATGCAGAGGAAGAACAAATGGCTGAATCTGAGGGAAATGTAGAGGAAGGAAATGCAAATATTGAACATGAACAGAGTGCTGTAAGGTCAGTAATGTCTTCTAGACCTATTTCTTTGGAGAGAATTGTACCTGAGAGTGAATATCTGGATTTGGTAGAGAATAATCGTGTCTTAGTGCAAGATGAAACCAAGTTCAAGGAAGAACATAGGATAATAATAGAGTTGTTGAAGCATCATCCTTTCAAAAAGTGGTTTACTATGAAGAAGACTGTACCAATACAGTATATACAACAGTGGTGGAAGAATTTGGAGTTACAAGGCAATAAGTTTGTGTCTAATATAGGGGGAGTTTCTTTAACTCTAACTCTTACTTTTATGAGAATCATGTTGAGGTTGCCAGAGAAAGATGACTTGGAGGGAAGATTAGATTTTGAGGATTCACCTTTAACAGAGGAATTGTTGGTTGAATTCAGAAGATTAGGGTATAATGAAGAGTTGGGGAATCTTAGCTCATTCAGAAGGAACAAGCTACCACCAATTTGGGCATACTTCTTTACTATTGTCAATAAATGCTTATCTGGAAAACATAGTTCACTAGATCAAGCATGAAGGCAAATCTTGCAGATCTTTCATGGGTTAGTGAAGAATAGGCACTATGATTATGCTTCTATCTTATGGGAAGATATGAGGAACACATTTGAAAGAAATCAGAAGGCCTTAGAGGGTAAAACAAAAGACAATCCACTAACATACATACCTTATCAGAGGTATTGGCAGATGGTGATATGGTATGCAATGAGGCAAAATCCTAACATTCCAAAAAGAGCAAATGAGGAGCATGGGCCAATTTTCTATATGGGTAAAATGATCTCATCCCTTAAACTTGTGAATTTTCCTAATCACAGACCATTGCCAAGGGCACTTAGGCAGTACATTCCAAGGGAGAGTGAGATTTTAAAGGCATATTGCACCTCTATGGGATTTGAACAACCTCAGATCCCTACCTATGAGGAAAACCATGAGAGGAGAGGTGAGGGGTCTAGTGCAAATAGAGAGGGGGAGAATGTTCAGGTGGGAGAACATTCTGAGAGAATTAAGAGGAAAAAATCTGAGAGCTTGGTTAGAATTGAAAGTGAAAAACAGAAAGAGAGAGGTGAGGATGAGAGAATGTCAACAGAATTAGAAAACAGAGAGAATTCTGAACCAGCTGATCTAATCCGGGCAACCACATCTTCTATTGGTTCACAACCCTTGGTGACCAATATTGAAGAAAACACCATTGAGCCCATGGTGGAACTTGAACAACCCAATCCCATCCACTCAGAAGCATTTCAACATGCTACTGTTTCATTTCTAACAGGGGAACCATTGCCTACTCATTTGGAGTTTGGTAATCAATCCCAAAATATTATTCAACACATTGAGTCTGGATTGCACAGTGATATCCAATTTGGTTCTGAAATTCCTTTTCACATAAGCACATCATAGGAATTTCGTATTCCTGTATCAACATCCATAGACATACCTAATATTGGGTGTCAAGGATTGGATGGAAGTCCTGGGGAAGTGAACATCTTAGAAGCTTCCTTACACAGTGCATCTGTTGTACATGGTGACTCTGTGGCACCTACAGACCATGTGTTCTCTGAGCACATGGAAACTAGTTCATTTGTTGCTCCAGGATTATCGTTAGAACCTTCTGAATTTGAAAAGATTCAGAAACAAAATCAAGAATTGGGAGAGAAAGTTCAAAAGTTGGAAAATTCAGTTGTTTCCTTGAAGGATGAAGTCAAGGAACCAAGAACAATGTTGGAAAGCAAAGTAAAATCTGTTGAACAAAAGATAGATGGAATCAAAGATTCTTTGGATTCTCATAAAAAGGATATCAAAGATGGGTTATCTGTTTTTCAAAAGGAGATTCTGAAAAGTATGAAGGATATGAAGTCTTCTATGATTCAAGCAATTAGTTCAAATCTGGCTAGTGTTTCAAAGCCTCTAGCTATCATGCCTTTGTCTGCAGCAGTACCAGAATCTGAGTCAACTCAGTCTTTGAAAAAAAGGTTTGATGATAATGAGCCTCATCATCATTAAAAGGGGGAGAAAAAGCAGAAGCAAAGCACTGAGTTAGCAGATGTTCAAACAATAAGCTCTGAATCTGAGGATGTTATGGAATCAGAAAATGTGGTACTTGAAAATACTTCTGAAGAAGTCACTGATAAAATTCTGGAAAGTACTTCTGAATTGGAGATAAATTCTGATGAAACTGATGTAATTATGTCAGATGAGATGGTTAGGGCAGATGAGATGAGTATTTTTGGAACAGATGAGTTAGTTATGGTAGATGAAACAATTATGGCATATGAGACAGTTATGGCTGATGAAATGGTTATGGCTGATGATATGATAATTGGTTCTGAAATGAATACAGAGGTTTCATGCTTAGATATTGTTCCTTACACTGGAGGTGATCTTAGCTCTGAGGTTGAAGAAAGGAGGTTGAATGATGTTCTGATAAGAAGAATGCACAGTGAGTTGGTGAGAGCTCTTAATGTTCAGAATGTGTACAAATGTTTCCAAATGGTGAGGCCAATTGATCTGATGGGAGAATTGGATTGCACAGTCAGATATACAATAAACTTTGAAAAAGATATTGCAGATTACTTTTTTGAAGATGTGTCGGAAGAAGATCTTGTAAAAGTTGTAGAATTCTTCTTGCCTTCATACACGTACAGAAATCCAATTGTCATTCCCAGAATCGATTTGCCAGTTCTTGAAGAACCACTTTGTGATTTCATTGTTGGAAGAGAAGATACACCATTGACCAGAAACTATTATGTTGATGTATACCCTAAAGACACTTATGAATATGTCTATTGCAAGGAAGATGAGTATGTGGATATTGAAAACTTCATTGATGGGTTCATAGATGAGAAAAATCAGATGGGATATGTAGAAGCTTCAAATAGATTAAGAAAACCTGATGAAAGGTTACTTGTTCAGAAAAGAATTGAGAAGGTGTTAGAGTTTCAGATAGAAGAGTTTGATGGTCTGAAATATGTCAACTGAATGTTATGAAAGAAGGGAATTTGAAAGTAAGCATGACTAGCTTTGACTTCCACAGATTGTTTTTGGATGATCAAATCTTTTTGGTGAAATTCTTTGCAAGCACTGAAGAAACTTGGGTAGAACTTGAATGCAGAAGAATTTTGGGGATATATGTTAGAAATATGTACTTGTATGATTTTCAGTTGGCAATCGAGTCATGAAAAGAGAAGTGTAACTTGATGTGTCCAATCAGAACTCTGAATGAAATAAACAGCTTTGATGGGTTTGTCAGTGAAGAAGTTGGTAGTGAAAGATTTATTCTTTCAGAATCCAACCAAGTTATTTTATTCAGATTGAAGGAATTAGTAAAATACAGTGATGCCACTTTGAAGATGACAGTATCAAAGATGAAAGCTTATGTTGAAAATGTCAGAACTTCTGTGAAAGAAAAGTGTATGAGTTGTGTTAATGAAAGACTGGAGCTCAGAAACAAAGTCAGAAATTGTCATGAATGGATGCTTTCAGAAGAAAATCCAAAGAAATTACTTCACATTGACTTTGTATTTCCAACAGAATACCAAGTTAATGGTGTTTACACTGATGATGTTGAAGAAGGTATTCCAGATGTATTATCTTCACAAGATGTTCAGATGCAAGAGCCTGAACAAGCAGAAAAATCTGAAGCCAATGAAGAAGAAATACTTGTTGATCTGAATGCCATATTCTTGGAATATACTATACCAAATTTCTTTCAGCCAAGAGAAGTGAATTTCCTAAGTGTGTATCATGATAAGTTAGAATTCACTCAATGGTTTCGTGCTGAATTGACAAGAGTTGTGGGAAAGAAAAAGCAGTCTGTATATTCTGATTTCATGATCACTGGAATCAGAGAACTTTGTGTCAAGAAATTTAAGAAGAATGAATACTATAGGTTTAATGTTCTGAGAGAGGATGAAAAAGTCTACTACTTCACTGAAGCTGACTTTGATAAGATCTCAGTAACAGATTTCTACAGGTTGTATTGTCTTCTGCAAAATAAAGATTGTAGCAAGTACAAAGTAGAAAGAGGAGCACTGGCTGTTGTGAGAGAAGCAATGTTCTACATTCTATGATGGTATTCATATACTGATTTTCAAGTTGCTCTATATGTGCATAGACCATGTGTGTATCTCTCCAAGCCAAATAATGATCATGTGCAACTAGATGCTCTGAAGACTGGATATGTTAGTGAATGGCCAGAATTGGGAGTTGTACTGAAAAATATTCAAAAACAAAAGATCCTTTTCAGAGCTAGTGAAGCTGCCAAATATTGTTCTGGAACTCTCAGATTTATCAGGAACAGTTTGAATAAAAAGATACAAAAAGGAGTTCAAGTTGAAAAGACAGAAGATCTCATTGAAAAGATTGATAGAAGACTTGCTCTGAGAAATGTGATTCTTCTGAAGATTGTTCCTGCTCTAAAGGAATTTAATGTTGATAAATACATGAGTGTTTGACAAAAAGGGGGAGATTGTTAGATCTAGAGTTTTGTCAAAAACACAAGTGTTGAGATCTGAACTGAAGGCTCAGAGTTCTGAGTAAGAAGACTCAGAAGTTCTGATTAGAGAATACTGCAAAGTTTACTAAGTGTGAAATCTGAACAGAAGGCTCAGAGTTCTGAGTTGGAGACTCAGAACTTCTGAAGGTGAAGACGAAAATGTCCAAGTCCTTAAAGTGTGTTCTGAAGTACTTAATCAGAAGGATGTTCAGAAGTTCTGAACATGTTGTTCAGAACTTATGTCTTAGACATTTTCAGTTATATTCTGTTACTAATTAGAACACGTGTATTAGTTCTATTGGTTTGTCATGTATATGTACTGTAGCTTTAGCTTTCCTTTACAGTATATATAGAATTTAGCAACTGTAAGCTAACTAACTCTTCGCATAACTTTGTATTCACTTTGTAATCTTTGAGAGATTCTCTCTCTAGATCTGGAATCTGTTCTTGAATGAATACGAAGCTTTTTGATCCAATTCTCTATCATTTTACTGTTTGATTGTTCTTGATTGTTCTTAATTGATTGTAAGATCGAATCCTGGTTTCTACACTGCACCTACCCTTACTCCTACCCCTGCCATTGCAGACCCTGATGATCACTGTTAGCCCCAAGTATACAATATGTAAAAGTATTGAAAATATCATAAGTCAGAAGACCACCAGAGATCCGACAGAATACTTAGAAGAAAATCAACCAGAAAACCATCAGAGCTCGACAGAGCTCTGGCAGAAGACTTCTTCTGTTCACCCGAAGAACTGTTCACACCAGAAGAGAATCAGAGCTCTGGCGTAAGAGCTCTGGTGAATGAAGACCTCTGTGAAGCTTAAGTCTCGTAGAAATCTCTAAGTGTCAGACACGTGTCCGTGCTTTTCCACGCCAGCCCTAAAGGGACGGAGACACACTTTACACGTGTCATCCCAGGGTTAGATAGTACACTATCTTTCACTTTATCTGGCTATAAATAGAAGGGTAGTGGAACGCACAATTGTAAGCTTTTGGAAGAATTGTGAGAACACACACTGCAACATTCTATTCCACTATCACTGTACGATTTGTTTCCTGAGAGATTTCAGAATACACACACTTGAACGTGTTGTTGGTCCCAAAGGGCTATACAAGTTTGTAGAAGGGGGGGGGGGTTGAATACAAACACACAGATTTTACTTTTCTAAATTGTTTATTGATAAATCATTAACAATTTACAGCTTGTTGCGGAAACAAGATTAAGGATAAACCTAAATCTAAACAAGTTGGAACACTAAGTTTCTTGCACTAAGAAAGAGAAGGAAATTACCAATAATAACCTATCTCAAGATAAGAAGGATGAACTTGTCCAGAGTTAGCAAGTTAATTCAAAATAAAGTGAGTTCTACTTCTTATATACTGCATGCATTTAATGCATTGCAGTTTATACTTTACACGTGGCATCAGCTGATTGGTTGCATGTCATTGACCTTTGTTGACAACCTTAGTAGCCGCATGTTGAACAGTGTAGTATCAGAGTGGTTGTACGAATTCAGACAATAAGGAGGTTCTTTTTCTGACATATCGTACGGAGATGTGCAAGGGTGGTTAAGACAAAGTACTTTGTACAGAGGACTTTATGATCAGCGTTTCGTTGATTCAGCGATCTATCATTCTTTATCAGCGAATAATAGAATTCAGCGATAGCTAAAGTCTTGTACTTGATACTTCACGTTGAGTGGACAAATCTGAGTCTTCGCTGATCCGCATCAGTTCATTAGGAGACTTGTCGCTGGTTCTTGAGCTTGATCTTCAACTTCAGCGTAGAACCTATGTTGACGTGAAACTTGTCTTCCGAGATCATAAGTAAACAACTAACTTATCAGCGATCACCATAAGTACTGAACATACTCAGAGTATTATGGTGAACAGTATCAGCGGTACTGTAAGATCCTAGTACCTATCAGCGATGGTGAAACTCTGATAAATATTGTTTACTTACAATTTTCACTAAGTATATAAGAGAGGGTCATTATCAAATCACTGAGGGTTTGGATCAACAATCTCCCCTATTTGATTATGACATAGCAACAGAGAAAATTGCTATTTAATGAAAACACAATGATAAAAAAGTCATAAAATATTTGTCCCTTTTACTGTTTTCTGGGATCTTTTCTGTACTGATGGAGTAAAGTACGTTCGCTGAAATTTTTCTTTAAACGTTGTAAAGATTACAGAGGGAAGTGGAAAAATTACAAGTACAGCGAATAAAATTACAAGTACAAAAGATGTAGACAGATAAGGATAGAAAGAATTACGAGGCGATCCTATCCGTCAAAAGGTTCTTCCTTGATGAGTAGTTCATCGAGGGTCTTTGATGTGGGAATCATCCAGTCAGGGACATCTACTCCTTGATTTCTTTTTCTTCAGAGCTTCTTCAAAAATCAAGGGCTTCAGGTGTCTAGCTTTGATGTCGCGTCTGACTTCACACCAGGTGTCTAGCTTTGATGTCACGTCTGACTTCACACCAATGTCTAGCTTTGATGTCGCGATGTGGAGCTCAGAGACACGTTGAAAGTGATGATTTCCATAGTAGTCTAGAAAGAATATACCATAGGGATCACTTACAACTGTGCCAGGAATGAAAGTTTCTCCAGGTGGTAGGGAGGTGTCAAGCGCTGAGAGATCAGCATCAGGGCCAAGAACTTCAGCACGAGAGAAACCAATACCTGTTTCATTTCGTATATGAGGACCTGAGTCTGAGACTTTCTTTCCCTTAGCAGAGACTTTTCTTTGTTGAGGAGGAAAAAGAGTAGAAGGAGATTCATCCACAGCAGAAGAAACCAGGTCGATCTGTTTGTTTAAGATCTTCTCGACATGGCTTTTGAACTTTGAGCGCGATCCCTGAATGGCTAATTTCGTTTCTAACCATTCAGAGAGACCAAACGTTTCTAATGTTGTAGCATAGAAGGTTTGCTTGGTTTTGTCTTCTCTGTAGACATCGACTTCAACAACAGGAACGTCTGCATACAATCTTCCTCTGATGTTTACTTTGATGATTTTGGATGGTCTAGATCGATAGGTCAGCATTTGTTTAGCCCATTCCAAAGTCGTGTCAGAGACCTTAGTCTTTTCTATAACGATCTTTTGAGCATCATCCCATAGCTGACGTTGAACATCAATGGGAACTCTTTTCAGCTTGGGGTCTTTTATTGATCGTTTAGTAAGCTGGATGGCGTATTCTCTGTCTTTTTCTTCAGCTTCATCTTCAGCGATTAGGCGTTCAGCTCTGAGGTGTTCCTTGTATTCCTTTTGGGGAACTCTGAATTTTGGAGGAATTGAAGGAAGTTGATCACGCTTCAGAATGATTCGCCGATCTTCTAGTCTCTTGATCATTTCATCTCTCTTTTCTTGATCCTCTTCACTTAGCTTTTGAGGAGCCAAGGAAGGTCTGTTTTTGTGAGATAGAATCTGTTCTTCAGGTTCATCAGTCTCAGAGATCAAATCCAAGACTGGGATTATTTCTTCATCGTTGGGAGCTGGGATTATTGTTGAAGTCGTAGGTGTAGGAACTTCAGCGATATCCTCAAACAGGGGAGAGGACTAGCTGAAACACAGCGATCTTACAGGTGATACAAACAACAATTTTGAAGATATTGATGTGCTTCTAAGTTCAAACAAATGGACCAAAGACCATCCTATTCATCAAGTGATAGGAGATCCATCAGTGGGAGTGCAGACTAGATCAACAACAGCAAATGAAGCAATGTTTGCAGGATTTTTAAGTGTGATTGAACCTAAGAAAGCCACTGAAGCCCTGGAGGATCCAGACTGGATTTTAGCAATGCAAGATGAATTGCTACAGTTTACAAGAAACAAAGTCTGGAGACTTATTCCAAAGCCTGAAGGAAAATCTATTATTGGAACAAAATGGGTGTTTAGAAACAAGAAAGATGAGTCAGCTGTTATAGTCAGAAACAAGGCTAGATTGGTTGCAAAGGGATATTCTCAACAAGAAGGAATTGACTATGATGAGACATTTGCATCAGTTGCAAGAATAGAAGCAATCAGAATATTATTGGCATATGCTGCACACAAGAACTTCAAAGTATACCAAATGGATGTCAAATCAGCATTTTTGAATGATATACTTAATGAAGAAGTTTATGTCTATCAACCTGAAGGATTTGTTGATCTTGAGTTTCCGGATCATGTGTATGTTTTAGATAAGGCATTGTATGGTCTGAAACAAGCACCTAGAGCCTGGTATGACACTCTAACTCAATACTTATTAGAATTTGGCTTCAAGAAAGGTAAAATTGATACTACCTTATTTTTAAAGAAAGAAGGTGATGATTTAATTATGATTCAGATATATGTAGATGATATCATATTTGGTTCTACAAATCCAGAATTATGTGAAAAATTCTCAGAAATCATGAAATCAAAATTTGAAATGAGCATGATGGGAGAATTGAACTTTTTTCCTTGGTCTTCAAGTGAAACAATTACCAAATGGAATTTTTATAAATCAAGGAAAATATGTAAAAGATGTTTTGAAAAAGTTTAAGATGTCTGATTGTGCTGCTATGAGAACACCTATGGCTACAAATGTCAAGTTAGATGCTGATCTCTCTGGAGTTTCAGTAGATAACAAGGTTTATAGAGGCATGATTGGTTCTTTGCTTTATCTGACTGCAAGTAGACCAAATATCATGGTTGCTACATGTTTTTGTGCTAGATTTCAATCAAATCCAAAAGAATCTCATTTGCTAGCTGTTAAAATAATCTTATGATATCTCAAAGGTTCACCTGAATTGGGCCTTTGCTATCCAAAAGAAACAGATTTCAAGTTAACTGCATTTAATGATGCTGATCATGCAGGAAGCAGATTGGACAGGAAAAGTACTTCTAGTGCTTGTCACTTTTTGGGAGATAAGATAGTGAGTTGGGCTTCAATGAAGCAAAATTGTATGTCCACATCAACTGCTGAGGCAGAATATGTAGCTGTTGCTGCTTGCTGTTCTCAAACTCTGTGGATGAAAACACAACTCATGGATTATGGTTATCAACTCAACAAGATTCCCATCTATTGTGATTGAGAAAGTTCCATTGCCATTAATCAAAATCCTGTTCAGCACTCAAAGACCAAACATATTGATGTAAGGTATCATTTTATTAAAGACTATGTGGAAAAGGGAACCATAGAAATGCACTTTGTGCACCCAAAGTATCAATTGGCTGACTTGTTCACAAAGCCTATTGATCACAAAAGGTTTACTTTTCTCATATGTAAAATAGGAATGCTTAATCTGACTAATTGAGTATATTTGTTATTTTTCAGAAATGAATATGTTTCTAAGTAAGATTTTCTGAGTAGTACACTCAGAATTCTAACTCTTTTACTCACATCTTCTGAGTCTTGAGTTCAGAACTTCTGAGTCAATACTTCAGAAATCTGACTTTGAAGTTTTAGTTCTGAATAGGTTACTCAGATCTTCTGACTACCTTTCAGCACTCATTTCTAAAAATTACAAGTGTTTCAATTTGTTGTTAAGTCCTTTCTGTTTTTAATTCGTTTCATATGATTCTTTTATATCTAATATGTGTTTGAGTATATGCTTAAGTCAAGGGGGAGCATTGATATCTTTCAGAAATCATTCGGAAGTGTTCACATGGTTTGTATTTCTTTCTTATCACTATTCATTCTAAGGAGAACAAGCTTTCAATGATAAAATAATTTTTACTTGTTCAAATTACTTCTGAATCCTTAAAAAGGTTTTCAAGGTCAGTTGTTAGATTTTAAATGTTTTTCAGAAATCACAAATCAACAAAAGAAGGACAGAATTTTGGTGATAAAAGAATTTTCTCTGTTCAAACTACTTCTGTGTGCCTAAAAGTTTTATATACTCAGAAGTTGATTTTAAATGAATTTTGAGTTTCAAGGGAATTTCTTCTGAATTGTGTACTCAAAACTTCTGAGTATGCACTCTCAGAATTCTGAACGTGTTATTCATAACTTTTACTTGTGTTAATTTCTATCAAATAACACGTGTCAGCATCTTATTCATTTGAACATACCACGTTTCATTTAATATCTTTTGTGGTATTTCACAGTGTTAGAAACCGTTATAACTCTGACAAAAAGCAACTTTTCACCGTTTAAATCCTTTCAACTTCGCGGATTTTAAATAGACCTTAAAATCCCTCTTTCAAATTCATTTGAAATCTAAGAGCGAAAAGTGAGATACGCAAAATTACAGAGTTCTTCGATTCTGTTTTCTTTCATTCTTCCATATTGTAATCATGTCTGGTACAAGAAGAAGTAGAACTGTATCATTACACAAAGCAAGAACTTTCATGGAATCCTCTTCCGACTCAGATAATGAGGAAGTTCGAATGCCAGATAATATAGACGGAGAAGAAGAGGCTATAGGTGGGAATGTTGGAGGTAATGCAGAGGAAGAACAAATGGCTGAATCTGAGGGAAATGTAGAGGAAGGAAATGCAAATATTGAACATGAACAGAGTGCTGTAAGGTCAGTAATGTCTTCTAGACCTATTTCTTTGTAGAGAATTGTACCTGAGAGTGAATATCTGGATTTGGTAGAGAATAATCGTGTCTTAGTGCTAGATGAAACCAAGTTCAAGGAAGAACATAGGATAATAATAAAGTTGTTGAAGCATCATCCTTTCAAAAAGTGGTTTACTATGAAGAAGACTGTACCAATACAGTATATACAACAGTGGTGGAAGAATTTGGAGTTACAAGGCAATAAGTTTGTGTCTAATATAGGGGGAGTTTCTTTAACTCTAACTCTTACTTTTATGAGAATCATGTTGAGGTTGCCAGAGAAAGATGACTTGGAGGGAAGATTAGATTTTGAGGATTCACCTTTAACAGAGGAATTGTTGGTTGAATTCAGAAGATTAGGGTATAATGAAGAGTTGGGGAATCTTAGCTCATTCAGAAGGAACAAGCTACCACCAATTTGGGCATACTTCTTTACTATTGTCAATAAATGCTTATCTGGAAAACATAGTTCACTAGATCAAGCATGAAGGCAAATCTTGCAGATCTTTCATGGGTTAGTGAAGAATAGGCACTATGATTATGCTTCTATCTTCTGGGAAGATATGAGGAACACATTTGAAAGAAATCAGAAGGCCTTAGAGGGTAAAACAAGAGACAATCCACTAACATACATACCTTATCAGAGGTATTGGCAGATGGTGATATGGTATGCAATGAGGCAAAATCCTAACATTCCAAAAAGAGCAAATGAGGAGCATGGGCCAATTTTCTATATGGGTAAAATGATCTCATCCCTTAAACTTGTGAATTTTCCTAATCACGGACCATTGCCAAGGGCACTTAGGCAGTACATTCCAGGGGAGAGTCAGATTTTAAAAGCATATTGCACCTCTATGGGATTTGAACAACCTCAGATCCCTACCTATGAGGAAAACCATGAGAGGAGAGGTGGGGGGTCTAGTGCAAATAGAGAGGGGGAGAATGTTCAGGTGGGAGAACATTCTGAGAGAATTAAGAGGAAAAATTTTGAGAGCTTGGTTAGAATTGAAAGTGAAAAACATAAGAGAGAGGTGAGGATGAGAGAATGTCAACAGAATTAGAAAACAGAGAGAATTCTGAACCAGCTGATCTAATCCGGGCAACCACATCTTCTATTGGTTCACAACCCTTGGTGACCAATATTGAAGAAAACACCATTGAGCCCATGGTGGAACTTGAACAACCCAATCCCATCCATTCAGAAGCATTTCAACATGCTACTGTTTCATTTCAAACAGGGGAACCATTGCCTACTCATTTGGAGTTTGGTAATCAATCCCAAAATATTATTCAACACATTGAGTCTGGATTGCACAGTGATATCCAATTTGGTCCTGAAATTCCTTTTCACATAAGCATATCATAGGAATTTCGTATTCCTGTATCAACATCCATAGACATACCTAATATTGGGTGTCAAGGATTGGATGGAAGTCCTGGGGAAGTGAACATCTTAGAAGCTTCCTTACACAGTGCATCTGTTGTACATGGTGACTCTGTGGCACCTACAGACCATGTGTTCTCTGAGCACATGGAAACTAGTTCATTTGTTGCTCCAGGATTATCGTTAGAACCTTTTGAATTTGAAAAGATTCAGAAACAAAATCAAGAATTGGGAGAGAAAGTTCAAAAGTTGGAAAATTCAGTTGTTTCCTTGAAGGATGAAGTCAAGGAACCAAGAACAATGATGGAAAGCAAAGTAAAATCTGTTGAACAAAAGATAGATGGAATCAAAGATTCTTTGGATTCTCATAAAAAGGATATCAAAGATGGGTTATCTGTTTTTCAAAAGGAGATTCTGAAAAGTATGAAGGATATGAAGTCTTCTATGATTCAAGCAATTAGTTCAAATCTGGCTAGTGTTTCAAAGCCTCTAGCTATCATGCCTTTGTCTGCAGCAGTACCAGAATCTGAGTCAACTCAGTCTTTGAAAAAAAGGTTTGATGATAATGAGCCTCATCATCATTAAAAGGGGGAGAAAAAGCAGAAGCAAAGCACTGAGTTAGCAGATGTTCAAACAATAAGCTCTGAATCTGAGGATGTTATGGAATCAGAAAATGTGGTACTTGAAAATACTTCTGAAGAAGTCACTGATAAAATTCTGGAAAGTACTTCTGAATTGGAGATAAATTCTGATGAAACTGATGTAATTATGTCAGATGAGATGGTTAGGGCAGATGAGATGAGTATTTTTGGAACAGATGAGTTAGTTATGGTAGATGAAACAATTATGGCATATGAGACAGTTATGGCTGATGAAATGGTTATGGCTGATGATATGATAATTGGTTCTGAAATGAATACAGAGGTTTCATGCTTAGATATTGTTCCTTACACTGGAGGTGATCTTAGCTCTGAGGTTGAAGAAAGGAGGTTGAATGATGTTCTGATAAGAAGAATGCACAGTGAGTTGGTGAGAGCTCTTAATGTTCAGAATGTGTACAGATGTTTCCAAATGGTGAGGCCAATTGATCTGATGGGAGAATTGGATTGCACAGTCAGATATACAATAAACTTTGAAAAAGATATTGCAGATTACTTTTTTGAAGATGTGTCGGAAGAAGATCTTGTAAAAGTTGTAGAATTCTTCTTGCCTTCATACACGTACAGAAATCCAATTGTCATTCCCAGAATCGATTTGCCAGTTCTTGAAGAACCACTTTGTGATTTCATTGTTGGAAGAGAAGATACACCATTGGCCAGAAACTATTATGTTGATGTATACCCTAAAGACACTTATGAATATGTCTACTGCAAGGAAGATGAGTATGTGGATATTGAAAACTTCATTGATGGGTTCATAGATGAGAAAAATCAGATGGGATATGTAGAAGCTTCAAACAGATTAAGAAAACCTGATGAAAGGTTACTTGTTCAGAAAAGAATTGAGAAGGTGTTAGAGTTTCAGATAGAAGAGTTTGATGGTCTGAAATATGTCAACATGAATGTTATGAAAGAAGGGAATTTGAAAGTAAGCATGACTAGCTTTGACTTCCACAGATTGTTTTTGGATGATCAAATCTTTTTGGTGAAATTCTTTGCAAGCACTGAAGAAACTTGGGTAGAACTTGAATGCAGAAGAATTTTGGGGATATATGTTAGAAATATGTACTTGTATGATTTTCAGTTGGCAATCGAGTCATGAAAAGAGAAGTGTAACTTGATGTGTCCAATCAGAACTCTGAATGAAATAAACGGCTTTGATGGGTTTGTCAGTGAAGAAGTTGGTAATGAAAGATTTATTCATTCAGAATCCAACCAAGTTATTTTATTCAGATTGAAGGACTTAGTAAAATACAGTGATGCCACTTTGAAGATGACAGTATCAAAGATGAAAGCTTATGTTGAAAATGTCAGAACTTCTGTGAAAGAAAAGTGTATGAGTTGTGTTAATGAAAGACTGGAGCTCAGAAACAAAGTCAGAAATTGTCATGAATGGATGCTTTCAGAAGAAAATCCAAAGAAATTACTTCACATTGACTTTGTATTTCCAACAGAATACCAAGTTAATGGTGTTTACACTGATGATGTTGAAGAAGGTATTCCAGATGTATTATCTTCACAAGATGTTCAGAAGCAAGAGGCTGAACAAGTAGAAAAATCTGAAGCCAATGAAGAAGAAATACTTGTTGATCTGAATGCCATATTCTTGGAATAAACTATACCAAATTTCTTTCAGCCAAGAGAAGTGAATTTCCTAAGTGTGTATCATGATAAGTTAGAATTCACTCAATGGTTTCGTGCTGAATTGACAAGAGTTGTGGGAAAGAAAAAGCAGTCTGTATATTCTGATTTCATGATCACTGGAATCAGAGAACTTTGTGTCAAGAAATTTAAGAAGAATGAATACTATAGGTTTAATGTTCTGAGAGAGGATGGAAAAGTCTACTACTTCACTGAAGCTGACTTTGATAAGATCTCAGTAACAGATTTCTACAGGTTGTATTGTCTTCTGCAAAATAAAGATTGTAGCAAGTACAAAGTAGAAAGAGGAGCACTGGCTGTTGTGAGAGAAGCAATGTTCTACATTCTATGATGGTATTCATATACTTATTTTCAAGTTGCTCTATATGTGCATAGACCATGTGTGTATCTCTCCAAGCCAAATAATGATCATGTGCAACTAGATGCTCTGAAGACTGGATATGTTAGTGAATGGCCAGAATTGGGAGTTGTACTGAAAAATATTCAAAAACAAAAGATCCTTTTCAGAGTTAGTGAAGCTGCCAAATATTGTTCTGGAACTCTCAGATTTATCAGGAACAGTTTGAATAAAAAGATACAAAAAGGAGTTCAAGTTGAAAAGACAGAAGATCTCATTGAAAAGATTGATAGAAGACTTGCTCTGAGAAATGTGATTCTTCTGAAGATTGTTCCTGCTCTAAAGGAATTTAATGTTGATAAATACATGAGTGTTTGACAAAAAGGGGGAGATTGTTAGATCTAGAGTTTTGTCAAAAACACAAGTGTTGAGATCTGAACTGAAGGCTCAGAGTTCTGAGTAAGAAGACTCAGAAGTTCTGATTAGAGAATACTGCAAAGTTTACTAAGTGTGAAGTCTGAACAGAAGGCTCAGAGTTCTGAGTTGGAGACTCAGAACTTCTGAAGGTGAAGACGAAAATGTCCAAGTCCTTAAAGTGTGTTCTGAAGTACTTAATCAGAAGGATGTTCAGAAGTTCTGAAGTTCTGAACATGTTGTTCAGAACTTATGTCTTAGACATTTTCAGTTATATTCTGTTACTAATTAGAACACGTGTATTAGTTCTATTGGTTTGTCATGTATATGTACTGTAGCTTTAGCTTTCCTTTACAGTGTATATAGAAGTTAGCAACTGTAAGCTAACTAACTCTTCGCATAACTTTTCACTTTGTAATCTTTGAGAGATTCTCTCTCTAGATCTGGAATCTGTTCTTGAATGAATACAAAGCTTTTTGATCCGATTCTCTATCATTTTACTGTTTGATTGTTCTTGATTGTTCTTAATTGATTGTAAGATCGAATCCTGGTTTCTACACTGCACCTACCCTTACTCCTACCCCTGCCATTGCAGACCCTGATGATCACTGTTAGCCCCAAGTATACAATATGTAAAAGTATTGAAAATATCATAAGTCAGAAGACCACCAGAGATCCGACAGAATACTTAGAAGAAAATCAACCAGAAAACCATCAGAGCTCGACAGAGCTCTGGCAGAAGACTTCTTCTGTTCACCCGAAGAACTGTTCACACCAGAAGAGCATCAGAGCTCTGGCGTAAGAGCTCTGGTGAATGAAGACCTCTGTGAAGCTTAAGTCTCGTAGAAATCTCTAAGTGTCAGACACGTGTCCGTACTTTTCCACGCCAGCCCTAAAGGGACGGAGACACACTTTACACGTGTCATCCCAGGGTTAGATAGTACACTATCTTTCACTTTATCTGGCTATAAATAGAAGGGTAGTGGAACGCACAATTGTAAGCTTTTGGAAGAATTGTGAGAACACACACTGCAACATTCTATTCCACTATCACTGTACGATTTGTTTCCTGAGAGATTTCAGAATACACACACTTGAACGTGTTGTTGGTCCCGAAGGGCTATACAAGTTTGTAGAAGGGGGGGGGGGGGGGTTGAATACAAACACACAGATTTTACTTTTCTAAATTGTTTATTGATAAATCATTAACAATTTACAGCTTGTTGCGGAAACAAGATTAAGGATAAACCTAAATCTAAACAAGTTGGAACACTAAGTTTCTTGCACTAAGAAAGAGAAGGAAATTACCAATAATAACCTATCTCAAGATAAGAAGGATGAACTTGTCCAGAGTTAGCAAGTTACTTCAAAATAAAGTGAGTTCTACTTCTTATATACTGCATGCATTTAATGCATTGCAGTTTATACTTTACACGTGGCATCAACTGATTGGTTGCATGTCATTGACCTTTGTTGACAACCTTAGTAGCCGCATGTTGAACAGTGTAGTATCAGAGTGGTTGTACGAATTCAGACAATAAGGAGGTTCTTTTTCTGACATATCGTACGGAGATGTGCAAGGGTGGTTAAGACAAAGTACTTTGTACGGACGACTTTATGATCAGCGTTTCGTTGATTCAGCGATCTATCATTCTTTATCAGCGAATAATAGAATTCAGCGATAGCTAAAGTCTTGTACTTGATACTTCACGTTGAGTGGACAAATCTGAGTCTTCGCTGATCCGCATCAGTTCATTAGGAGACTTGTCGCTGGTTCTTGAGCTTGATCTTCGACTTCAGCGTAGAACCTATGTTGACGTGAAACTTGTCTTCCGAGATCATAAGTAAACAACTAACTTATCAGCGATCACCATAAGTACTGAACAGACTCAGAGTATTATGGTGAACAGTTTTGCTGAATGTTTAATCTAAACAACAAGAGTTCCTATCAGCGGTACTGTAAGATCCTAGTACCTATCAGCGATGGTGAAACTCTGATACATATTGTTTACTTACAATTTTCACTAAGTATATAAGAGAGGGTCATTATCAAATCACTGAGGGTTTGGATCAACAATCTCCCCCTATTTGATTATGACATAGCAACAGAGAAAATTGCTATTTAATGAAAACACAATGATAAAAAAAGTCATAAAATATTTGTCCCTTTTACTGTTTTCTGGGATCTTTTCTGTACTGATGGAGTAAAGTACGTTCGCTGAAATTTTTCTTTAAACGTTGTAAAGATTACAGAGGGAAGTGGAAAAATTACAAGTACACCGAATAAAATTACAAGTACAAAAGATGTAGACAGATAAGGATATAAAGAATTACGAGGCGATCCTATCCGTCAAAAGGTTCTTCCTTGATGAGTAGTTCATCGAGGGTCTTTGATGTGGGAATCATCCAGTCAGGGATATCTACTCCTTGATTTCTTTTTCTTCAGAGCTTCTTCAAAAATCAAGGGCTTCAGGTGTCTAGCTTTGATGTCGCGTTTGACTTCACACCAGGTGTCTAGCTTTGATGTCGCGTCTGACTTCACACCAGTGTCTAGCTTTGATGTCGCGATGTAGAGCTCAGAGACACGTTGAAAGTGATGATTTCCATAATAGTCTAGAAAGAATATACCATAGGGATCACTTACAACTGTGCCAGGAATGAAAGTTTCTCTAGGTGGTAGGGAGGTGTCAAGCGCTGAGAGATCAGCATCAGGGCCAAGAACTTCAGCACGAGAGAAACCAATACCTGTTTCATTTCGTATATGAGGACCTGAGTCTGAGACTTTCTTTCTCTTAGCAGAGACTTTTCTTTGTTGAGGAGGAAGAAGAGTAGAAGGAGGAATATCCACAGCAGAAGAAACCAGGTCGATCTATTTGTTTAAGATCTTCTCGACATGGCTTTTGAACTTTGAGCGCGATCCCTGAATGGCTAATTTCGTTTCTAACCATTCAGAGAGACCAAACTTTTCTAATGTTGCAGCATAGAAGGTTTGTTTGGTTTTGTCTTCTCTGTAGACATCGACTTCAACAACAGGAACGTCTGCATACAATCTTCCTCTGATGTTTACTTTGATGATTTTGGATGGTCTAGATCGATAGGTCAGCATTTGTTTAGCCCATTCCAAAGTCGTGTCAGAGACCTTGGTCTTTTCTATAACGATCTTTTGAGCATCATCCCATAGCTGACGTTGAACATCAATGGGAACTCTTTTCAGCTTGGGGTCTTTTATTGATCGTTTAGTAAGCTGGATGGCGTATTCTCTGTCTTTTTCTCCAGCTTCCCTTCTTTCAGCGATTAGGCGTTCAGCTCTGAGGTGTTCCTTGTATTCCTTTTGGGGAACTCTGAATTTTGGAGGAATTGAAGGAAGTTGATCACGCTTCAGATTGATTCGCTGATCTTCTAGTCTCTTGATCATTTCATCTCTCTTTTCTTGATCCTCTTCACTTAGCTTTTGAGGAGCCAAGGAAGGTCTGTTTTTGTGAGAGAGAATCTGTTCTTCAGGTTCATCCGTCTCAGAGATCAAATCCAAGACTGGGATTATTTCTTCATCGTTGGGAGCTGGGATTATTGTTGAAGTCGTAGCTGTAGGAACTTCAGCGATATCCTCAAACAGGGGAGAGGACTAGCTGAAACACAGCGATCTTACAGGTAAGAACATGGGTAGAACAGAGATAGAGAAAGAGTGGGATAAAGTGTATGGAGGTTTGGAGAGAGTAGAACTGATAAAGTGTATAGAGGATGGATGTAGAGTAAGGAAGAGGTTAATGTACCTGACAAACCGGCTTTTTAAGCAAGATCATCAGATTTTCATTTTCAGAGACACTTTTTCCTTTGCCTTTGTCAGCTTCAGATGCTGATGGCTTTGTCTTTGTCCGCTCCCTTGTAGGTTCATTTATCAGAATACCTTTAAGAGCTTTAGATCTCTGAGCAGGCTTTACGATAAAAGAGTCATCATCATCATCATTCTTTGGAGAAGAGGATGGTTCATCATCAGATAAGTCGATGGCTTCTTCATCTTCAGCTTCAGACTCAGTTTCTTCAGCTTCTTCTTCGAGTTGCTCCCCCTCAGATACAGAGGTAAGCGTCTCGGTTCCCTCAGGGTGTTCATCTTCCTGAGGTCCAGCGGCTGCTTCAATTGTCTTCTCACTCTCTTTAGTAAAGGTGAGGTCTTCAATCTTCTCTCCCCTGATAGATTCATTATGGGAAAGATCTTCAGCGCTCTTCGAAGGATTTTCAGCGCTCTTCTCTGGGCCTTCAGCGCTCTTCTCCCCCTCTTTTTCATGATGACTGGGGGAGTGAGAAGATTCAGCAGCGTGTGTGGTTTCCCTGTCTTCTTGGCCAGGGATCCCCACACAGATTTCAATCGCTGATAATCTATTTTCTATGCCAGAAATACCAGGATTGATCTTCACGAGTTCAGCACGATCCGCCGTTGTAAAAGATGGAGGTGCAGGGGCAGGTACAGGGGCGGTCGTGTTGGTCAAGATCTGTTGCAACAAAGTGTTCATAGAGGTGATGTCATTCTTCATCGTATTTACATCAGCCTTCACAGAACTCATGTCAGTCTTGACGGAGATGGCATCAGTCTTTACAGCAGACATATCACCTTCGAGAATGCCAACCGATGTCTTCAGCGTTGTGACTTCGCTGGACATGGTGTCAACTGACTTTTTGATGTTGAGGTAGTCGGTGTAGATGTCAGAGAGAACTTTGGCAACACTGGTGAGTGATTTATCAACCTTCTCCAAATCAGCTTTGGAGGCATTCTTTTCGACGACAGTTGTCAGCTTTGTAAGATTCTCTCCAGCGTTTGTTACAGTTGAAGAGTTGTCGGAAAGAGTAGATGTGAGACCTGTCAGCGTCGCCTCTATTGTCTTCAGAGAGGCGTTGATGTCTCTCAGATTAGGATCTGTAACATATAAAAACTTGTGAACACAGGAAAGCTCAGAAGTTTGGGGTTCAGTTACAGTGTATAGAGGTGTGTACCTGCAAAAGGATTGGTGAATTCATCAAAATCGCGGGTTCCTGAGTAATGTTCCATATCGTCAGCGAGAGTACGTGGACGTATGGTCAGCTCTGCAGGTCCTATGCCCATCACTCCTTGAAGAGTATTTTCTTTAGCTTCTGGAGGAATGACAGGTGCTTCAGTGATAACTGGAGTGGTGTCCAAATGAGTAGAGGGAGAAGCGAAGGGTAAGAATGGAGGTTGGTTACTGAGTTCAGCGTTGGATTCGCTGAGAATCACTTCATCAGTCTTTTGAGAGACTGAAGGAGGTTGGGTAGATTCCAAGTTTGTAACTTCAGCGTTTGGAGACACTGAAGTTGGGATAGAGTGGGTGGCTTGTTCAGCTGTGGCAAAGCGTACCACTGAACTTTCCTTCAGCCCAACAAGAGGAGCTGAGGAGTCTTTAGCAATAGATTGCTGGGGTTGCTCCTTGGTTTTCTTAGTTCTTTTAGAACCAAGTTGGGTGTCAGAGGGTTTCCTTTTTAGAGAAGGAATGGTGGTTGCAGCTGGGGTATCAGCGGTGGGTTTGTCCGCTGAAGGAGCTGCAGAAGTAGAAGAAGTAGGGTTTAGAAGAGGTAGCAGAGTAGAAAGACGTACCTCATTTTCCATCGGCTGGAAGTCGAGAATCTTAGGGCCGACCTGAGAGAGTTTCATGTCACCCTCTGTTAGGTAGCTGTCCTTCAGGCCTTTTTGGAATACGGCGCTGATGAATCGAGGATAGGGAACCCATGGAGATCTGTCAGCGACGGAGTCCACTCTGAGTACCAGGTCATCATAGATAATCGATGCCCAGTCTATATGTAGACCTTTCAGCAGTGCATATCCCATTGCTTGTTGAGGCTTAGCGGCTTGGTCAGAGGAGCCGGTCTTGGCAGTCATGCAGCTGATCACATGGGCGAAGATGAAATTCATCTCGCTGGGCATTTTCGATTTCTTGATTATGGTCAGCTTCTTCTCGGGCTTCATGTCCCTTACAGTTTCCCATACATAGCCCATTGCATCGAAGAATGCAATGATGGCTTCCCTGTCTGAGTTTTTCTTCGGGTCAGGGAGGGGAACGAAGGGTTTTCTTTGGTTGCGATGGGAACGCTGTAGGCTTTGCGAATGATGGCAGGGGTGATCTTCATGGTGCCATATTCGATATCGCAGAGGATGCAATCGATTGTTTTTTATGGGTCTTTGGCTGATGGTAGCTGAGAATGTCTGACAGAGTACCAGAATTGTGATAGCAAAAGCTGATGTGCATGAGGTGTTATGGTCAGGGCTGTGAAGATGGAGCAGTTCTTTAGGAAGTTTACAGCATCATCTAGATGTGTAACTTGCTTTTGAGGAGGAAACTCGAGAAGCGCATAGAGGTTATTTATCTTTGTCCAATCCAGTTTGTCAAGAGAGAACTTGGCCTGAGGAGCCTTGAGGATATCCACTTCCTCAGCAGTATCATCAGCAGCAGTGTTTTCAGCGATGGTGTTCTTGGGAAAGTCATAAGATGCCATTTTCTGTATCATCAGTTCAACCAAAGATTCACAAATAAGAATAATCTTAATGTGGAAAGAAAATTTTCCAATAAGATGGTTCGAATTTTGTCCATTTCATTCAGACAAAATGTCTTAATGAAGATTAGGGTTTTTCTTGTTTTTGAAAAACGAAATGCACACCCAAAAAAAATCTTGTTTTCCAGTTTCCTTTGAAGATTGGGATTCTGGAAAAAAACGAATGAAGAATAAGTTTAAGATTTTTGCATTTAAACTTGAAGAACAACCATAAAATGGTTGTATTCATAAAACCATGAAAGAAAATGATTTCATTTTTAAGAAATTCTTTTGTTTGATCTTGTTAAAACAATGAGAAGATCGGAAACAAGTTATTTGCATTTAGTAAATAATAAGAACATATTAACCTTTGATGTTTGAAGAAGATGAACAGTTGTTCTTGAAAAATTCGAGAGCCAAATGCAACAGTGAATTCTTTCTTTGCTTGGAGGAGAAGTTCGCGTAAAAGGAAAATATAAACCAAGAAATTGTTTATATAGAGAGACTAGAAAGAGAAAATCTTGAGCGGGAAAAGATTTTTTATCATGACACGGACACGTGTTTGCATTTGATTGGCGAGTAAACGAAACGTGAAAACGTGTGTCAGAAAGAAGAACGTATCAGAGCTTATCCGTTGTAATGACGTCACAACTGTCCTTTCATATTCTTGGATGTCTCTGAGGTTTTAAAAAAAACTCAGGGACACTTTTGAAAATATGAAGCACTGAATAGAAATATCAGTGATGGTTTTAGAAATTTCAAAGTATTGCTGATAAGGAAGAGATATTCAGCGATGTAATTTATTTTGAAATCTTGCATTCACATGCGATTGTCAGAAAGAGAAAACATACCTTGATATCAGCGAGTCAAGTTTATTCAGAGAGAGGATGATGAAATGGGTTATACAATCTGATTTTATCCTATTGCTGATCAAATGTGAATCGCTGAAGATTTTATTCTTCAAAATTCAGCATTCCAAGCTCACTGATGAGAAAGTTGAACCTTGTCTCATCAAGAGGTTTGGTGAACATATCAGCTAACTGATAATCAGTTGGGATAAATTGAAGTTCTATATCACCATTCATCACATGATCTCTGATAAAATGATACCTGATTTCGATGTGTTTTGTCTTTGAGTGTAGCACTGGATTATTTGCTATAGCGATGGCACTTGTGCTGTCGCAATAGATTGGAATATTTGAGAGCTGAAGGTTATAGTCCAGTAGTTGATTTCTCATCCACAGGACCTGAGAACAACAGCTTCCAGCGGCTACATACTCAGCTTCAGCTGTGGAGGTGGACACTGAGTTTTGCTTTTTACTTGTCCAACTTACCAACTTTCCACCCAGGAGCTGACATCCTCCTGTGGTGCTTTTCCTATCTATTTTGCAACCTGCAAAATCACTATATGAATAGGCGATTAGATCGAATCCTGAGTCTTTGGGATACCAAAGACCTAGATTCGATGTACCCTTAAGATATCAAAAAATTCGCTTTACAGCTTTCATATGAGATATCTTAGGTTCAGCTTCATATCGTGCACACAAACATGTTGCATACATAATATCGGGTCGGCTAGCTGTAAGATACAGAAGAGAGCCGATCATCCCACGGTACAGCATGACATTAACAGGAATACCCTTAGTATCCTTATCAAGTGTCAGCGGTGGTGCCATAGGGGTTTTCATAGCTGAACTTTCAGTTAAGTCGAATTTCTTCAGCATATCTTTAACATACTTTCCCTGATTAATGAAAGTTACTTTTTCATTTTGCTTTATCTGAAGACCAAGGAAATATGTTAGTTCACCCATCATGCTCATTTTATACTCATCTTTCATTCTATCAGCGAAACGAGTACAAAGATCAGGGTTAGTAGAGCCAAATATAATGTCATCAACATATATCTGAACAAGAATGATATGACCTTTTACTTTTCTGAAAAATAGAGTTTTGTCGATTTTACCTCACTCAAATTGTTCAATATGGAGATAAGTGGAAAGAGTGTCATACCATGCACGTGGAGCTTGCTTTAAGCCATAAAGTGCCTTATCCAGTTTATAAACATAACCTGGACGCTTAGGATCTGAGAATCCTGGAGGTTGTTCCACATAGACTTCTTCATTCAGCTTTCCATTTAGAAACGCTGACTTAACATCCATCTGATATACTTTGAAGTCTTTGTGTACAGCATATGCTAAGAATAGACGAATAGATTCTAGTCTTGCTACTGGAGAAAACGTTTCGTCATAATCTATGCCTTCCTCTTGTCTGTATCCCTGAGCAACAAGACGAGCCTTGTTGCGGGTAACAGTTCCATGTCCGTCCAACTTGTTTCGATAGACCCATTTAGTGCCTATTACTGTTTTGTCAGTTGGTCTTCGAACAAGTTTCCAAACTTTGTTTCTTTCTAATTCAGTCAGCTCTTCTTGCATGGCGTTGATCCAGTTTGGATCTTTGAGGGAATCATCTACTTTCTTTGGTTCAGTTAGAGAAATAAAATTAACAAATAAACATATATTACCTGCACTTCATCGAGTCTGAATACCAGCGTTTGGATCACCAAGAATTTGATTAATTGGGTGATTTATAGTCCATCGCTGAGCCGGGGCATGAGACGCTGACTCAACTTGAACTGGAGGAGCTGAAGATGAAGGTTCAGCGACGTCTGGAGTATCAGCCAAGAGAGGAATGGATGCAGTTGTCATTATATTCACTGATTGCTGAGAAATAGATGGAATGTCTGAGACATTGGGTTCAGAAGCAGGTATAGTGTTTATAGGAACAACTGAGACCCATGATGTTTCAGCTTCACTATTCTGCATATTTGGAATGATAGTAGGACCATCATCTTCAACTGTGTGAGCACGAGGAGTGGGAATATCTTCTGAATCACCAAGATGAGAAAACATCCATTGATTCAGTTCTTTAGTATCAGCGGACGGTTTAGAGTTCGCTGAACGGGATTCGTCAAACGTGACGTGAATTGTTTCTTCAACAGTTTGTCTTCTTTGATTGAAGACTCTGAATGCTTTGGAGAGTGAGGAGTATCCAAGAAAGATTCCATCATCAGCCTTAGGATCAAACTTTCCAAGGGCATCTCTGTTATTCAGTATGAAACACTGACATCCAAAGATGTGAAGAAAGCTGATTGAAGGCTTACTCCCATGAAAAAGTTCATAGGCTGTTTTATTGAATCTTTTAACTATCAGCTACCTGTTTCGCGTAAAACAAGCGGTGTTGACAGCTTCTGCCCAAAACTGAGTAGGTAGGTGAGAATCGCTGAGCATTGAACGTGCAACTTCAATAATTGTTCTATTTCTTCTTTCAGCGACTCCATTTTGTTGTGGTGTTCTCACTGAAGAAAAGTTGTGAGAAATACCCTTACTCTCAAAGAAGGAATCAAGAGAACTGTTTTTGAATTCAGTCCCATGATCACTCCTTATTGAGCGAACGGTCAAATTGTTCAGGGTTTCCATCTTCCGAACAAAGGTGATGAGTTCTTCAGGGGTGTCACTCTTGTAACGGAGAAACATAACCCATGTATAACGAGAGAATTCATCAACTATGACCAGTGTATATTTCTTTCCAGCGATGGATTGTTTGTTAACAGGGCCAAACAAATCCATATGGAGTAGTTGTAGAGGAGATGACACTAAGGAGACTTGCTTTGATTTAAAGCTTGCTTTGGTCTGCTTTCCTTTTTCACACGCTGAACATAAAGACTCTTTGGCGTATGAGTGTTGGGGTAGACCAGTGACTAACTCTTTTGAAGAAGGAGTGTTCAGTGTCTTGAAATTCAGATAAGAGAGCCTCTTATGCCATAGCCAGTTGACATCAGATGAGGCTTTTGAGAAGAAACAGGAGTTCTCAGTGGTGGTTGAGTCCATGTTTATTACATAAACATTTTCCAAACGATAACCGCTGAGAGCTATCTTCTCCTTTTTGTCAGTGACAAAGCAGGATTCCTTGGTAAAGATTACCTTGTTATCCTTGTCGCAAAGCTGACTGATGCTTAGAAGATTATGCTTCAGCCCTTCAACATATGCGACTCTTCTGAAGGTTGTTGTACCATTTGAGAGTACACCAAACCCTCGGGTATGTCCTTTTCCATTTCCACCGAAAGTCACGGAGGGACCCTTCTCTTCCTTGTATTCAGCGAGCAGGCTTTTCTTTCCAGTCATGTGTCTAGAGCATCTGCTATCGAGATACCAGATACCCTTCTGAACCTGCATCACAAAGGAAGATTAGTTTTTCTTGGGTACCCACTTAACCATGTGTACACGTTTGTCAGTGGAAGTAGTTGGAATGGAAGGTTCAGCAATCTTCGCAGCATTTGAAGATTCAGCTTTGTCGGTCTTCACTTTGGTTAATTTCTTAACCTCAGTGGTCTTCTTTGCCTTGGGGGGCAGTCTTCACCTTAGCTATCTTTTCAACTTTGGTGGCTGTGGGACACTTACTAGCAATATGATCAGTGAGTCCACAGTGATAACATTTCCTATAACTAAAAGTAGTTCTAGGACTATTTGAATGCTGAGCTTTTGATTTAGAATTAGAAGGACCAGCACCAAATAAGCTTTTGGCTTTTGAAATGGGAGGAACGTTTAGTTCTTCAGATTTCTTTCCAAGGACATCCACTCTGAGTCTAGGAGTAGATCGCTGAATAGACCCACGCTGAGTAGATCCAGAGATCTGATTCCTTGATCCAGAGGAATAAATCACTAAAGCTTTAGAAGCATTCAGCTTTGGTACTAAAGTACCCTTCTGAGGATTTTGGTTAAAAGCAATTCCTTTACCTTTATCTTTAAAGACAGAGGTAGGTTTTGGATAAACCATTTTCTCTTTACCTTTTGAAGAGGTAGAAATTTCCTCAGGGATAGGAGGTCTGGACGAGGAACACTGAGAGGATGAAGTGTCAGCGAATGAGGATACGAAAGTTCCAAATAAGAGCATGGAACGATCAGTGGTTGGTTCTTGAGTTTCATATTTGTAACCGAGACCACGTTTATCACTCAGGGGTATCTGAGACTTAATTATCTCAGTGATCTTTGTTGAAGAATTACACCATCCTTCAACAGTAGCTTTTTCAGCTTTCAATGCAGCGATAGCTTCTGCTCGTTCGATTTTGACTAGCTGATTTAAATGCACTTTATCTTTAAAATCTTCTTCAATTTTAGAAAGCTTTTCTATTTGAAGGTGACATGTTTTAAGTTGTTCAGCGAGATCAAGGTTTTGGTTTTCAACTATAGTTTTGCCATTCATGGCTTCATATAAACTTCTAGTCAAGAGATCGATTTTACGGAGACTATCAGCTTCATCAATATTTGCAATATTTGTAAAGAAGGAAGGTGATACCTGAATTGCAGAGGTTGAGGTAGAGGGAATGTCTGAACTTTCTTCCTCATCTTCAATCTTTGCCATAAGACAGAGATTGGCTTCATCATCTTCAGAGTCAGATGATGATTCTTCTTCTTCAGAAGCAGCCCAATCGTAAACCATCAGGCCTTTGCCTTTCTTCTTGAAGCTTTTCAGCTTCGCATATTTTTCTTTCAGCTTAGCATATTTGTCATCTTTATTCCAGGGAATAAAGGATTTCTTGGGAAACGCTGAGTTTCTCGATACTTTCTTAGACCTGCACTCATTAGCGAAATGTCCAGTCTTTTCGCAGTTAAAACAAGTAGCAGTAGCCTTATCAACAGGAGTTGATGATCTTGGCTTATCAGTTATAGAAAGAGGTTTGTTCTTTCTGGACATTTCCTTTTTGGCGAATCTCCTGAACTTTTTAGTTAGAAGAGCCAAAGATTCATCATTATCTGAAGAGTCAAAATCTGATGATCTTTCAGATTTACTCTCTAACTCAGTGATAGTGACCGAGGGTCGCTGAGTAGAGGGTTCCTCTGAGATTAAAGCAACAGGGGTGCTTTTGGAATCTTTTACGAATTCTTCTTAAGATGGCTTGATTGCTCATGATTCAGCATCGTGCCATATAAGGTAGCAAGGGTCATTGATCTTAGATGTTTTGACAGCTTGAGACACATAGAATAACTGTCCCAGCTTTCAGGTAAACATTCTAGAAACTTTGTAAGCACCTCAAAGTTAGAATATTCCTTACCAATAGTTTTCAGATCTATTATTAAGCAATTAAAACGTTGGTGAACTTCATAGAGAGTCTCATTCTTACCACAAATGAAACTTTCATACTGTCTTACCATATTGTGTCCCACATGGACTTCAGCAGTACCTTCATACTGAACACATATTGTGTCCCACATGGCTTTTGAGGATTTCAGGTTCATGACGGAATGGTAGACTTCGTCAGGAAGAGCCATGGATAGTATGGATCTGGCTTTTGTGTCGATATCCACTTTCTTCTTATCTTCGTCAGTCCATGTATGAATTTCTTTGGGTACCAGCCTTTCTGGAATAGTAGGTCTATTCTCAGCGGCGGGTACAGCGGCATAAATTCTCACAGGAATGAATGGGCCGTTTTCAAGATAGTAAGGAATAGTAGGGTCTACACCTTCTAGGAAGAGAGTCATCCTATTTTTCCATAGATTAAAATTATCTCTGGAGAATCTAGGGGGTTTTGCAAGAGAACCATTGTCGATATAATTTGTGTTTGTGTTGGTAGCCATTTTCAGAAATAGCAAGGAAGAGAAATCTTAGTATAGATTAGATCTTGTTTATGAGTTTAAACAAATCTGCTCTGATACCACTTGTTGGTCCCAAAGGGCTATACAAGTTTGTAGAAGGGGGGGGGGGGGGGGGGGTTGAATACAAACAAACAGATTTTACTTTTCTAAATTGTTTATTGATAAATCATTAACAATTTACAGCTTGTTGCGGAAACAAGATTAAGGATAAACCTAAATCTAAACAAGTTGGAACACTAAGTTTCTTGCACTAACAAAGAGAAGGAAATTACTAATAATAACCTATCTCAAGATAAGAAGGATGAACTTGTCCAGAGTTAGCAAGTTACTTCAAAATGAAGTGAGTTCTACTTCTTATATACTGCATGCATTTAATGCATTGCAGTTTATACTTTACACGTGGCAACAGCTGATTGGTTGCATGTCATTGACCTTTGTTGACAACCTTAGTAGCCGCATGTTGAATAGTGTAGTATCAGAGTGGTTGTACGAATTCAGACAATAAGGAGGTTCTTTTTCTGACATATCGTACGGAGATGTGCAAGGGTGGTTAAGACAAAGTACTTTGTACGGAGGACTTTATGATCAGCTTTTCGTTGATTCAGCTATCTATCATTCTTTATCAGTGTATAATATAATTCAACGATAGCTAAAGTCTTGTACTTGATACTTCACGTTGAGTGGACAAATCTGAGTCTTCGCTGATCCGCATCAGTTCATTAGGAGACTTGTCGCTGGTTCTTGAGCTTGATCTTCGACTTCAGCGTAGAACCTATATTGACGTGAAACTTGTCTCCAGAGATCATAAGTAAACAACTAACTTATCAGCGATCACCATAAGTACTGAATAGACTCACAGTATTATGGTGAACAGTTTCGCTGAATGTTTAATCTAAACAACAAGAGTTCCTATCAGCGGTACTGTAAGATCCTAGTACCTATCAGCGATAGTGAAACTCTGATACATATTGTTTACTTACAATTTTCACTAAGTATATAAGAGAGGGTCATTATCAAATCACTGAGGGTTTGGATCAACACGTGTTCTTGGTGTTATTCAAATATATCAATATACGAGCAGCTTATTTTACTTGATCTTGTTATCATTTACTGTTCACTATTGATACTCTCACTGTTACATAATCGTTTACACAATCACTCGTATTTAATAGCTTTATATTATGCTTCTGCTATCTGTGTTTATGCTATTTATATGAGACAACTTGAATCTGTGAACCTACAATTGGTATCAGAGCGGATTGATTTGCTCAAATCAAACGATCCAATCTAACCAGGTTGATTCACTGTTGTTGATTGTGTCTGTTTTCAAAAGCTTCATAGTATACTCTGTTTTATTTCTTAAAAGTTCAAAGTTCTTTTAACATCTGTTTAAGCTTTCAAAATAGTGTGAAAATCTTCTCTACTTTTGTTACTGTTCCATTGGTTACTGTTCATCTTCTTTCAGTTTAATACTCTTTCAAATCTTTTGAAATCTTCGTACTCTGTTTTCTGAAAAGATGGCTAATAACAACATCAACACTATCTACACAGCTGGTTCTCTAACAAAACCTCCCACTCTTCTGAGAGATGAATATCCTCAATGGAAGATTAGGATGGTTAACTTCTTTGATGGAATGGATAGAGACTTAATGCGATATGTCACTGATGGACCATTCCAACCTATAGTTTTGGTTCCACGTGTACCCGCAACAGAAACTACTGCTGAGGTTCCTGCTCACTTCGAGGTTAAAACCACTGGGTTTACTGAGGAAGAAAAGCTCAAACAGGAAAATGACCTCAAGGCAGTCAGACTTCTGATTATGGCCATTCCAAACGATATTTTCCAAGAACAAGATTCATGTGTTACTGCAAAAGAAATCTGGGATCAGTTTCTTAATCAACATGAGGGTGGTATCAAAACCCAAAAGAACAGAAGGACCCAATGTATAAATGAATACAATGATTTCAAAGCACTTCCTGATGAAACCTTACAACATACCTATAACAGATTCAATGTTTTAATAAACAAATGTAAAAAGTGTGGGGTTGTTCGGTCGAAGGAAGATAACAATGTCTTATTCTTGAAAAGTTTAAATGATGAATGGTTGAATCTATCCATGTCTCAACAAGCTAACCAAGATTTGGATGCATGGTCTCTTACTGATTGTGTATGGCACTCTTGCTGCACAAGAGAAGGATGTTGTCAAACAAATAGGCAAATCCACTATTGCAGGTCCAATAGCTTTGATATCTGACTCAAAAACTCCCACTGAAGGAAAGTCCAACAGATAGAGCTCTAGCAGAGAGAAGAAGAAAGAGAAGGCTGTAAAAAATAAGCGTAAGAAGAGTTTGGTTGCTGAAAGTGATGCAGAGGAAAGTTCGTCAGACGATGATTCAGATATCAATGTTTTTGCTTAATCTCTTGCTCTAATAACTCAAAAAATTAACAAGAGATTTGGAAATAAAGTATTTGATAGAAGAGGAAGATATCAGAGAGAAGAGAAAGATAAGAAGAGAGGTTATGGTGCACCTCACCATCAGAACAACAACAGAGCTCCACCAGAACAGAGACCACAACAGAAGTACAATCCACCAGCCCCCCAGAAGCAAGCTGATGATGCCCAACCCATCAACCAGAATGATGGACGATGTTTTCGATGTGGCAAACCCGGCCATTTCTCTGCTAATTGTAAGGGTAGACTGGTAAAAGACCAGGACTACTACAAGAACAAGTACAAGTACAATTACAGAGAGATAAGCTATGTTGCTGAGATGGAAAATTGGATCTCTGACTCGTCCCCTGATGACGAACCAGAGCAATCCAATTTTTACGGGGTAGCTGTAGATGATAAAAGTTTAGAAGAGATAGCTGACTGGATGACTGGAGAGATGCCAGAAAGATCAACAGAGGCAGATGTGTCTCTAAATGCATGTTCTCTTTCTGTAACAGAGCCAAACGACAGAGCGCTGGAGACCACCAAACCCAGTGCCAAGGTATGTTCTACTTCTGAATCAAAATCTGACTCTGAGCTGGAAATGCATGTGTCTTTACTTACAGAGGAATTTCAACTGTTAAAACAAAAGATTTCAGAGGAAACAGAATTAAGAAAGCTAGCTCAGAATGATCTGTCCTTCTACAAGAGAGATAAAACTCTCTTGGAACAGGAGAAGGAAGAGATAGCCAAAGAAAAAGCTGAGCTAGAAACTTTACAAAAACAGAAGGAAATTTTTTTTTCTGAAAAAGTTTACAAAAGGCAGCAGAGGTTAAGAAATCTGAATATGAAAGGCTTAACTCTGTCGCTCTAAAGGACTATTTTCAAAGAGAAGGAGAGGTTTTACACCAATATTTACAGAAAAAGGAGATTTTAATCAAAAAGTACCAAGATGCACAAGATGTGCATATAAAAATCAACTCTCAAAAGGATACACAAGGTCTGGGTTTCAGTGACCTTGCTCCCTACACTAGAAGAAAGAAGACATCTCTGTCCTCTGCCTTCTATGTTGTGAAAATTCAAAAAAATGTGATCTCTGGTACTGCAGTTTTTAAAAGAGCTAAAACATTAGATGTTTCAAAGAATAGAAGGCTGAATTTCAGGAATGTCAGCTATGACTCCTTGGATCATGAAAAGGTTACAAAACACCATCTGCAAAGTTCATTCATGATCAAGAAAAAGCTGAGATCAAATTTCCTGATCCTAAAGAGATTTTTCACTTCAACTCTTTCAAGAGACAGATGTCTGTTACTTCTGTGGCTGAGTCCTCTGGTGTTAAAACACAGAGTGAGCTCAACCCTGAAGCATCAGTCTTCTCCCCAACATCTGAATCAATTAGAACATCTTTTGAAGAGGATCTTAAAAGAGTTCTTTAGGAAAATGCCGCATCTGATGCATTAAAACCTGAGTTGAGAAAGTTCAAGTCCACCAGAGCAAATATCTCTGATTTACCCAAAGAATCTCACACCTCTACCAGAGCCACCAGAGACTTTCTAGACTCTGAAAGTGACTCTGATTCTGAGGTGGATGAGCAGATTTCTTGTGCTCAAGAGAATGTTATGCACAAACCCAAGCAGATACTTGTTGAATCTAGAGCTTTGAAAACGGTCTCATTCTTTAAGAACCAATCCAGATTAATACCAGTTCCTGATTTCAAAAACAAGGGTATCAAAATTCTTTCTTCTGATGAGATAGAAGAGAAGAGAAGAGAAAAATCAAAAAGTATTCCTGCAAACCATACTTCAGTTCCCTTGGCTTATAAACCAATCAAATTTACTCCAGAGCAAAAAGGAAAATGGAAAGTCAATGACCAACCTATTCCCAACTCTGCAGTAAATCAAAGGAAAAACACTTTTCGGCACAAAAAATCTGTTCCAAGGAACAATGGCAATTGCAATAAACCAAACCAGGACAGAATGTATGTAAAGACATCTGGTCCTAAAGTTTTCCAATCTCAAGTGCCATATAATCAACAGTTTTTGAAAAGAAACAACAATATGCATCAATCAATTTCATATTCTATCAACTGCAATTGCATTCAACTACTGTTAAAGTTGCAGAATTACCTGAATGGTCCTCACTGTATTCTAAGTCAGTCATCTGAAAGGAAAAATCCTAAGACTGTTCAGAATACACAGAGAAAATCCTCTGGCACGCCATTACAGAATGGAAAGCCAGTAGGTAAGTCTAACACCCCTAAGCCTAACCAGAAAGGACCCATTATGAAATGGGTACCTAAAAAGAACTAATCTGTCTTGCAGAAGCCTCATGTGCAGATCTGGTACCTAGATTCAGGATGTTTCAGGCACATGACAGGCAATAAAGAGCTGTTGACTTCATTCAAGAACAAAATGGGAAGTGCAGTAACCTTTGGAGGCGATGGACAGGGACAGATTAGAGGTTATGGTGTTTTGAATAATGGTGGTGTTTCAGTTTCTAAGGTTGCTTATGTTGAAGGTGTTAGGCCCATGATCTCCAACAATCCAAGAAAATAAGAACAAGATGAGGAAGAACAATTTATTATACAAAAGAAAACTAATCTAATATAGAGAGAGAACAAGATTGTTTAAGATCTACATCTTGAATTATGGAAAGTGTTTTTTACAAACTACATTACAAATGCTATTTATACTTCCTCACTTGTTACAACAGTTAAGCCTAAGCCCATATACAAAAGCCTTTGCTTTACAAAACTTTCTAATTATTAAGGACAACTTCAGTGTCCTAACATTCTCCCCCTAAAGTTTTGGAAAGCAAAATCATCTTCAAATCTTTAGCTCATCTCCCCCTTGATTTTTCTTGAAAAACTTTAGCGAATCACTCTTGATCTGAATCCTGAATGTATAAGATCACAATCCTGAATGCACATAGTCAGAACTTTGAATTCTGAATGCACTTAGTCAGAATTTTACATTCAAGGACTTAGAACTTTGAATGCACTTAGTCAGAACATAGAATTCTGAATGCATTTAGTCAGAGTTCTGAATCAACTCTAAAAACAATTCAAATCAGTCATGATCAACTATAACAGTGCATTCTTCAAATGTAGGCTCGGCTCCCCCTTGAAAGTTGCTCTTTGATAAACCAAGTCTAAATCTGATTACTCTTGATTTGAATTCTGAATCCTTACAATAATAATTCTGAATGCACTTAGTCAGGCCTTTAAAATCTGAATGCACTTAGTCAGAACTTTGATTTCTGAATGCATTTAGTCAGAGTCCCACATCAACTCTAGAAAAAATTCAAATCAGTCCTGATCAATTATAGCGGCTTAAGAGCTTCGTCCAAACTTGCTTGAAGGAGGAACGATAAAAAGCACGCGCTACTCGGTAGGGATGAGACGACCCAAGCAAATAACATTGTTCAGCAACTGTAGAGAAATGCTCATCTTCAAAATACTTCAAACCACTGAATGAAGAGAATCCAGAACTTCAATCTTCAAGAAATAGCTGGATGATTATAAGCATTCAAAAGTCTGAATCACAACCAAAGCACCAAAACAATGATTGCAAGCACTCATAATTCTGGTTGATCAAGTCAAAAGAATGATTAAAAGCACTCAAAGGTCTAGCATCGTCAATAAAACTTCAGAATATTGATTGCAAATACTCAAGCGTCTCTTCCAATCTAATCAAAGACTGAATTCCAACACTCACCTTCTGAAAATCTTGAAAGACTTGAGCTCTTTTAACCTTTGACAATTGCTAAAAGTATATGACAAGCTGAATATAAGAATGATGTCATACACGCTTGATGCTAAAGCCCATGAACAATGTCCCCCTCCTGAGACATAGCACGGGGGTTCTGCCATTAGAAAAACATCTTTAGGGTTACTAGTTATTAATTTTAATGTTTGCTCAGTCTGACCTCTTTTATAATTCAACTCTTCAAGTTCTTTAATCTTTGCAAAAGTTTCCTGTCTTTCTTCAGAAAGAATCTTAATTTTAAATTGACAGTCTATATTTTCATCACTTATATCTCTCATTTTCTTTTTTAAATCAGAAATTTCAGATTCAAGTGTTTTTACTTTTGTTCTAATAACTTCCTTTTCATTTTCTCTATCTTCAGCTAGACATTTATAAAGAAGTGCCTCATCGTGATATTTCATCATTGAACTATTCTTATTTTCTAGTTCCTTTTGAACTTTTTCAAATTTCTTATTAAGTTCAATTATCACGAGTTGCATTTCTTCATATCTAGCATCTTCAGTTTCAGATTCATTATCAGAATTATTAGAATTATCAGAAGAACAAAGAGATGATACCTCGGATTCCTGGTCTTCTTCATTCATTTTTCCATCAGACTGTACTTTACTTCAGTAAAGTGCGATTCTTCATCATCAGAAGAATCCATAAGCCAAATTTCGTCCTCAGCGTTGACTGGCTTTCCGCTTTCTTTTGTTTTTGCTAGATGTGCTTTTCGCTGATAATAGTCAGAATCCTTAACCTTTATCTGTCTACAATCTCTAGCAAAGTGACAGGGTTTACCACAGTTAAAACAACTTCTATCATCTATATCCTTCTTTTCATCTTTCTCCTTTTTCTCCTCTTTCTCGTCTTTCTCCTTTTTTTCTTCCTCTTTGTTCTCATACTTTTTCTCAAACCTCTTATATTTGTTAGCTTTGTTATATTCAGGTTTGACCTTTGAGTAGAACTTCTTTCTTCCAAACCTGTTTTGAAACCTGTTAGTTAACAGAGCTAACTTCTCAGCAATATCAGTCATTTCGTCTCCAGAACTGCCACTATTATCATGATCAGAACTTATCTTCTTCTTACTCATTCCAGAAATCAAAGCTTTTGTTTTCACAGCTCCACTCTTCTTATGTTCACTCAGAAGGGCTAACGACTCTTCGACCTTTTTATCCTTTTCCTTAACAGCTTTTACTTTTTCTTCATGTTGACCAAGGATACTGAAAATATCGGTCAACTTCTCATCATCCATATCCCTTGACATTTGGAGCTGAATGGAGTATGAATCCCATTCTGGTAGTAGATTCTTGGCAAATTTGTAATTTATCTCTGATTCTGATTTGTCGACTCCATTCCTTCTCAAATCATTAAGGATGATGTTGTATCTATTGTAGGTCTCTTTTAAAGATTCGCCTTCTCTAGCTTTAAACCCTTCATAAGCATTAATGCTTTGATTCCTTTTGGTCTTCATAGATTTTGATGATCCCTCAAACTGCCTTTCTAGCTCATCCCATATTTCTTTTGCAGAATCACGACTATCTACTCGATTGTAGATATCGTTAGGAATAGCCATAGTCAAGTAAGTCAAAGCAAGTTCATCAATTTCAATCCTATCTTTGTCAGCTTGATTAAAAAATATGGGTTCTTTATCAACTCTTCTAGGAGCAACATACTGACTTGTAGCATTTTCAGCTTGACCACCAACTTCCATACGCGGTATGTGAGGACCTTCTTTGATTGAAACCATTAAATCTCTGTTCTGATGATTTAGGAATTGAGTCATTCTCTTCTTCCATTGAGCACATTCTTCCACTAGAAGAACTGGAGGCTTATTCTTTGAACCCATGCTTAATAATTCTGTAGACATCTTTAATCAGTTAGACAGATCTTTCAGAGAAACAATCAGAAAGTATTAAAAAATACTTAGAAAAATCCTGAATTTTTTAAACTTCTCGCAACCAACTGCACTTCCACTTCTCGCAACACACAGCAAGAAACAGTAACTTCTCGCAATGAACTAGATACGAATTCCATAAATTCGCAATAAACTTGATGAATAATAACTTTCCACAACACACTATATGCGAACAATACACTACTCGCAACAAACAGTATGCAAATTCTGAACTTTTCGCAACCAAAAGATGCGAATTCCGAGCTTTTCGCAAGATTAAGATGCGGATTCTGAACTTGTTTAAATTTCCAACTTTCCTCAATTACACTGATGCGAAATATGACAAGCTGAATACAAATCCCACCACTTCTCGCAAGTAATAGGATACGAATTCAGAAAACAATCAACAATTCGCAACCCATTGAATGTGAATTCTACCAAGAAAGACTTAGAACAGTACGAATTCCTTGAAGAATCTTGCGAGTTCTTGAGGAATTGCTTGCGAGTTCTTCAGATAGCTTGCGAGTTCTTGAGTATTTTACACAGAAAAACGACCTTTCTCAGATCTAGCCTTCAATTCTTGTCCAAACAAAATGAAAATTTGCAGAATTGCTCGAAATTGATTTTCGAACAACTTTCTAGTTGATCACTTTCACTAATTCATCCAAGAGAGTGCAGATTCGACTGAAACCACAGATTGTGAAATTTTCGAGAAATAGCAACAATTTTGTCAAATTTTGAGCAACCTGGCCAAAATTAGGTTTTGAATCCTGAATTAATGATGTTCAGGATTAAAAACCGAGTACAATGGACTCAAATTTGGACCAAATTGATCAAGAATTGAAAAAATTGTAGAAGAAATGATGAACAATGAACTAAGTCAGATGCGAGTTCTTCAAAAAAACACCAAAGTCTTCAAAAATCCTTCCAAAAACTGATTGAATTCTCTATTTAGCTCTGATACCAATTGTTAGGCCCATGATCTCCAACAATCCAAGAAAATAAGAACAAGATGAGGAAGAACAATTTATTATACAAAAGAAAACTAATCTAATATAGACAGAGAACAAGATTGTTTAAGATCTACATCTTGAATTGAATAACTTTTCGCAACAAACAGTGACTTTTCGCATCCTTCTTGTTGCGAGTTTTGAACTTTTCGCAACCTTCATGATGCGAGTTTTGAACTTTTCGCAACCTTCATGATGCGAGTTTTGAACTACTCGCCACCTTCTTGATGCGAATTCTGTACTACTCGCAACCTTCTTGATGCGAATTCTACACTTCCCGCAAGTAACTGGATGCGAATTCTTAAACCCACCAACAATTCGCAATGGTTAGAATGCGAATTCTTAAGATGAAACTTGCGAGTTCTTGAGATGAAGCTTGCGAGTTCTTGAGATGAAGCTTGCGAGTTCTTCATTTCTTTCGAGTTCTTCACTGAAATTCAAACTTTTGCCAAATTAAACCATTGGTTCATGTCCAAAACCGATGAAACTTTGCAGGATTGTTCGAAAAATGATTTCGAACACTTTTGTAGTTATCACCAATCTGTAATTCTTTCAAAATAGGTGAATTCGATTGAAGAACAGTGTTTTCAACATTTTCGAACAGAATGATGAACAACTCTCAAATTCATGAAATCTGGACAGAATTAGATCTCAAATCCTGAACCAATCATGTTTAGAATGGAAAAACGAGTGCAATGGTCACATATTTCAATCCAATTGATCAAAATTGAAGAATTTGAAGAAATCCGGATGAACAGTAGTCGATATCCAAACAGCATTATCCATTTCTAATTCCGAATTCTCATCCATAGGTGGAAATTCTTCTATAACGGCATCAATTGGTTGTTTTGCTTATTCAACGACCCCTTCCCCTGAGCTGGTTTTAGCTCTGGCAAACAACCCTGATAGCTTACAATCTAGTACCGAGGTTCTAGGTTGAAAGAATCAATGGAACCAAGTTTTCTGCTCAGGTTCAATGTGACTCTAAGGCACTTGTTGATACGCTACTACTATCAGTTCGACTATAGCAGTTAGGATTTATTTGACTTAGCCGTGCCTGCCTGCCTATGGCTTTTAGAAAGCAAGATCCCTCCGTTTATCACTCTATAGAAAGAACATCCCATACAGAGTCTTGCAACTAACAACTAAGGTATTCGAGCCTTCAACTCAGCTGTCATCGATAGAGCCCATGTCTCTTTGATTCTTGTATACAAGTCTGGTAGTCAATTGTTCTAGTAAGGATGGGCGAGTTGCCTACTCTCGCCTAACCCGCCCCATTGACTGATGATCAATATGACAAAAGTAATCTATCTTGATCCTTATATGACGCAATTCATAGATTTGGGCAAGTCAGAGTGAAATCAAAGTCAAGTTATTGGCGATCATACCTACTCAATGAGAATGCTCTCAAGTCCAGTCAATGTCTTTTTGATGATACGATTCTCAGGTGCGAACTCAAATAAGGGGGGCCCCACCAGTCATAGTGTTCACTCTTCCCCATAAGAATAAGAACTCAATTCCTGGGGTTTTTTCTTCCTTAGTAGCTTTGACAACATTCGTGTGTGAGCCCTCATCTCATGCTCCTACTACCTCTTAACTTCAAGTGGGAGTGATGGACGAGTGAAGATCGCCAGCTCTTTCTTCCCCGTGAATTGACTTCAACTTAAATCGGACGGACCAGCTTCTCCCTTTGAGCATAGCATGCTTTTGGGGAGTAAGTCACTTAATATAGTATATGATGTGATAATCGATTCTTACATCACATCAAAATAGCATATCTATATACTTATCTACAGGCAGTTCCTATTTTTACTTTCCATTCATTTTTAAAGAGAAGGTTTCCTCCGACCTAAAGAATGGATCGGAGAACGACGGCCTACGCATTGCAGCCACAACATTACAGGGCAAACTAGTATAGATTTCGGAAACTCCGGATCCCCCTAGTTGAAGACTATCGCCCACAATTAGAACCATCTAAAATAACGTATATGATGGATCCATTACGAATGTATCGTCCCAGAAGACCATCACTCTGGTTTCACTGATCGAGCAACG